>BSBM01000927.1:1382500-1880000 GCA_027924585.1 Larix kaempferi | reverse complement strand
TTCGAGCATGATTCTGCGTATGCTACACTTGTCCACTGGTAATGAAATTGCACACACTTGTAGAAGTATTTGTGCAGATTCCAAATATGTAATTTTTTATTAAAACTATTATTTGTTCCTATTTTTTAGTTAATTTCAATTGCACTAACGTCAATCTTACACAAAGAGTAGGTTATTTCTTCTGTCTATAACTTTTTATTGGCTCACCTATTTTGAAAACGGAAAAGAACCCGCACAAGTACACACAAAAACATACATCCAAAAAAAAAATTTGTTGATTGATTAGGTTAAAGACCATGATATTGAGGGCTAATGCTCTGCCTAGTCATTTTAGGGATGGGCTGACTTAATTATAAAAAAAAAAATTTACATAAATAAATATGGAAAAATAATGTCACACTAGAACAGCCTGTTATCTATGACTGTATATAATTTTTTTAACAAAAATCCACCATTTGAATACCGAACCAGAGGGCTAATGCAAACATATTCATTATATTTTCTTAAAAAAATAACATGCCAACCTTAGGAGAACCCCTTTTTTTGGGAGTTATACTTAATTTCCATAAATAATATTTATATATTCCAGAAGGTAATCCCATTTTCTAAATTTTATCTTCTTGCGCCATATTCCAAAAAGTTGTGTAGGTAGCTCTAATATTGCTTTTTAATGTTCAGATTTCTGTTTTTCCAGAAGTCCATTGCGACTAACGCGTCATGAGTGGCCAGCATTAGCTTGCACCAGCCCCTTATTAAGAATTAGCGGCTTGAAAAATTCACAGATAATTTTTTTTCATGGCATTAAACCTTTAAATCACTGTATTTCTATGAAATTTGGAAATATCAATCATCACTCATCATTTCTTTGCATTTGAAGTTTGGTGGATTTTGTAAAGAAGTCATAATTTCAGCTGGAGATTTTGGTTATACATTAAGGTTTTTGTCTTAAAATTTAATTTCTCTGCATTGATATTTTTTCATCGTATTCAAACTTTACACATGTTATATTGGAGCTTCATTTATGAAATATGAAGCTTTTATGATCAATGAAACTTTCTTTTATGTTGTTTTAAAATCTAGTATTCTAGTATTTCCTAGGAAGGCCGATAGGTGAATAAGAATGGAATTGCTACAATCCGTGCCTTGCCTGCACCTGTGATTATTTGTTTTTCTATTTTGGAACTAGTACTGTTGAGTCATGCTTCAACTCTTGTCACATACCCAAATTCTGAACATTTTATGTTGTTAGAAAAACATTATGTTTTATGTTATTGTAAAGTTTTATGTTTATTGACCAAGTGGGGTTAAGGATGACTATAATTAATTACTCTGAATATTGTATTATTTATAAATAAAAGAGGAGACAAATATCCAAAGGAGATTGTTGAATGAGTGTTCACTGACCCACTAGGAGGAATGGAATGGGGTGGAGATCAAACTGACACTTGGCAGCATCCTCAACTCACTTCTAGCTGTTGCAGGAGGTAACTTCCCTATTTTTATGGTCATGTTCCCCAAGAAAGTGGAACTCGGCAGGTGGCTCATTAACTAAAGAAAACTGACAAAAGACCTAGGCATGCTTTATCTACCCATCGAATTCAGCAGGACGCTGTTGAGTTCTTACCTTGTGAAAAATTTTGAAAGAGAAAGACAAGAGAACACAAGAGATTCGATGAGGGGAAGGTTAGAAGTGATCCAGTGAGTTAAGACTGCATTCTGAACTAGTGCAGCCACATTGTTGAGTTCAACATTGCTAAAGGCAAAAGTACTACTGTCAAGTACTACTGCTGAGTTGAAAAGGAATTTATTCCATTCTCCACACAACATATTCATCCTGGTGGTTCAGTGAACATGCTCGGGGGTCTTAAGGAAAGTAACTTGGTTGTCTTTAAAAAAAGGTTGGGTGGAACGAGCTCCTTTGGCTGTCTGTCTCTTCTACAGTTACTAGGTTCTAAATGTGTTATCTTATTTACTTTCTGTCAATTTGCATTACTAGAAAAATGAATGTAAATATGTTATCAAAATTCTTAGATACTCATTAACTGATCTTAATGTTTTATTGATTATCTACCTGTTTTGAACATCTTTTCATCTGCTAGTTTAAATGTTGAATGGTTAGTTAATTTCCAGATTTAATTGATAAAAGATAGAATAGAAATTACTTCTCTGTATTTTTTCACACACTTTATGTGCCATACTCTAGTACAGAAGAAGTCAAAATTATAGATAAATTCGAATGATTGCATAACATATAATAAATCTGTTTCATTTTTGTATAACAGTTCTACATTAATTTTCAGTAACTTCTCATACAATTATTAGTACATAGCATCAGATGGCATAGTACAAAAGTAACAGTCTGCTAATCCATCTCTTACTTATCTTAAAACCTAAGTTAAAGTATAGCATAAACCTTATATACGAGGAATCAAATAACATACGTTTAATTGCAGAAACCTTCTTAAATAAAAAAAAAATCTTTGATCATTATAAAATATAGTTTTATATATTGCAAACCCTAATAGTATTGAAAATTCATGATACGAGCTAATTGCTTAAACAAGATCAAATTTATACGAACGCACATATAAACATGTATCTATTTCTTTATCACGCATTATGTATCATGTAGTGATTCATCATATTTAACCACTTAAAAATTTTACACAGAGATCTCAAACATATGGCCTCAGAAAACACTTACAAAATAATTACCATTAAATTATACTAAGATTTAATAAGCACATAGTAACTCTATTCCAGTCTATCGACTTTTCCAGGGTTGAAAACCCTGTGCATAATCCACAACTGGTAATGCTATAAATAACACTGTATTCTTTTCAACACGAGAGCATAATACAAGACTAGGGTTCGATACCCGTAAGGGTTCACCCAAACAGTCTAAGCTTTCATAATAATATAAGATATCAATTAAATTCTAAATACATAACAAGTTTGGGGTTTGAAACCCTTAGTTTTCCACATGCAAACCTTCAACACTGAAAACAATATGGTAGGGTTTCCAACTCGTCCATGCATTCAATGTTTGAATCAACTCTTAAAAATAAAACATCAAAACCAATTTTCCAACAGCGACGGGTCTTGCCCTAAAACACATGTAGCTATATCAAAATTTATTTCATTGCCAAAAATAATGAAAGTGCCGAGAGTAAAATTCTCTGAAATTTGTATTTCGAACTACACTTTGATCTTGCAAAAGCATATTTATAATTACCCATAAAAATTTATACCGGAAGCGTTGAGAAACCAACGCAGGTCAAGGTCGAGGGTTCAACCCTCCCTGTACCAAAATGCCATACGGCTTATAAAAAAATTTACAACCGACTATAAAACCAAAGTATAATTTAAACTGAAATATCAGCTAACCAAACAAAGACTGGCATCAATTCCAAGCTTCACCTTAATCATCCAAGTGCAAATAGATGCCCATAGGGAGTCACCGAGGCTTACCAAAGCCACATTAAGCTCTTATCCCTTTCTGACCAACCTTAAAACATTGCCGACGAAGTAACCTGCTAAGGATATCAACACGACAACTGGTTAAACCTTGAAGTAATGCATGCTTATTAATTTAAACAATGTTAATGATAAAACACTCGACGAAAAACACAAAGGGTTGATTATGACTTTACCTGCAAACTCCTGTAGCACGCCTGAGCACGTTTGCGTTGAGTAAGATTTCAGCATCAGCACTGGTGCAAAGATTCACCATCGAACCCGTAAAGGTTAACAACTCGGTAAAAGGCTCGGCTCATATAATCTACTGTTGACAACATACAAGTTACAAGTCTCAGTATCGAACCCCGGGAGAGACTGCCTGCAACCATTGCTGAAAAACCCTAAAAACTTGAGAGCCTGTCGACCTCTCCTCCCACCTTCATTGCAAAATGAATGTCCAGGTTAATGTCTCATCGAGGTAGTTCAAAACTCGGCTAGGGTTTAACACAACAACCAAGAATCTTCACGTGGAGTCCTGCCATGAGGGATGCCAACGGGAATTCCACCCAAAACATAATTAATAACATTTAAGAGTTATAGCTACCAAATGCACGTATGCCTTCCAATGCAGAGATCCACCGAGATTAATTTATGGTCTCCACTATGCCTATAAGATAAAGCATGTCAATGCACTATAGTCATAGTATATAGTGTATATGTAGAGCAATTTGAGAGCCACACTATTCATATAGTATAAGGTATTTATGCATAAGGTTTATAACATCTAGAAATAGATTTAACACATATATTTATAACACAAAGAATAAAACCATTAATATAAGGTTTGGTCATGTACCAAAGCTGGAACGATACAAGATGTTGAGTCATGATTATACCATCACCATTTTAAGCATGCACTTATAAAAGCTATAGTCGATAATTGAATAAATTAAGCCATGACATTAATACTAATAAAACAATTTGCATGAGAATGATTTGAGTGTGAAAATCATAGTAATACATAGGACATTAATAATCTTTGTAGAATACATATGCAGGTCAAATTTTCATGACATTTTAATCCTCTATCTTAATGATCATAGCTAGGGTAGGTCATACCCTTGCACAAACTAAGTTCTCTGAAATTTCGTAAGTAACATCGGAGGCTAATTGAAGTTTAAACAAGTCCTTCCTACATACATCGTTAATGCTTCGGAAATAAGTCTCGCTCTTACCTATGATCTGCGATAGAAGTTCAAGAGTGTTAGCTAAATAGCTAAGTAAGCCTCGGGGTGCCCATAGGACCCCTTCATCATCAAGAAAATCAAACAGTTAGTACTTATGAATAAAACAGTACCATAGCAAGAGATAAGTTAATTAACGATGTTTATGCATTTAAAGAAGTAACTATAATTATTCAGAAAACAAAAATGGTATTAAAACATGCAGCAGTATATGACAACATAAATACATGCATTTAATCACTCGCAAGCAAAAAAGACTTTATGACAAATATAGCATGTAATTGACGTAACATGTTTATAACTTTGACGACTAATTGAAGAAGGTGTCATCATAATACAAAATCAGGCTGTCGCTTAAATAAGCAAATCATCATAAATTATACTTCCGCATAACGAATGTAAGCATTTAATGCTACATAGAAAATTTTAAATTTTTGTGAATTTTGGGGATGTTACAGCTCTTCCAAGAATTTTGTGTCGTTTTACGATTACACTAGGTTTAAGCTCTTCCAAGAATTGGTTTGCAATACAGTTGTTGGATGAACGTCCAATTACTACTGTTATTTGGGTTCTTATTTGATAAAATTCCTAGGGTTTTGTAGCATTTGGAACCCAATTACTACTCTAGAAGCGTTAAAACCAAACAACCTTCTTTATTTATTTCTAAGAGCTATATCGACTAGTTGGTAATCCTACCTTCAAGAGCACAAAGGATGGATGCTCCCCAAAATTCAAAGGTGGTTGAACCTTATCCACTAAACGAATAGTAGCATCGGCCTATAGAGGCTCAAGCCCCTCGTCATATGATTATAGAATGGGAGACAAACAACACAGACCGATTTCGAAATGCATTTTTTCACGGGCAAGCAAAGGTGTAAGACATCAAATAGATGCTCCTACCCGTGTTTACCTACTCTCTTTCCACCTAATGGACCCACCGTTTGGTTCAAACCTGTAAGCAGGTGCCTTAAATTGGTTATGTATTTTATTATCTATACACGAGAGCTCTCATTGTCAGGGCTATCATTTTCATTCGAACCCATCTTTTGTAACTTAAGGTCAAGCTGTAAGGGCACTAGTTGGTAAGAAGGAATCCCAGCGCTTAATGCACAATAATCAAAGTGTATGTATACATGTATCGCAATCAACGACATTGCCGCGTCTATGTTACATAAGTTGTTATTTAATGTTAAATGCTTTATAACTAATGTTTGGCACACATAGCATTAGACCAAAATGGTTATTGCTTGTGTAAATATAGCATTAATGCATAGCTTCCATTATCACATCTACCGCCATATTTTATGAATTGATGCTTATAACAGTAGTGAGCTTGTTTAAAACTAATTAATAAGCTTGTGCTAACAACTTTACCAAACACAAAAATTTACTATTCAAATTCCCAATGAATGTTTTGATCTTTATTGCAAACCAACCCTTAAAATTATGCCCCTTTATCTTGTTTTCACATGACCGTCATTCCTATGATACAATCCCTTAAGTAGGATGGCTTAGCAGATTAAATATTTCTATTATTGTCGGGTGTTCAATATCTCCATATTCAGCTTCCTTTTATCCCAAGCCTATGTTATTGCACTGGGTTTATGGACTTTGGTGAGGATACTATATCTAATGTATGGCATTGTACTAATGGTACGAGGACATATCTAGGTGATGGAGGGGATAAATCTGGATCTCTCTCTATGCTAATATTAACACTCAAATTTTCACTTTTAGGTTTGTTTGAATTAAGCAAGTGTCCTTGTAATAATGCAAGCCAATAGGAAACCATAGGAAACCAAATGTAGAATGAAATTTATGCATACAACAAGTGGCGAAGTAATAATGCTAAGCCAAGACGTGGAAACCAAGTGGAGAATGAAATCCATGCTAATTTTTTGTTGAGTTAAATGCTATAGCTACCCAGCATGCAATCCTTAAGTCATCTAAACTAAGGTAAGTTCTGGACAACCTTGAAAAGAGGCCAAATAAGACTTTCAAACATATTATTGTTCAGTTTCGTTGCGACTTTCTAGTGTTTTGCTTTTAGTTTTAGCAGAAACTTGAAGCTCTGTTTCTATCTCCCTTATTTTTTATAAAAAATGAAAAGATCATTATAAATTTATTCTATTTCTCAATATTGTACCTATAGTACTTAATGTATGAACAAGTAATTACAGTTAGAAAGTTATTTTATTTAAACTTTATTCTTTTCACATACCTTACACTTTTGGTCCTACAGCTCCATCTACATCAGGTCTTATATTTCTATGGAAACATCGATTCGTGCAACTCTATCTACTTAGGGTCTTCCAGTGTGATGGAGACATTAATTCTATAAAATTGGCAATGGTAACCTAGCCACATTTCACTGAAATAGCGTGGACAATGGTTACAATACTTATTAACAATACTTATTTGTAGTGAAATAGCGTGGACAATGGTTACAATATTGCAGTGAAACGTTATTAACACTACTTATTGCAGAAGCTCGGATTTATAGTGGTAACTGGAACGCTTAGACATCAGACGCTCCAACTGATAGTGGTAACATCAAACGCTCCATTTGATAGTAATAATGGATGCCATAGGAGTCCTAACGATGGCAAGAGGAGCCACCATTAACATTTCAACCCTAACCACATGCAGTCCTGAATAACGGGCAAGCAGAGTTTAATATTTAAAATCTGAGCGGTCCATTAGTGGGACGCCACAAAGATTATTCCACAATTAATTCATGGTGTCCGTTCACTCAAAAATAATTTGTCATTAGAGAAATCTTAATTACGCACATTCCAGCCAATTTCAAAATAACGCCGCCTATCGGCTTAATAACAACGCCTGTCTGTGGAGTTGGAGTTGAAGAGATAAGCGCCCAACTCCTTGCCTTCAAATAAAATGGGGCGGAGAGGAAGACATGCAGCCACTCATTATTATAATTTTGGTTTTGGGGTTTTAGTAACTCTTCTAAGTTATGAATTTTGTAACTATAACATACATACAGACATGCATCTTGAAAGGGGAGGCAGAACAACAAATACAGGGTAGGAAAAACAGAGCAGCAGCTCACAGTGCTACAGCACTCAAGATGTAGTCATACACCAAAAAAAACCGGCTACCAGTCGCATCCCGCGATTTCATTGATATCAAAAAAACATTAATACAAAAAATGAATACACCGGCGAGGCAGATGGTTCACATTCTCCAACCGGTGTTACGTGTCCAGCCTCATAAATATAACATCACATTACATTGAATGGCAGAGGACCGCTACATATGGCGGTAGCTGATTGCAATTAATGCCAACAAACTCCCCCTTAATTGCAACTTTCAGCCAAAAACAAAATTGGATACTTCATTGACAGAATTATAACATGGCAAACTATATCTACAGTCATACGTATATTGCATTAACAACGCCAAGATTCTTTCTATGAAACTCAAAAAGATCTTTCGCCAAAGGCTTAGTAAATACATCAGCCAGCTGTTCCTTTGACCTGCAAAATTCCAAGTTGATTTCTTTGTTATTGACCAGCTCTCTGATGAAGTGGTATCGGGTATCTATGTGCTTGCTTCTTTTGTGAAACACTTGATTTTTCGACAGTGCAATTGCAGAGTTATTGTCACAAAAGATCACTGTTGGGTCCTCCTGTTCATACAACAATTCAGACAAACCTCTCCGCATCCACACCGCTTGACAGGCTGCTGATGTGGCTGCTACATACTCCGCTTCAGCTGATGAAATGGTCACTATAGGTTGCTTTTTTGATGCCCACGAAACTGCACCTGAACCAAAATTAAATACATAACCTGTTGTGCTCTTCCTGTCATCAATGCTACTTGCAAAGTCACTATCTGTATAACCTGTTAGCTTGAAATCTGAACCTGCTGAATACAAAATTCCATAACGCACTGTTCCTGAAACATATCTTAAAATTCTTTTTGCTGCTTGCCAATGAGAACGTCTTGGAGATTCCATAAACCTGGAAATTAAGCTCACTGCGAACATGATATCTGGCCTAGTTGCTGTCAGATACATTAAACTTCCAACTAATTTCTTAAATTGTGTTGAATCCACAAAAGGTTCATTATCATCTTTACTCAGTTTAGTTCCTGTTGCTATTGGTGTAGAAACTGGTTTACAATTCAGCATTCAGAATCTTTTTAACACATCTTCAGCATACTTAGATTGACATATGAAGATTCCTTTTTCAGATTGTTCAACTTGAATTCCGAGAAAGTACTTCATCATTCCCAAATCTGTCATTTCAAATTCTGTTTTCATTGCTGTTTTAAAAGCTTCTATAGACAGATTTCCTGTAAAGATTAAGTCATCAACATATACGCATACAATCATGATTTTACCCTGCTGATTTAATTTTGTGTACAATGTAGGTTCACTAGCACATCTATTAAATCCATTACTCAGCAAGTATGAGTCTAATCTATTGTACCATACTCTAGATGCTTGCTTCAGCCCATATAAAGCCTTTTTCAGCCTGTAAACTTTATTTTCACAACCTGTTATTTCATACCCAGTTGGCTGTTTTACATAAACCTCCTCCTCTAAACGTCCATTTAAAAATGCAGATTTTACATCCATCTGATACACATTCCAATTATTCTGTGCTGCTATGGCTAAGACAAGTCTAACTGTGTCTAGTCTCGCCACCGGTGCAAAAGTCTCATTATAATCTATGCCGGGTTGTTGACTAAAACCTTGCACTACAAGCCTAGCCTTATGTTTTTCAACCTTTCCATCAGCATTGAGTTTTGTTTTGTAAATCCATTTTACACCTATGCAGTCTTTTCCATCAGGTAAATCTACTAACTCCCAAGTTTCATTTTTCTCTATAGCATCTATTTCATCATCCATAGCCTTTATCCATGCAACATCTTTAATTGCTTCTTCAAAACTAACTGGTTGATAAGCTAATAATGCAAAATTTGAGTTCAAATCCAGTTCTTCATCATGTTGTTCATAGATTTCTCTTAGACTTCTAGATTTTTGTCCTCTAATCCTAGATCTCAATTCTGCTAGAGTAGGATCAGATTCATCACTTACTTGTGAGCTTGATGTATGCTGCCCTCCAAGTCTTGATTGGTCTTCTTGCATAGGATTTCTTGGTGTTCTTGTTTGAGGTGAATCAAAATCTGTTCTGTTTCTTCTTGGTGTGCTAGGTCCTGGTAGATGTGCAGGTACATGTGCATGTGGAATTTGTTGTCCATCTTGCACATTTTCTTCATCATCTTCAACATGAGGTAAATCTGCTCCATGTGTAACTATTTCATCAACGCTTCCATCCCATGATTCCTCTTCCTTAAATTCCACATCCCTGCTAACAATCAGCTTCTTGGTAATAGGGTTGTAGAGTTTATATGCTTTAGAGTGCTCACTATACCCAATGAAAATGCATTTTTCACTATGATCATCCAACTTCCTTCTAATTTCTTTAGGTACATGGGAGTAAGCCACACACCCAAATATCCTAAAATGTGACACATTGCAGCACTTGCCACTCCAAGCCTCTTCAGGTACTTTATTCCTCACACTTTTTGTAGGACTTCTGTTCAAGATGTAGACTGAGCATGCAACTGCTTCTGCCCAATACTCATTTGACAAATGCTTGGCTTTCAACATGCTTCTTGTCATGTTCATAATTGTCCTATTTTTTCTTTCTGCCACACCATTTTGCTGTGGTGTATACCGAGCTGTAAACTGCCTCTTAATTCCATAATTTCTGCAAAATTCCATGAATTCATTCAATTTATATTCGCCTCCTCTATCAGACCTTAACACTTTGATCAGCTTTCCGCTTTGTTTCTCAACCAAGGCTTTAAAGTTCTTGAACACTTCAAAAGTTTCTGATTTTTGTTTAACAAAATATACCCATGTTTTCCGGCTGTAATCATCAATAAAGGTCAGAAAGTATAAGTTTCCAGCCAATGATGGATCCTGCATTGGTCCACACAAATCTGTATGAACTATCTCTAGGGGTTCTTTTGCTCGATATGAAGTGCCTACATGAAAAGATTCTCTATGATGTTTTGCTAAAATACAACTTTCACATGAGCTTGCTGGTTGTTCAATGGGTGGCAGCCCTCTGACCATCTGATTTTTCTGCAATAAGTTTAATCCCCCAAAATACAAGTGGCCATACCTCAAATGCCAAAGCCAAGACTGATCCAAACTTTGAACTTTATAGGCATTCACACAATTCTGAATTTCACCTTTTAATGTAAGTGGAAACATCCTATTTTTGGTCATTTTAACCTTGGCAATCAATCCTATCCTAGGATTCTTGTCAAGAATTGTGCATGTGTCATGATTGAAAATTACCTTATAACCTTTCTCCATTAACTGTCCAATGCTAATTAAATTGCATTTTAGGCCAGGTACAAAATACACATCATTAATATGTCTTTTATCTCCATTTTTTGCAAATACATTAACAGTCCCCTTGCCATTGACTGAAACTTTGTTATCATCTCCAAACTTCACTTCAGACTTTACTGAACTATCTATTTCAGTGAATACTTCCTTGTTGCCAGACATGTGATTACTACAGCCACTGTCTAGAAACCATACATCATTTGAATTCTCTTGTGCAACATTGCAAGTAATAAGAACTGAATCAACTTTATTTTCTGATTTTTCAACTAAATTTGCAGACTGTTTTCTAGCATCTGCTTCCTTCTTTCTACATTCCCTAGCATAATGCCCAAATTTCTTACAATAAAAACACTGAATTTTGGATTTATCAGTTCTTTGATTCTGCTGTTGATGAAGGTTATTACTTGCAGTTCTGAAATTTCCTGAATGTGTGTTTTGGACATATCTACCAGTCCTGTTTATGTTTGGTTCTTTTTCCCTTTGAGACTGAAATCTACCCCTGCCTCTATAGGATGACCTTCCTCTTCCTCTACCAACTGTTAGCTGCGTTTTAAAGGCAATATCAAGAGAGAAGTTTGGGTTTCTGCTTATTCTAGACTCATGGGACAGCAGGGATCCCATTAACTCATCAATTGAGAGCTGAGTCAAATCCTTTGACTCCTCAATTGCCACAACAACGACATCAAATTTGCTGGGCAGACTTCTTAATACTTTTTCAACCACCTTTTGGTCAGAAATCTGTTCACCATGCGTTCTCATTTGATTTACAATTGTCATTAAATGATTATGGAATTGGTCTACGGTCTGTGTTTCATTCATTTGCAGGTTTTCAAAGTTTTTCCTAAGGGTTTGTAATTTAGCAACCTTCACTTTGCTTAAACCCTGATAGACTGTGTTTAATATGTCCCAAGCGTCTTTAGATCTGCTTACAGATGCTATTCTAGGAAAAATTGAGTCATCCATAGCTTGCTGGATGAGAGAAAGTGCCTTAGCATCTTTCTTCTTGTTGTTTTTAAGCAAGTCTTTCTGTGCTTATGTTAAAGCCAAGTAGGCTGCTTCATCAGGGGGTTCTAAGTACCCATTCTGAACTAAATCCCACAGATCTTGCGAACAGAGAAGAGTTTTCATTTTAATGGACCAAAAGTCATAGTTCTTACCTGTTAAAGGTGGAATTTGAGGCTGTCCTCCGAAGCTGCTCGACGCCATGGCCCAAAAACTTCTGAAATTTCTCTTTTTGCAGCTATATGCAGGGTCCCCTGTTTCAATATCCCTTCACGGCTTCCTTTCTGGTTACTGATGGCTGGCAGTTTCAAGCCTGCACCCCTCCATTCACTGAGCAACAGGGAAAAAACGACCCTCTCTCCACAAATACACTCACAGGTGTATATATTCGGGCACAATTGAAGCCCTAACTCAAAATCTTAACCGAAAATCGACTTGCTGTTGTTGTTTCGGAAAGGAGCCAAGAGCTTCAGAACCAGACGGAGCCAAAGTTCATACCACCAACGGACTGGATCTCAATTCCACCGGCAAAGCATCGAATGTCAGTGATAGCAATGCTGCTAAACCGAGAAGCAAAGGCCCAACGCAGGGAGCCGTTCTGGTAGAATTGTTCACTTCCCAAGGCTGTACCACTTCTCCAACTGCAGATCTGTTCATATCGAAATTGGGTCAGGGGAATTCGACCCAAGAACTGGACCTCGATGTGCCTGTCATTGTTTTGGCATACCATGTGGAGTATTGGGACTATCTAGGATGGAAAGATCTCTTTGCAAATAGCCTGTGGACAGTGAGACAGAGGGCCTATGTGCAATCCCTGGAGCAGGACAGCATTTACACGCCTCTGCTACCTCCTCGGTAGCCACCACCACCGCCGCCGGAACCACTGGACTCAGCCTATTCCTCAACCTCCTGTTCTTTCTTAGCCTCTGGCGCGGCTGCAGCTGCTGCAGGAGCTCCGACTGCTCCTTCTCCTCGCACAGCCTTGGCGGCTTGCCTTCACGCATCCAACGGGCACTCTGCACCGCTCCCTCTGGTGGCAACGGCCCAACGGGCTACTCTTCTGACGGCTCCACCAACAGCCTCCGCTGGCTCCTCCTGTTCTCCGGATTTTTTAAGAAACTTATCCTGGCTGTCTGTATTGATACCCTCGCTTGGGAGAAGCTCACTCTAGAGTTTTGTCCAAACGCCAGCTTCAAATTTAAGATCTCGGGCATGGAAGTGCTGCGCTTTTAACTGAGTACCAGAGAAAACCTCTCACGCCAGTGTTGTGAGGAGAATCGTTTCATTGATATTGTGCTTCTCAGGGCAAGATCAATGGCTTAGTTTTGGTGGAGACCAGAGTCCACAAAAATTCTGCGGAGTAGTAGATCCTCTCAGCCATGACGACCGAGAGTTCTTTCTCTTGTTCTCTGCAACTCTTCTGCGCTCTACCTCCAGGCTGAGGATCCCCCCATGGGCTCTGATACCACAATGAAAGGGGAGGCAGAACAACAAATACAGGGTAGGAAAAACAGAGCAGCAGCTCACAGTGCTACAGCACTCAAGATGTAGTCATACACCAAAAAAAACCGGCTACCAGTCGCATCCCGCGATTTCATTGATATCAAAAAAACATTAATACAAAAAATGAATACACCGGCGAGGCAGATGGTTCACATTCTCCAACCGGTGTTACGTGTCCAGCCTCATAAATATAACATCACATTACATTGAATGGCAGAGGACCGCTACATATGGCGGTAGCTGATTGCAATTAATGCCAACACATCTAGGGTTTCCTAATCCAAAAATTCTTTTTATTTATTTAGATTCATAGATTTAAATATCTGTGCAAGGTTTGGTTAGGTATGAATATGGTAATTATTTTATATGTTTTTTTAAACCGTGCTGTGCATTTTTTACAGGTTTATTAGGGTATATTATGTTTTCACTATATTGTTTATGAGGGTGTATTATGTTTTAACTATGTTTATGAGGGCTCAATATTTAAAATGATATTTAATAGATAGAGCTCGGCTATATTAGTTATAATTTTATAAGTTATATTGAAGATCCAAATTTTAATATGCAGCTAGTAGTTTGAAATCAAAATTATTTCATATATATTATGACTGTATTCCATTTCCATGGCTATCTTTCAACCATTTGATAACTATCAACATGTGGCGAGTTATGCGGGACTTTCGGATTCCACGATTTAAATTTTGAATTTTAGAAGTCATGAACATTCTCTAACGGCTTGTTGAGAATGCCATCACTAACATGTTCAGTGTTACTCTCTTCCACTTGTAAATAAAAGTTACATTTTTTTATGTGAGCCTTTCCCGAACAACCAGCAAACTCTGTTAACTACACCACTCATATCGTTTCTGCACGGACTGCACCTTTACAGTAATAATACTTTTTATTTTCAGAATAACAATTTTAGTTTTTTTTAATAGAGCTTATGAAAAACTTTATAAAACATGATAACAGGAGAGAATATTAATATTCGGTCATGTCCACTTGACAACAAAGTTAAAGGTGTCCATGGACTTATAAATGAAATCAATATATTCTTAAGAATTTTGTAAAAAACTAGACATGACAAAATGACAAATCATATTCTGAAATCTGCATATACTTTTTTATCCTCCACTTTTCTTCACAGGTAAGTGGACCTGCAAAAATATTCTAGATTCAAGAAGCCGTCATTGAACTACTTTTAAGAGCCTTATTTGGTAGGAAGAGCGGAAGGTATTTAGCTAGTGAATTTGTTGTTAAAAAAAACTAATCTGGGCTTGAGACGAGAAAAATGAGCTTCTGCTTCTTGCCTAGTTGTTGTTGAAAATAACTAAATTATGCTTGAAATTATAGTAGTATAATTCGGTTATATTAGCTTTCTAAATATATTTGAAAATTAAATTTTGAAATACCATATTTTAATAATTTAATTATTATAAAATGTAAATTATATTCAATTCATACCTTCTTATAAAAATAATAATTATTAACCAGTTGTTATTTTTCACACTTATTACTACCTAATTGTTATCTCTCACACTCTCTATGCAAGTACATTGAGATTTTATATTTTTATTTTCAAATAGTAAATTTGATTGTATAGAAATAAATCAATAATTTTAAATGTACATTTATAATATATCCTTGTATATTTAATTAAAATTATTATTCAAATAAAAAATTTACTTCTGTATTTTATGAATATTGAATTTTTTCTTTATCTATACCAAATCATACAAGAATTATGCTACTATACTTGAAAAACCCAAAGAAATGAACTGCCCAGCTGTTGTCCAAAAGAATGAACCTAAGCCTCAGATGCCCAAAGAAATGAGCTTCTGCATCCTGCCGAGCCTGCCGAGCTTCCGCGGCAGTATGCGAAACAGTTCTTCCAGATCAGCAGCGTTTTGAACTCGGACAGGAACCCAAACGAGTTCTTCCAGATCAGCAGCTTTTTGAACTCGGACAGGCCTGGTTCCGCTTAGAAAACTGAATATATTTGTCGTTGCCCAGGAAAAATAAATTGAGCATGAAATTGAGTCATTTAAAACGATCTCCTTACTACGGTGAGGAAGGATTTGGGAAGGATTTGGTCATTTGTTAGTAGAGTTGCGCGCCTAGGACTATAACCATTTACTATTAAATCCCAGATGTAATGCCTCTGCTCCGGACCAGACATGGCTGCTAGGAACATTTTGCGAAGATATTTTAATAAACCTTTATCTATGCAATGATTAAAACTGTGGAGAGTTTTGGGATGCTTGTTTGATTATAATTTATCATTTTTTAATTATACTGTAAAATTCTAATAATTATTATATGTATATGTATATTAGTATAGTCATTTAATTTGCTGTCTATGTATATATTTATAGGTCACAAATTAATTGAACAGGTTATTTATTACTTGTTTTTTATATTTATTTGTAATTATTTTTTTTTTATGTTTTTTCTATTTGTTATTTTTTTAGTTAAATGGGTTGTTTGTACTATCTATTATCTATGTATCAATTAAGAGTTATTTTTATATTTTTTTACATAATTGTTTATTTTGAATTTTGAATTTAGACAGTACATTTGTCTCATCCTCCTTCAATCTAGGAAAAATATAAATAATAATCCACCTAAAATTCTAAAATATAAACATCAATCAATTTAATTAATGAAATTAATTTTTATAATAACTTAATCATAATTTTATTTTAATGTTAAGGATTTTTGTAGGTAACCATGGTTACTCTTTTTATTTTATTCTTGTTATGTAAATGCAAGAGATTAAATGAGACTGTATTTTGTAAAGTTGTTAAAGATGCCTGGGAATCTTAAAATATATATCAGGGTTATATCAGGGTTGTCTTTTTCTGATACAAGTTTTCCATTTAAAAAGTTTAAGTTCAGTTTTCTTTATCTCATAATTCAATGAAATGATTCTTAATAATTTCTATGATCTTTGTACACACTTTTGTATAAAATGTTGTCGGCAGTTGATGATATTTAATTTTTAATCAATTGATATTCATCACACACAAGTTAATGACTGTGCTAGTGATATCTTTATTTAATTTTCAAAAATATAAAAGTATTGTTGCAAAATGCATGTTTGAATTATCTTTTTAGAATATAGTAACTTTGTAAGTGTAGTACTATTCTTTAGCTTTTGACTTTAGGCGCAAATGCATTTCAGACTAACAGGTAATTTTACGTGTTTTGGCTCCCTTGGTTGAAGTTAATAGAGATATGTTTCAAGTTGAAATGCATCTGCAGTTAAGTGTAATTTTTTTTGAAGTTGAAGTTAATAGAGCTCCGTTTCAAGTTGAAATGCAATTACAGGTAAGTGTAATTTTTTTGTTGGATAAAATATTTTAATGAAAGACATATAACTAAAATTCCTACGCCCTGGTAGTTTATTATACCCCATGTTTGATTGGATACAATCAGCTGATGCTGTGATGGGGCACACATATTGTCATTATTACTCGATTGACTCACGTCAAGGGCATAGTCGCCGGAAAAAAACATGAAATAATTCTTAAGTAATTCAGCAATCGGGCATTCCATACTTATGTGGTTGTCGAGCTCTATGGATTTGATCTTACTGTTACGGTTGCTGCTCCCACCAATGAGGGGGGATGCCAAGGTCTTCAATCAGTAAGTTGCAGCTCTTGTTGACAAGAGCAGGATCTCTCCCCGAAGATTTGAAAGGTTTACCCTTTCCCACATACCCATCGATCAGATGAAGATAAACCTCTAAATTGTGAGTGGAAGCAGGATTATAGGTCTGTTTGAGAAGGGGAGAGGCATTGTTGTCCAAAACAATTTGCACTCCCACATGAAAATATGCCCAAGGAAACCAATCGAACATTTTCCTGAACCATTCAAACGACTTCTCGTTCAGAACAAGTCCGGGAACTTTGGGAACAAGGTCGTTCTTATTCACCAACCGTAACACCTTCACTCCAAGCTCCTCCAGTAGCAGGGCGAATGCTCTATTTCCTACGCGCGGAGATGCGAATGCAAACACAGTCACAGGTATAGAATGTGCTGACGGTGAATGTGCCATAAGGATCTGTTTAATGTCATATGAACTCAATGTTGCCAGAGCAGCTCCTAAGCTGTGTCCCGTCAAAGTTACACTCAATTTTTCGTCCTTGTATTGATCCACCAGTCTTATAATCTCTGAACTAACCGTCTCTTTGGCACATCTTGAATCCTGACCCACAGATGTATAACAGTTTACAAACCCCTTTTCTTCTCGGGCACCGTGGTTGTTGACACGAGCAGTACAAGAAAATCGATCAGAAACTAAAAAGTCTGTAAGATCTATTATCCACTCCCGGAAGGTTTGGGTTCCTCTCCACGCAACTAAAATATCGCGCCTGCCCAGTCTCCGTATCTCTTGAGCGTCTGTGCAGACTGCAATAAAGCCAATCCAAACAGATGGCTTTATCGGCTTCTCCAATTTAATATCAGTCTCTGCATACAAATACTTGGTCACTTTGTAGCCGTGGTAAACCCCCAAATTATTATCAAAAGCTTTATCCAGGCTGTACTGACACCCGCCAGAATCTTTCATGCAAAGCTTGCTATCGAACGCATCATAGCATAACTGTGCAAAATCACCATATCTGAGGATCTCCTCTTTCAAAACTGGATTTATGGGATCTAGTAACCCCTTCCACCAGTTTGCTCCCTGGATATCCTCCCACATATCTGCCAGCTCTTTGTTTTTGTACCGGTCCATTTCTTCTACTCCACTGATAAGGGGATGACCCATTCCACTTGAATAGCGAGCAAATGATTTCCGGGTTGTAAGCAGTTGGTGCAGAACACTGGTGCAGGTTAACCTTTTCAGCCTCATGACTGTTGGTGAATATATGCAATCTACGACTCTAGTCACGAATTTATGAATTCCTGTCCTCATTATTTGCGAGGATAGATTATCTGGGATTCGACACAAGTTGTGAATTTCAAAGATGTCAAGTACTAAGCGCTTGGCAAAGTAAGTACTAATCACTGATAAACTGATCATATGTTTGTGTCTATATATAACACAAACTGAGTGCGGGACACGTACTGCAGATATGACACAGGAAACTCATTTCCATCAGCGGACAGTTTGATTTCATCAATTTTGGGAAATTTCTTGGAATCTGAGACGAATTATCTAGTGGTCTTCATGTTTACTAATTTTATACTTTCGGATTCCACGATCTAAATTTTGAATCTTCAAACTCATAAGCCTGTTCTCACGGCTTCACAACAACAACTAAATCTTTCGTTTTCAAGTGGTTGGGAATTCTAGTGGCGTCAATGGCAATGGCAATGGCCGGCCGCCGCCCACTGATAGCAAGGGGCAATGGCAATGGCCGCCGCCGTCATTCAAAATAGAGAATACGACCATTTTGTCCGTGATTATTCGATAGAAAATTGAAAATATCGACCATTTTGTCTTTTTGCCTATTTTTTTAATAAACTCGAATTGTGTGAAGTTTAAATTTTATTTTTAATGTATAAATAGAGTTCAATGAAATCATATATCACAGTTTATGTACAAGGATTATGCCCTTTTCCATGTCCATTGAAATTATACATCACAGTTTATGTGCAAGGATTTGCATGGGAATGATGTTCGAAGCGTCAGGAAATTAATTCCACACTGCGTCGATGCGTCGATTGTGTGAAATTCATTTCCAGCAGCGTAGGACACAGGAAATTCATTTCCAGCAGCGTACAGTTTGATTTCATCAATCCTGGGAAATTGTTTGACATCTGCTACGCTGACGGAAAGTTCATTCCTTCAACTTGGAATCTGAGACGAATTATCTAGTGGTCTTCATGTTTACTAATTTTATACTTTCGGATTCAGATGAGCACGGTGCACATGTCCGAATGTCATGGGCTCTGATTATTCCATTCAAAATATGGGATAGCTCTAAAGTTTGAGGATTGTCATCTCAACTATTTTTTAATAAATCTGAATTCTGGATTGAATGTTAAATGGTTCATTATTTTCGAATACCCTTAAATCTCTATTTTTTACAAGTTTAAACACTGAAATTTTAATCTTTTTACCTCAATCTGTCTAAATTGTGTAAAACTGCTCCCAAAAAAATGCAAAATCATCGAAACTACATGGAATAATAATATCACAAAAAATCAAAGTCACCGAAACCAAATCGTTGAAACTATGCAGAAAAATATCAGTCAACGACAACCATACTTTTGATGTTAGTCTTTGCCGTCAAAGACTAACTCGGGCACCATCTTTTAACTAGGGCCCGCAGTGATCACCATTATTAATATTTTCAATGGATTAATGACGTCTTGGGAATGTGCACCGTACTCTCATTTGGTCTTCGTCATGGATTTTACTAAAATTCTCTCTTTCCTCGTGCTTTCTTTTTATCGGTATCATTTGAATCATGATATTGGGTGGATATTGGGCATGGATTTCATATTTATAATTTAAAATTATAGGTTTGATAAAATAATGTATATTATTTTTATTTTTATATAGGTTTGATAAAATAATGTATATTATTTTTATTTTTACATGGATAGGTGTTTCTATTTTAGAAATTAGTGTGGAGTAGCATTTATATTTTTCCTAGATTGCATGAAGATGTTACAAGTGTGTTGTCCATATTAATTCCATAGCAATCGATCCAATAAATATAAAATAACTGATAGTTGATGTATGGATAACTTTTAATTGATGCATTGATAACAATTATTTCATGATGCATGGATAACCAACACTTAGCAAAATTTAACTAGAAAAACAGAAAACAAGTAACATATAACTCATCCATGACACTTAACTTGGTCTATTTGTATTCATTAGTTATTTAAAAGTTTAAAATGATTACAAATATATATTTTTTTCTATATTTAACTTTGTTTTGCTTTAAAAAAATCATTTTTATAAAATTTGAGTTTATATTTATTTAAAACAAATAATATATACTATTATTATTCCAATTAAAATTTCATTTTTATATTAACAAATAAATGAATATTAACATTTAATAAATTTTTAAAATATAAATATATTTAAATTATGGTATACATATTACAAACTTTTTATATCAAAAATGGATTCAATTTTATTTAACTTGCAACTTCTTTATTTTAAATACAACTATGTCAAATATGTTTAAGAGTTAAGGCTAACCGTTAAATACGTCTAGAAAATGAAAATACATCATATGGGACGTCCAAATAGAAGCCTAGGTGCAGATCTTCAAATGCAAAGCTTAGTCATGGGAATGATCTGTATTTGGTCCAAATACCTTGCAAGTATATATGTATATGACAATGTATGGTTTTCCATATTTTTCATTTTCATTCATTGATAGATTTTGGATTCTTATTATATTATTGTGTTCTTTGTAGTATTTTTATGTGTTTCTATTTATATTTTTTTCTTCAGTTTGTTCTCTTATAATTGAGATCTTCACACACTCTCAAGGATTCTTCATAAGGGAGTTTTGACAACCATTTATAATAAGAAAATTATAGAATTAGTAAAAAAACTTATAGAATTAGTAACAAATAAATGCAAATCACTTAAAAGGGTATGAAACTCCAACAAGATAGGGTAATGGACCTAGTCACAATTATTAGAGATGAATCTTCTTACTATAACTGAACATAAAAAAAACTACCAACTATACTTCAAGTACCAAAATTCAAAATAATATAACATTTAAAATGTGTACCATAACTTTCACTCAACAATCACAAATACAATTGTTCAACGAAATATACTAGATACATTGTCCCTACCCTCCATGAAACTTAACTCTTTATCTTTAAAAAATTGTTTCACTTTAAAACCCAAAATTGTTTCACTTTAAAATCCTTGAACTTAAAATGTTTTATGAAACAAACCACTACTATTGATTTCAAAAAAAAAATTCCAAACAGTAATTTGGTGGAAAATGCCATTTTTTATTTTTTATTTATCATTTTAATCTCCCTTAAAATTATCACATCAATGCCTTTCACCATAAAAAAAAATAAAAATATAATTTTAAAATAATCTAATAAATAATTTTTATTTTCACAAAATTAATTTTAATATTTTTTAATAAAAAGGAAGACTGTGGGCACGTGGGCTGGTGTTGTGACTGTTGTCTATACTGGTAATGGCGCATTCTATATGGATGAATGGATTTCCACCAGAAGTTGTGTCAAAAAGAGAAATGTCGGTTGAAGAGAACCCAGAAATGTCGGCTAAAGAGAACCCTTTCATGGACCACACCATGGATGCACATTCTATGGTAAATTCGATGCACTGGGATCATCTTTTGACTAGCGTCCGTAGTGATCACTGTTACTAATATTTTCAATGGATTAATGACCACCCATGACGTTTTGGGAATGTGCACCGTACTCTCATTGAGTCTTTGCCATGGGTTTTACTAAAATTCTCTCATTCCTCATGCTTTCCTTATATCGGTATCATTTGAGTCATGGTAGTGGGTGGGTATTGGCCATGGATTTTTATTAAAATTTTCTCTTTGTTTATGTTTATGTTGGCCTTTTTCACAATCATTTTCATTATAGAAGTCATATCTCATAATGTTGTTTACCTAAAATTATAATTTTGATTAATTAATATATATTATTTTCAATTTTATATGGATAGGTGTTTTTTATTTTAGAATTTGGGGTGTACTAATATTTATGTTTTTCCTAGATTGCATGAGGATGTGATAAGTATATTGTCCAGATTGATTCAATTATTTAATAATAAAAAGGGAGATCAACAAGTGTAATAAATATAAAATTAACTAATAGCTGATGCATGGATGCATGTATAACTAGGTAGGGATAACTAATTTAACTAAAAGAATGTGTAATAGATATCAATTAGCAGAATGTGTAATAGATATCAATTAACTTTCTATTAAGTTTAGAGTCTATTTAAAGGAGACTAAGAGGAAGACACAAAATATAATTGAGGAGGCTAAGAAGTAGAAATAGATGACAATTGAGAGGGAAAAAAGGAATTGAGAGAAGGAATCTTAAATTTTTACTTCCTCTTATTCATGTTTCTCACTTTTTTATTAATTAGGTTTTCGAAGTAGTTTTAGGTAAATTTTGTATAAATATTAAAATTATTTCAATAAATAAATTATAGATTTAAAGATATATTTTTCATATGTGATATATATGAAGATCTACATAAACATCGTTCAATCCCAATATTTTGTTTGGTGATCGATGTTGGATTGCAATTTCGTCATCACTACTAGAGTGGCGTAACCTATAGTAGTGGCTATCCAAAGCACAGATTAGTTGCGGTCAAACTCACATCTATGGCTCACACCTATGGATATGCACGCCCTGCTTTCTCTTCTCTTGGCTATTTGCCATTCGTCCGTTTTCTTAATCTTTCTAAGTATGAGCCAGATTCTCAAAAATAAGCAAGCTAAAAGGATCTCTAGGATGTGGAGGTTGAGGTTGGAGTTTTGACATAAACCTATATTCTTTTTTTGTTTTGTTTTTTGTTTGTATAAATTGATGTTTTCATTTCTCTAGATTTAAGAGTTTAGAGTTTGGTCTATTTTGCTATTATTGATGTAGATATTACCCATTCTCAACATAGAGGGACAAAGAGGACATTTATGATTATTCATATGAAAAATAATATAAAAATTAATATGTACATATGTATATGTCGACGTAAGTTCTATTATATAAGATATTTCAAGAGTAAACAATTATGATACTCTTCAACTTCAATGAAAAATCCTACTTCTAATGATTTTGTGTTGATGCCACGCAACAATGTATTTTCGTCACATTTTATTTATAGAAGAACTCAACATAATTACTCAAAATACCTTGAAGATCACGATGGAGGCGCATGTTTAAAATGAAGAGCTAGATAGATTAAAATCTAGAGGTTATAATGATTCGAAGATCTATAATGATACATCGAAAATAAACTTGATATACCAATTTGTTAGTTGTTAATGTATCAAATTCAAGCACATTTACTAGGCATTGAAGGTGGATTTGTTTAAGAGATTCCAATTAACTCAAATATTCATTGAAGAAGTTTTCGCATTTATAAGATTGATATGTGAATTTGATACATTATCTATATTGTTCATTCCGCATAAAGATAGAATTCCATATGCAACGATAATGGTATATACAAATAACAATATTTAACCAACCAGAAGACATAATATATTAGTTATATTGATAAAAATTTGAGGATCCGCTTGAACATAGATTTAGATTTATCGAATGAATAATCAGGTTTTGCATAGCTTTGCAGGTAAAATGACCCTAAACAGAGATCACTTAGATCACATTATACTACCGTATAATGAGGATTTGGCTCTAATGATCCGTGCTATAGGTTAGTTGAACTCTAAGCTTAAGAACATATTACTTGGAAGCAAGCATTAATTTGGATGATAGCGAGAACTTGTAATACGTCATATTACTATGAATTTTATTATTATCTTTAATGGTTATTGAGTTTAAATTTTGAAAGTAGAATATTTTTTTTAGTTTTTAAAAATAATTTGTCTTTGATTTCACATAATGGTTTTAGTAGAAAATGACATTTATTGTTAAACAATAATAAAAATTGATATAACTATTTGTATTGAAAGGAGTAGTCTAGTGGGCTTTTGTGTGAATTTAATAATTTTTTTTTGGTAAAATTTAAATTTGGAAGTGTTTAAATTGTGTTTTTAGAATCTATAAGTAAATTCAATTATTCAATTTCCATATCTAATATATGTGATTCCAAATTTTTTTAAAGATTTCCAACTGATGCTCCCAAAAATTGAAAACATAGAATATTTAGACTACACCACATTAACATTTTAAATCTTGATATAAAACTCATTTATTGGACATCTTAATAAATAATTTGGATTGATATCTATGTACAATCTAGACATGAGATCCCACCCTAATTCTTTAATTTATGTTAACCTTTGAATACAGTTAAGTAGTTAGTAGTGGATTATTAATATAAAAAATTTCTCTCTCTATGCCCATTAAGTAGTTCATACTCATTATTATTGACCAAGTCAAGTAGTTAGGGTTTTGAGATATTGAAATCCTATTTAAAGACTAAGAGGCTCCCTATTGATTTAACTCTGCTAAAATAAAATGTCATTCATTCCTATCATCTTGCTTTACTTGTAAATCACAAATTTGAAGATCTTTTTTAACATTTTTAAGATTCTTAATTTCTATTCTCATTTTCTATCTTCTCATAATTTGCTTTAACTTCTTAATCATATATATTATTATAACAATCCCATTCAGATCAAACTTATAAATTCTATAAAAAAAAATGGTAATCCAATTAGAAAGATGTTTCTTGTTCCTCCAAAATATAACAATTCCATTCAGATCTATAACTGAAACTTATAAATTCTATATAAAAAAATGATAATCCAATTGGAAAGATGTTTCTTGTTCCTCCTTAATTATTCTTAGAATGGGAGACTTCAAAATGATCAATCACTTTAAAATTTATGTTAGTTTACTCTTGTAACTTTGTCCCACCCCTTTGGACATAAAGATTTTGGATATAAAAATATATATAATCAAATTAAATTCCTTAATTATTCTTAGACGAGGAAACTTCAAAATGATCTACCAATTTAAAATTTATGTTAGTTTACTTTTATAACTTTGTCCCTCCCCTTTGGACGTAAAGATTTTGGGTATAAAGATATATATAATCAAATTAAATTATGTTTCTTTGTGAATTTATTTTTGATATTCATGTTTATATATATATATAATTTACAACTTTTTCAAAATGTTGAGCTTTTTACTCTACTTTATAAAAGATGCAATCTGTGGCAAGTCGCGGTGATCTCATTAATTCATCCAATCAATAATCGATCGAAAATGTATTTTTTTATTTACCATTTTAAAGTATTTCTTTATTTAGCATTTTACTCACTCTCAGATAAATTATCACATCAATGTCTTTCACCAATCTTAAAAATAAAAAATAATCTTAAAATATTATAATATATATTTATAATTTTTATAAAATTAATTTTAGCAATTTTTTATGCCCATAGGCGTTTGTATCCGATATTTTTTGGGCTGGTTTAATAAAAAGTAGAATAACTTTATGAAACCATGATAAAAGGAGAGAGTATTAATACTCGCTCATTTTGAGGACAAAAATTAAAGGATTGTACTTCTTACTCCACGGACTAATAAATTAAATCAATAGATTATTAAGAAATTTTAAGAAACCACACATGAACTGACCGCAAATAATATGTTGCATATGATTATTAATTTATTTTGATATCTTTATTTAAGTTTCATATATATATATATATATATATATTGTTGCATAATGCATATTTGAATTCTTAGTGTAACATTTTAAAACTTGAGTACTAGGAGCATGCCACATATAGGAAAATTTGTAAAAGCATTTTTTTAATCTATAAACTTTTATTCTTTGCTTTACATTGAGTTTGTTGTAGTGCATACTTTCGCTTTTGACTATCAAATGCATTTGAGACTAATGAACGCAGTTTTGGCATTTTTACGTGTCTGTTTTCTTTTTCTTTTAATAAATGGTTTATTCCAAGTTGAAATACATCTGGTAAGACTAATTTTTTGTTTCAGAATAATCAAGACATTTAACACTTTTAATGAAGAAAACTAACATTCCTACGCCTCTGCAAGTTTGTTATGCACCACGTTTGATTTGGGTAGAACGGCATAATCACCCGGGAAAAATATGTTTATTATACCCCATATCTGATTTGGATACAACGGCATAATCAGCCAGAAAAACATAATATGAGGTAATTCAGGTAAGCTCCGTATTAAAAATGAGGTAATTCAGCAACCAGACATCCTATACTTCATATCGTTGTCGAGCGTTATGAACTTGATCTCACTGCTACGGTTGCTGCTCTGAACAACAAGGGGATTGCCAAAGTCTTCAATCAGTAAGTTGCAGCTTTTGTTGACAAGAACGGGATCTCTCCCCGAAGATATATTGAAAGGTTTACCCTTTCCCACATAACCATCTATCAGATGAAGATAAACCTTTAAATTATGGGTGAAAACAGTATTATAGGTGTGTTTCAGAAGGGGAGAGGCATTATTGTTCAACACAATTTGCACTCCCACATGAAAATATGACCAAGGAAGCCAATCGAACATTTTACTGAACCATTGACACGACTTCTCGTTGAGTAAAAGTCCGGGAAGTTTGGGAACAAGGTCATTCTTATTCACCAATCGTAACACCTTCACTCCAAGCTCCTCCAGTTGCAGGGAAAATGCACGATTCCCTACGCGCGGAGATGCGAATGCAAACACAGTCACAGGTATAGAACGTGCTTGCTGTGAATGTGCCATAAGGATTTGTTTAATGTCATATGAACTTAACGTTGCCAGAGCAGCTCCCAAGCTGTGTCCCGTCAAAGTTACACTCAAATTTTCGTCCTTGTATTTATCCACCAGTCTTATAATTTCTGAGCGAACCGTCCTTTTGGCACATCTTGAATCCTGTCCTACAGAGGTATAGCAATTTAAAAAACCCTTCTCGACTCGGACGCCCTTGTCCTTGACAGGAGCAGTTCTTGAAAACCGGTCAGGAACTAAAAAGTATGTAAAATCTTGTATCCATTCTCGAGATGTTTGGGTTCCTCTCCACGCTACTAAAATATCCCGCCTACCCAATCTCTGTATCTCTTGGGCATCTGTGCAGACTGCAATAAAGCCAATCCAAACAGATCGCTTTATGGGCCTCCCCAAGATAATATCGGTCTCTGCATACAAATACTTGGTCACTTTGTAGCCGTAAGAAACCCCCAAATTATTATCAAGGCTGTACTTACATCCGCCATAATGATTCATGCCAAGTTTACTATCGAATGCGTCATAGCATAACTGTGCAAAAACACCATATCTCAGGATTTCAGCTTTCAAAACTGGATTTATGGGATCTAATAACCCATTCCACCAGTTCTGTCCTTGAAAATCGCGCCACATCTGGGCCAGCGTTTTGTTTTTGTATCCACCCATGTCTTCTAGGTTGCTAATAAGGGTATGGTCTATCCGATTTGAATAGCGAGGGGATGATAGTTTGGCCATGAGCCCTGGATGCAGAGTACCGTTGCAGTTTGACTCTGCTAGCACCCTCGGTAAATACATGTAAATTATGATTACAAACATGAATGTATGAGCTTCAATCCTCATTGTATGTAAGTAGAGCTGATCTCCGATTCGAAACAATTGGCTAATTTCAAAGTTGTCAAGTACTCAAGGCCAGGTAAAATAATCAGGGCTTGGCTTCTACAGCAGTATGCAGGTTAGCTTCTGCACTAGTAAGTAGTATGCGACCCAATCATCGATAGAGTAATCATGCGTTTGTGTCTATATAGAACAGAGTCTGTCGATATGGTAAGGAAATTCATGCGTTTGTGTCTATATAGAACAGAGTCTGTCGATATGGTAAGGAAATTCATTTGCAGCAGCGTACGGTTTGATTTCATGAATTTTCGCTGCGTACATACGCCGAAATTTCTTCCCTTCAACTTGGAATCTGTCTCGAAGTCGTAACACATACATCGCGGAAGTATCCAATGGAATCATCTAACCCACACAAGGGAATAATTATTGAATTTTCAGCGGTTTCTGTGTTTGGCTTGTCCACATGATGGAAGAGATGAAACCATATATTTTCTTTTCTATTTTGACTCGCTCATGTCCGTTCCGATGGCGGGAAGCATCTAAATCATCTCGAAGAAATTTACATCCTTCGAACATAACTTTCCCGGCAACTTCAGGGCACCCAGAGTCCCGGGCCCCACGATTGAATGAATGAAACGACCAAATGCAGTGAGCCCGGCCGGACTTATAACGCTCCGGCTATTTGGTGATGTCAGTGGATTTGGGCTCTGAATTCCTCCACCGATGAATTGGGATTTTCGGTCTAACGGGGAGTTTCGGGGAAAACCTTAAGTCGATTAGACGGACGTTAGCCCTGGCTGCGGGAACCGTTTGTCCTCTAGCTGACGGAAACACCCTACTGTGTTGCGAGTCAATCATCCTCCAAGCCGTCCTTCGTAGCGACAGGGAGCTCCGGAAAAGGTCCGTGTTACAGACCCCAGGCCCGGGACATGTTGCCTTAGCTTTTCGGTATTTTCGTGTAGATTGACGATCACAATGGAACGCGTATTGATCAACTTTAAAAATGTAACCCTGGGTTCTAAATAAGAGGGGCGACGCTGGAAAACAGTAATAAAAAGCCCAAAGATTCCAAGGGAGTCCCACCACAGTTGTGGTCACAGACTCATACATTTTCTGTGCAAAGATTCCAAGCGAGTCCCGACACAGCTGTGGTCAGAGACTCGTACCCTTTCTTTTCAATCACAGGGTGGAGAGCAATAATTAGTAATTGTGCTGGAACGTGCAAAGAAAGTGCAAAGAATTTCAGAAGGTGCAAAGAAAGTGCAAAGAATTTCAGAAGATACTGCTTTTGTTTTTTAATTACAGGTTGGACAGCAATAATTAGTAATTATGGTAAGAGGTGTTAAGGTATAAAAAACCAAAGTAAAGTATTAAGAAGCAGTGATGGAATTTGATGGCCAAAATGGTCAACATGTGGGCATTTGGGCATTTTGATCATACTTGACGTTTTAAAATTTTAGCTAACCATCTTTTATGAAGGGTGATAAAATTTATAAAACATATTTTTGAAGGGCAATACAGTATCTAAACCGTCATTATATTACTACTATATTTTTGAAGGACAACAAAATTCCTAAAATATTATTATATTACTAATTTAATAGTAGTATTAATATATTTATGTTATATAAATTATACTTTCTAAATTCCAACTTAGAAAGCATACATTCATTAAATATATAGAAACATCTATTAAATTAAAATTATTTCCATATGCAAGTTGGATTGATTTGTTAATCTATACTTTCTAAATTCCAACTTCCAAAGAATACATTTATTAAAAAAATAGAAACATCTATTAAATTATGATTATTTCCATGCTTTTCCATATGCAAGTTGCATTGATTTTTCCTAAAAAGAGGAACACTCATATTTTTTTTTATTTTTTATGTCCCCGAAGGGGAACATAAATGAATCGTCGGATGCCTATTATTGTAGGCTATCGAACCTATAAATTTACCCTAGAGCTATAGTTTGGATATAGTTTGAATATGCTATATTAAATCCAGTTTTTTTAAAATGGCATTTTTTTAAAATATGATTGGTTGTAAAACAATGACGCCAGCCTAGTTTTTCCCACCCCAAGAGGGGGCGGCAGGCTAGCGTCATGGTGGTTTCTGGCTTCCGTGCAAGGAGTTGCAGACTTCGTAATTCGTAATGGAGAAAAATCGTTTCGTGTTATTGTTTGATAGTGAATACATTTATTGCTTGTGCAACCACATTATAAGCCAATGCATTGAGCGTATGGGTGGCGAGTCGACGACCTTATCCTACCACTCGCACCATGAGTTTGGAACTTAGTTAAAGCCATCTCGATTGCATACATAGTAACTTGGCATGTTGTTATTATTATTATTATTTATAATAATAATTATTATTTATAATAATAATTATTATTTATAATAATAATTATTATTTATAATAATAATTATTATTTATTATTTACCATAATAATTATTATTTATTACCATATAATTTTACCATATTTTGATACTAATACCTAACACACACATGTATATAAGCCTGCCCATAATTTTCAATGTCAATTTGTAAACTATTGGGTACTACAAACCATTGAATGTACTACATATGATTTTTTGTTGATTTATCTATATTCAAACATTTATAAATAATAATATTAATAATAATCAAAATTAATAATAATAAAAAATTGGAGCTTTGATCGAGATAGGGCTCGGTAGTTATTTTATCCTTGTGAAGGGAATGAACTCGATGGTGTAACCTTCAATCAGTTATTCGGTTATTGACATTAAATAAAAATAAAAAAAAATGTTTTGATATCCGAAAATATTCAAAACTATGGATAAGGACTTAATGTGATGTGTCATATTCACTTCAATTTTCATTCTCACATGAATTTTACATCGTGGATTCTGAGCTATCAATTATCTTAGGGTTTCAATGGTCGATCTTTGATCTTTAATATTAATATTTTTGTTTTATTTGAAACTATATTAACCCGAGTAGATGCGCACTATCTGCCTTTGAGTTGATGGTTATCGATCGATTCCATATATCGATGCCTTGCATTAATAATAGACCGAGTTATCGGTACGGGCTAGAGCCTTATTAATTCGTAAAATGTGACCAAGGATGTGAGTCACCACCCTGCTGCTGGAGTTTTTAATAAATGTTAATAAATAGTGTTATGATCACAGCGTCAAATCTTTGTACTGCCGTGACCTTTGGCTCTGCGAAGAGGCTTTACCCTGTTGCATTATCTGGGAGGCGTTAACAGGTAGATGGTAGAAATTCTAGCCGATAGTTCTGGAGGAGACAAAGGGCGTGAAAGGTCTCGGCTTGGAGGTCTATGAGTTTTTGTGATACAGTCGAGTTACAGTCTTGCCAGATAGAGCTTTTGACACGAGCTAGATCCGTGTTGAAGAAGCCCATGTCATAGCTTCGGCGGTTGGCTGATTGCAAAGGCACAACTTCATACCGACATCGAACTGAGACTTTAATTCTTGTTTTTTCTGGTAGGTTTGGTCACAGTAAATCATATACTTAAACTGTTCTTTAGTTACTTATCTATTGATTCATAAAAATTTTGCTGGTTTAACTTATGTCTTGTACGTGATGGCAGGTTGCATCGAGCTTACAAAGGCGCAGCTTCATATCGACATCAAATTGAGACTTCAATTCTTGTTTCTGGTAGGTTTAGTTACAGTGAATCATAGACTTAAACTGGTCTTTGCTTACTTACCTATTGATTCATAAAAATTCGCCTGGTTTAACTTGTGTCTTGTACACGATGGCAGGTTGCCTCGAGGTTAGAAAGGCGCGGCTTCCTACCGACATCGAATTGAGACTTCAATTCTTGTTTCTGGTAGGTTTGGTTACAGTGAATCATACACTTAAACTGTTCTTTACTTGCTTACCTATTGATTCATAAAAATTTTCGACATTTAACTTATGTCTTGTACGTAATGGCAGGTTGCATCGAGGTGTTCAAACTGCGTAGAAGCACATGCTGCTCCTCGGGTAAGAAACAAACTGTTTGCTGTATGTTTTCTACGTTTGTTAGAAATAAACTCAAGAGTGAAAAAGACCCTTAAGTTCTGAGGATCCCACACCAGTTGGTGGCTGCGGTCCAACTTGTGCAATTGACAATAGTTCTGTAGGCTCTGAACCTGATTATTTCTGCTTGCTCATTTGGGTCGTGCAAATAAGTCGTCGTGTAGAGTAGTTAGAAGACGAAAGCTCATAATAAGTGGTGTCTTATTATATACGTAATAATAAAAAGGTGATTGTTAAAGAATATAAATGTCGAGCGGATGGTTGGGAGAGGTGTCTGTGGGTCGTCATTTCTCTGCGAAAGGGCCCTGAGGGCAATAAATCCACCCATACCTATGGGCACAATCCCAGCGTCCGTGGCACCTGCAAGCATGATGTCTACTTCACCTCTACGAATATTGGACTTAAGCTGTTATTTACTTATCTATTGATTCATAAAAGTTTCTCTGGTTTAACTTATGTCTTGTACGCGATGGCAAGTTGCATCGAGGTTACAAAGGCGCAGCTTCATACCGACATCGAATTGAGACTTCAATTCTTGTTTCTGGTAGGTTTGGTTACAGTGAATCATACACTTAAACTGTTGTTTACTCAGTTATCTATTGATTCATAAAAATTAGTGGCTTAGCTTAGGTCTTGTACGTGATGGAAGGCTGGATCAAGGTGTTCAAACTGCATACAAGCACGTGCTGCTTCTTGGGTAAGAAACAAACTCTTTACTGTTTGTTTTCTATGATCGTTAGAAACGAACTCAAGAGTGAAAAAGACCCTTAGGTTCTGAGGATGCCACACCAGTTGGTAGCTGCGGTCCAACTTGTCCAATTGACAATAGTTCTGTAGGCTCTGAACCTGATTATTTGCCTATTATTGTAGGCTATTGAACCTAAAAATTTACCCTGAAGCTATAGTTTGGATATAGTTTGAATATGCTATATTAAATCCAGTTTTTTAAAATGGCATTTTTTTAAAATGTGGTTGGTTGTAAAGCAATGACGCCAGCCTAGTTTTTCCCACCCCAAGAGGGGGCGGCGGGCTGGCGTCATGGTGGTTTTTGGCTTCCGTGCAAGGAGTTGCAGACTTCGTAATGGAGAAAATCGTTTTGTGTTATTGTTTGATAGCAAATACATTTATTGTTGATAGCAAATACATCTGTTGCTTGTGTAATCACATTATAACCCAATGCATTGAGCGTATGGGTGGCGAGTCAATGACCTTAGCCTAGCACTCACACCATGAGTTTGGAACTTGGTTAAAGCAATGTCGATTGCATACATAGTAACTTGGCATGTTATTATTATTATTACCATATAACTCTACCATATTCATACTAATACCTAACGCACACATGTATATAATCAACGCATTGCATAATCAAAGGATTAGACATGAATCGAGCCTGCCCATAATTTTCAATGTCAATTTGTAAACTATTGGGTACTACAAACCATTGAATGTACTACATATGGTTTGATTTATCTATATTCAAACATTTATAATTATAAACATATTGGTTATCATAAAAGGTTACATGGCTCAACGCATTACATGGATTATTCACAATTTATGCATGGTATGGCCACCAGTAATAATTAAATTGTTCTCGATCCCATATATCGAGGCCTTGCATTAATAATAGACAGAGTTATTGGTACAGGCTAGAGTCTTATTAATGAGCGCTTTAATTGTTGTTTATTGTTTATTATTATTGTTAAACAGGTGACGTAAGTCGTCTTGTGTCATTATTATATATTTAGTGTTGTTGGCAATATTATTAATAAGCGTCTTAATTGTTAAATAGGTGACGTAAGTCGTTTTGGGCTTTCATAGTTTGATTTTAACCTGCACATTGCATCTGATAATAACTAAGGTCTCGATAATAATACAGAATTTTAACTCGTAAAATGTGGAAGAAGATGTGAGTCACTGGCCTGCTGCTGGAGTTTGTATTAAATATTAATAAATAGTGTTATGATGGCACCGTCAAATCTTTGTACTGCCATGACCTTGGGCTGTGCGAAGGGGCTCTACCCTGTTGTACTATATGCGAGGCGTTAACAGGTGGATGGTAGAAATTCTAAGCGATAGTTCTGTAGCAGACAAAGGGCGTGAAAGCGTTTATTTTATGATTTTGTTCTGGTGGGTCTCGGCCTGGGGGTCTATGAATTTTTCTGATACAATCGAGTCACAGTCTTACCAGATAGAGATTCTAACACCAGCTAGACCCGGGTTGAAGAATCCCATGTCATAGCTTTGGAATTTTCCTGATTACAAAGGCGCAGCTTCATACCGACATCAAATTGAGACTTCAATTCTTGTTTCTGATAGGTTTGGTTACAATGAATCATACACTTAAACTGTTCTTTACTTAGTTACCTATTGATTGATAAAAAATTTCGTGGTTTAACCTATTGAAACATGGAAGTCTCATCTTGACTATAGTCATTTTTTACACAGTAGGTGGGGTATGATATTAGCGGAAGTCTTAAATATATAGTTGTTTTTCAACTATTACGGGACCAATTCGTATTGCAGATTGCCCATAGCGTACTAGAGGGTTAAAATCTTAAATAGTTAAATGGACGCCTTCTCAAAACTAAAAACTTCCATCTGTAGGGTTGACAACTTAACTACACAATAAGAGATCAAATAATGCGAGACCAGGTCTCAAAACTATTAACCATAACTTATATGAGATAAAAAAAAATACCAAATTACTTGCAATGAAGATGGGATGGAGCTCAAATCATGAAGGGAGGTGCCGAATAATTCCATCTAGTAAAGAAATTAATCAAAATCCAAAATTAGTAATATTAATCGTTTCATCGATATATATATATATACATATTTTAGGATGTAGCGTTAATAGCTGCTTTCATATATGTATTTTTTTGCCATGCGCCATCAAGAGCTGCATTTATATATATATATATATATATATAAATATATATGTATAGCGATTCTCAATTGTACATGGCAATCCCAGCTTTAAAAAGACCAACTATGGTTGCCAAGCCATCTGAAAGCACCCAAGTGGTGACGGTGCTCAGCATTGCACCTGTGTTTTGACAGGCAAATAAGGGTAAACAGGGAGATTTTCAACATAGAGTGTCTTCACGAATAAACAGAGAAACCCCTAGTAGAATTTTCATAAGGATGCCAAGGGCTGGCAGACTCAATATCTTGATAAAATTTCATACTTTATTCTTTTTATTTGCGACTGAATAAAATTCCGAAGGGCTGCTAGACTCAAAACCCTGAGAAACTATAAAACATTGAGGTAAGACCTTATACATTTTAAATTCAGGCTATAAGAAAGTCTCTAAGTAATAAACCAGAATTACCTGATAGCAAGCACAGTTACTCTAGCTCGAATAATATTGAGTGTAATACGAAGATGTTATTGCAAGCGCTGTAAAGAAAAATATGGTTGAACAGAGAAGAATAACAAAGCTTGGCTAAAATTAAATTCTAGGTTTAGGAGGATGTAGTTGTAAACATTTACCTGTGCAGAGGTAAGAACTCATGTATCTGGAGGAAACTCTCGTCTCGTATCGAAGCCATAATCCTCCACAAATTTCTACAGTCGCCGCAGTGGAGTGCAGTGCTCCGCTCGAGCTCTCAATATAAAATATTTTTTCAGGCTCTGCGGTCCTCGAGCTTTCTGTATAAACACAATATCTTGAAATAGGGACGTGAGCTAGATGAAGGAACGCCGGTACCAAGATTATGTTGTGTAATAACGATTAAAAAGAAACAGGTGTCAACAAGATACACCGCCCATACTATCTTCTTACAGCTGCTATATAAGCTGGCAAATTAGCGTCCGCTTGCAAGACAAGGCTAATTGTTTATAATTTCTCCCTTGTGGATAGTGTAAATGCATTGGTAGAATGCGCTCAATATTTTAGACGCTAAATAACAAAGGTGGCTGCAACAACCAAATGTAGCGTATGCATGGAATCATTGCTACTTGATTAGTACTATGGCATGGATACACAACTGACATGTGTTTATATTAGTTGAATCTCATTATATTTAGTCTGTGCAGTCCTGCAGCTATCTGTATAAATACAATATGTTGAAGTAGGAACGTGAGCTAGATGAACGAACGCCCGTAGCAAAATTATGTTGTGTCACAACGATTAAAAAGAAACAAGTGTCAACAAGATATACCGCTCATACTATCTGCTTACAGCTGCTATATAAGCTGGCAAATTAGCGTCTGCATGCAAGACAAGGCTAGTTGTTTATAATTTTTCCCTTGTCGGTAGTGTAAATGCATTGGTGGTATGCGCTCAAGATTTTAGAGCCTAAATAACAAAGGTGGCTGCAGCAGCCAAATGTAGCATATGCATGGAAGCATTGCTACTTGATTAGTACTATGACATGGATACACGACATGTGTTTATGTTAGTTGAATCTGATTGTATTGAATAGATATATTCATAACTGTTCAGCTTGTTGAAATATGTATCCTCCTTTTTCTACGTTGTCTATAACGGTGGGTTTGATTCAATTCTTAAAAATATATTTAGAAAAAAATATACTTTAATCTGGTACGAACGTTGATTCACTAATTTTATTTAAATACGACAGAGTTGTGCTCATTATCTCTATGAGAAGTTTCATGGTAATCCCTGGACTTTGAAATGATCAGTGACAAATGATCATAGGATCAATGCCTAGACATTTTCTATGTTGCTAGGATGAATGCTTACGTTTTTTGTGGCTTCAATGCTACAAACTTTAACATTTGTGTCTTTGTTAAAACCGGCGTTTAAAATTACGGAGGGTGTCATTAGTTTTAAGCTCTATTAAACTGCTAAAGTTCCGTTTTTCCCTCTGCATTGCGACTAGCTTGAGCCATCACAAAAAGCTTTTACAAATCAAGACAAAAACTATAAATTTATCACTTACTCTATTTTTTTTTAACTAAACTTCAACCAATTTAAAATCGACAAAATTATATTCTTTGAACAAGAGATTTAAATACGACAAAGATCCTTAGTTAAAAAATAGAAATTATATTGTTTGAACAAGAGATTTGAATACGGCAAATATCCTTACTTAAAAAGTCAACAAAATGATATTCTGTTGTGCAAAACTTTGAATACAACAAAAGTATCAAGTCCAATGTGGCTTGCTTTTAAATAGCTATAGTTTTTTCACATTATACATAAAACGGGCATACTTATTGGCATTAAGTATTGTGGTCTAAGTTTAAAAATTCACATTTTAATATAAAATTTTAGATGGATAGGGACAATAAAATTTTGGATGGATAGAAACAAAGATTATTTAGATTTGATAGATGGATAAAAATAAAATAGAAAATATATGTTTTGATAATAAAAAAATTCCTTTATTATAGAAGTTTAGTGCTGGGAAATTTTGCCTTCGAGCTCGCTTATAATATGTATATGAATGGCGTCAATTTCTGCTAGTTTGTGGAGACCATGGTTTCCTGTATATAATTTATGAGTGAGCTATTCAGCTATGGTTTTTATGCTTTTGAGCAATTTTTTTTAATGTGCGATGTTTGATGGTTCCCACTACTGGTTTTGCCCTTGTATTTTCTTCTATTGCAATTTAATAGTTCCTTTGTTCAACATTTTTTACTATTTTGGGATAGGTTATATTATTGAATCGAAAGGGTTTATATAGGCATAGTTTTAAAGCTCTGTATTTTGATTTTCAAGCTATTTGATGGTTGGTTTTCTTGCAATGCCATATACTTAAGTATGTTTTGATAGCATTTTAGACAACTATAAATAAATTTTAATACAAAATTTAGAAAAAGATAATGTTGAATAGTCTAATCTTGGTTATATTGTCATCAATTCAACATATGTTTGTTGAGAAAATCCCTTGTCTATGAGGTTGTTGAATTTCGCTTTTGCATTGTTTGCCTTTTCCATTGCATTTAATTAAACAATTCATTGGTAAGCGTGAACAACTTATTAGCAAATTGATTATAATTTATCGTCCAGCTTAGAAGAATTTATAGCAATAGTCAATTGAGTGTAGATCGAGTGGTTCGGAGAAATGTTGTTGTCCTCCGCACTCAGGTTCAAAACTTGCTTTGTGACACTTGCTCCATGGGACCTAATTTTGATTATGTAATGGAGCTAGTCACAAGTGGACTTCAAGAAACTTCTAGAAACTCCAAAACCCTGACCCTAATCATGAGTTGAGGCATATATAAACACTTAAAGTAACCCTAGACAATTACTAGGCTATGTTAAATAGTGGTTCATTATGAGGAGAAGGGGTTCCATTCTGGTGATCTTATTGTATTATTTCATAGCTTGCCAACAGTAAGAGAGTGTATATTAGTTTATTCATCATTTTGTGAAATTAGGCTGACATGATGAATTAAGTTGTCAGATATCTTGTGACGAACTATTCTAATGGAATATCCATGGCAATTTATAGATCACTTATTGAAGAATGCTTAAGTGACCTTACTAAACTAAAGACAAACCCTTGTCCAATATTACTTTAAAATCGAGGTCAATCCCTCCCAATATTCGATCAAGATACTAGATTTTGAAATTTTGAGGGTAGATGATACAAATCAAGACGAGGGATAGAAGTAATGTATCTAGAAATGATAATATGAGCTGCCTATGAAGGTACCAGAGAGGATAATGCATGAGGACTACAATGAGCGCACCAAGGCACAGAAGTTGGAATGGAGACCAAGGACACAATGATGAAATACCATAATAGGTTTGCATCTAATACGAAAGTTGAGCATGGGTGAATAGAGAAAAATGTTTAGGGGCCATGAGCCAACAATCCTTCAAAATGTATTGTTGTTGAGCTCAAACACTAGAAACTTGATATTGGCTTCTTCCATCTTCAACGCACCCATGAAAATTGCTTTCCACTCAAAAACTAAATCCATTGTGGCTTAGGTTATTGAAGATTGGCGCATGCAACAATAATCCATTATGGATAAATTTGAATTTTTGGATCAAAAGTATGACACTTTAGTCAAAATTCTTTGGGACATGGAAGTAATAGCCAAGGAGAAGAATCAATATAAGCAAATCCTAACTACCCATGTGGACTCTAGATTTGAAGTGGAGGACTAGCTTGATAGGTATTCTAAATGATTCACATATAACTGATTTTTAGTGCTTAGTATCATATCATTTGCCTTGTGTGTACACATAGGAGATTATTGTCAATGCCTTCTTGGTTGCCTAATATTGAGGATCACTTGAGATCTTATCTACAACCATCTCTATTATTGTACTTAGTTGCTAGTTTTAAGAATCTTGTTCAAATTTTTCTCTCTTTGTTTTCATAGTTAGTTCTCTTCATGTAAAGCTATGTAGGCCTATGTTTACTTAGTAAAAATCAATTAAGAAAATTATTTTTGGACTTTGATTTCGAACTCCACTCATGAGTGAGAATCCCCACATCATTGATATTAGAGCAAGTTTCCAATCTAGTTTGAATTTGGGTAATATTTAATTCAAATTCAATTTCAACTTTAGGGTTTTTAAGAAGGAATCCTATGATTAATTTCCATAAGTGATTGGTGTTAGATTGATTTAAGTGTGCAATTCTATTGTCATCAATATCTCGAATAGATTTTTATTCATCCACCTACAAAGCGATCATGTTCACCCCTCATAGCCACATAGGTGCATATTGCATTAGCTCGAAATCTAATTTTTACTACATATCAATCCTTTCTCCCATAAGGTGTGCATCGTTCCTATTTCCAAATTTTGTAACTTCATAGCGTGATCTACATTGCTTATTCTTAAACATGTAGAATCGCTTGAGACATTAAAGCACCATCTCTATTATTGTACTTAGTTGCGAGTTTCAAGAATCTTGTTCAAATTTTCTCTCTTTGTTCTCATGGTTAGTTGTCTTCATGTAAAGCTATGTAGCATTATGTTTACTTAATAAAAATCAATTAAGAAATTTATTTTCCAGACTTAGATTTCAAACTCTGCTCATGAGTGAGAATCCCGACATCATTGGTATTAGAGCAAGTTTCTAGTCTAGTTTGAATTTGAGTAATATTTTATTCAAATTCAATGTCAAGTTTAGGTTTTTTACGAACGAATCCTATGATTGATTTGCATAAGTTATTGGTGTTGGATTGATTTAAGTGTGCAATTCTATTGTCATCAAAACCTCGAATAGATTTTGATTCATCCACCTACACAACGATCATGTTCATTGCTCATAGCCCCATACATGCATATTGCATTAGCTCGAAATCTATTTTTTATTGTATATCAAACCTTTCTCCCATAAGGTGTGTATCATTTCTATTTCCAGATTTTGTAACTTTATAATGTGATCTATGTTACTTATTCTCAAACATGTACAATCGCTTCAGACATTAAAGCACCATAAAAAATTATTGTGGGCTAAACAGGTCCCTAGCTACTTCTTGTTGTGGCTATACCAAACAATAGGAATATGACCATCCACACAATAAAACATCAAATTTTCGTGTCTATTATATTTGAGCAATGTCGAAGGCCTCTTATGGCCCTTCACCAAAATCAGCCTCATCTTGCCTGCAATATAATAGCTCAATTGATAGAATTTCTTCTTTATTTAGATCGGCCTTCATAATCAAATTCAAGCATCTAAGATTAAAGTAATGTTATTGATGCTTAAAATATAATTCAATGCATAACAATAAGTTATTTTATTGTCATTCTATCCATGACTAAAAAAATGAAGGTTGGCAATTCATTCGATATTAAGGGCATGGTGTTCCCATTATTGGAATTGATTGTCACAAGCCATAATGGTTTGACAGTCTCCTAATCAGGGAAACCATAATGCTCCCATTGAGGTATTTGATGAAGGCACAAGTTATGAAGAGTTAAGTGCACTCAATAAAGTCACCATCTAGTTACACCCCAATCTTGCTAAATCTTGATATAGTTTGTCTGTCACTCCCTTTGACACAAAATATGATCTTTCGCATTCCGTCGCCAGGCCTAGGGAAATCACTAGTGTCAAAAAGAAATTTTAAGGTGTGAGTGTTTAATACAAAAGCATAAATGAAACAATATGATATAAAAGAGAAATTATAAATCATGCGTTAAAATTATAGGTTCATGACTTTAATCTATATATTATTAGGTAATTTCAAATAAAATTGCAAGTAGTAGCAATTGATTATAAATTAAAGTTCAATAGAAAGATTAAGGGAAACAATAATCACAAATTTGTTTTTGAAATGAATTTTTTATGTTCATTCTTTAATTTTCCATGCTTTATTCTTACTTTGTCTTGATATGCAAAATCATTGTCGCTTATGCCATTTATATTTACATTTATTTATAAGAAATAGCATATGGATTGAAGATTCGTGAATCGCAATGGTCATCCTCTTGTAATGATAAAGTTACGAATAGTATGAGGCACCAATATTAGCTATGACACTATTCTAATTCACTCTTACATTAACAATTAATTAGTAGTTGAATTGTTAACAATGAAGCTACAAACTATAGCATGAGCATACAGCATGGTGGTATACTGAGTTTAAATATTTAAACATTTCTTAACACACATAGTTATATTTTATTGATATATAAAAGTTTAAAACCGTAAATATGTTTAAACACTTACTAATTCACTTTACTATATTTGTTTAATCTTCTAAATTCTGGCTTTGCAAAATTATTGCTTCCAATACTTTGCTTACCAAAAAATAAAAATATAATGTCATTTCACCTTTCAAGAATCATTTTAGACTAGGCTTATGCAACAAGTATATTATGTAAGACAATGCACATGTACCGTAGCTTATATTTTATCAACCATATGGAAACATGACAAAAAAGCTTTTTCTATTTTGTGCTCGTTTACAGGCTTAGTTTGCACCATCTTCATCAATGATAAGTAACAAAGGCAGGCGTCAACTTTGTCAGCAATAGGTATTTTCCTCGTTCCCTATCTTTCTTCAATTCCTTTTAGTGCAAAGCACACATGCTTTTGCCTATGAAATGCATATGAATGTAGACATGGATATGATTGATGAATAAAGTTTTTAAACTTATATCGGTTCTTTTAAGAGTGGTTGGATTTAGTGTCTGGTCTTGGCAACTTGATATGATTATATTATTATGATTAAAAGTTTCAAGGTCTAGTTATAGTTATAGATGTTAATGAATATTAGAAGCAAATCCTTGTACTAATACATGAGATTGGGCTTATGTTTATCATCATATCCGCTTTAGATATATGTAAAAGGTTATGTAGAATGATTCATCGACATTAAATAGGCCATGTAATGCCTTGAGTTTGATTCCATTTGTTATAGGTCACCAATAAATCTAATATTGCATTGAATCTAATGATTCCCCCCGACTAGAATAAGAAATCAAGTGTGTAGTGGTGTGTCATGAGAAACATTATATCCATATTTCTTGATAAAGTGACTTTGACCTTTTAACCTTTTAAGTGCTGAAAGCTTTCTCTTTGACCAGAACCATGTCTACATAGTTTCCTACAAAAAACCATCTTGGTGGTTGTAAGATAACAAACTCAAACATAGCTTCAACAAAAAAAAAAAAAAAAAAAAACACACAGAATTTTCTTGTTTGGTAGTTGCCATTTTTTTTGTATTCATACAAATTTTGCATATTTAATAATTTTAGCTTAGCAATCAACATGCTGTCTTTCCCTATTCTAGTAGCAAGACAAAATACATTTCATTTGAAATTTTTTTGGTTGTGGATATGTTGTTTCCTTTCCTTTGCTTATTTGCAATGACAAGAACAATCTACAATGTTTACAACATCATGGTTTGAAAAAAAAAACCATGCCCTTTGCTTATTTTGTTTTCCTTAGGATCTGTTTCTCTTCACTTGCATGCAGGTTTTCCCATATAAACAACCAGGGACATAGAAAAAACAACAACAAAAACCAGGAAAAAAATTTGTCGTCGCAAATGTCTTTCTAGACAATATGGGAAAAGACAAAAGTAAAGGCGACAATGTTTTAAGGGCAAATGGTCTTGGCATCAAATATTCTAATTGGCAATAAATTGATGAGGCTTTGGCTACAAGCAATTTGTTTCGACTAGACAATTTCCACTATGAGCCAGGAAATTGCTTGTTTGATGCACTTGCAGTATTATTGCATTTTCGATATACATCAATAGAGATAAGGCAAGAGATTGTGAATCATTTTCGTGTTCGTCTAGATCAAAAAGATCCCTCTGCGTTGTTGTCAATGCGCACAGAATTGACAATTGACTACTTGCTGGAATTGCATAACATACAAAATGTCAACGAATATTTCAATCGCATGTCGCAGTCTGCTTCGCAACTAGATAATCAAAATGTATATGGACTATGGGGTGATATATTTTTCATCAAGTGGTTTTCAAAATGGTTGAATGTTCCAGTCGCTGTTTGGTCATTAACAAAAGGAACAAAATACCTTCACTTCAATTCTGGGAGATCTGAATATTGCTACAATATATTGTTCCATGACCACACACCAGCTTCTGGCCATTTTGAACCATTGTTGTCATATAAAACAACACAAGCCGAAAGACAAGCCACTGATATGCTTTGTCAAAGTGCAAATGTAAATCAATGTTTATACAAGCAAGTTGAAATGTCATTTCAACTTCAAGGCAATTGTCATGACTCCTTGTTTGAATCAATCTCTGAATTGACACTCTTCGCTGATGGACAGAGTGTTAGAAAAGCAATTGCGCAAAGCTTTTATACCTCTATTGCTTCAAACGATATTAGAGCAATACAATGTTTGGACATATATCTTGATAAAAACACATTAGCAACTACATCTCTTGTTTGTGGATGGGAAACCTATATTGTGCATTTGGCAGAGCCATATATCATTGGTCACATAGAAGGAAATCAATTTGCTCTTCAATGGTTATGTGAGCTACTAGACACTAACATACATTTATGGAGCAATAATTTGCAAGAAAATATTGCGACATACCATGCAACAAATAAATTGTCAAAAGTTCTATGCCTAATGCAACATGTAATAGATAAAATGCACTCGCATTTACAACCCTTGTTGCAACAACATTGTGGAAATAAAATGCTCTTTTCGCTCAATTGCAATAGAAATACTTCTATTGCAATTGCAACGGATAATTTTGAAAAGAACAAACAGACAATTGTGAAAGAAAACATTATAGAAAAGAACATCGACAACGGATCATTCAACAAACCAATATACATAGATGCAATTAAAGCAAAGAAACAAAAAGAAAAATAAACATAGAAAAAAAAAGTCTTGCATTGTTGACCAATTTTCAAAAACCAAAACCAACATGCAAACGTGCATTGATGACAATATGCAAAAAAACTTGTGCTTGTTGAAACACAATATCCGTAGACAAGGAATGGACATTCTTCAAAAGCAAAAGGAATGTGCAAAAGCAAAAAAAGGAGTTGTTACATACTTAAAAGTTATTCAAGACACACCTATTCATGCATGTTCCGTGTGTAAACAACTGCATTTTAAAAAAGACATTTCTAGTGTAAACAACACAGTTAAATTAGCTTTTCAAACTCTTGCAACTACAGAAGATGTGACATGCCCCATGCTACTTGTTCAAATTTGAAGGCCTTGCAAGAAAGCAATCGTTGATGGGAAATTGTCCATGTTTACATCGCCTACACAAATCCGGCGCAATAACATATTGCCATCTGTAGCTATACTGACTCCTTTGGAAGAACGATTGGTGTCACCAAGAATAGCCTTTGCACAAATAAGACAACTTGGTTATAAAAGAGCACAAACTGGGCTAACTGGCTCAATTATCAACGTGCCTGCAAACTTGGATAAAGTTCAAATAGCATTGCCTAGAAGTCTAGATGACAATTTGACAATTGTAGTTATGCTAAAGCGAAAATTGGAATACAAAAATGCATATCTATCTAGAAATGTTCGGCCAAAGATCATTATGACTGCGCTAAGTGATTTATGCAAAACCGAACTTTATAAAATTGAAGGCATTGTAATCAATACTAGTTGGGAAAAAATATTTGATGAAACAGCCAAACAAGAATCAAATACTCAAGAAACAACGGAACAAGTAGATGATGATGAAAATGAAATAAACATAGAACCAATACTAGAAACATTGATACATGGATATGGAGAAACACATCTAATAGATGATATAGACAACAAAATCATAGAAATTGCACCTTTAGAGAGCTTCCGACCATTGAGCATTTTCCAAGACAAATACTCTGAAGAGCTAAACTTTCCTACACTTTTCTATGGATTCAATCGACCCAATGAAATTTTCAATAACTTTTCTTATCAACAAATATCGCAGTGGGAGCTACAACATGAAATTACAGACTTTGAAACACATGGCACAAGCATTTTCTTCAAAGCAATTAAAGTCATAATAAAACAAGTAAAAAACACTGCTTGGATATCAATTCGCATGGGAGAGTTAAAGAACAAAAAATTATTGGCAAAAGATGTCAAGTCAAAAGACAATCTTGTAAAAATACTCCAATCTTCGATCGGGTATCGTACATTGAAAGCAATCAGAACATCACCTGATTACTTTGAAAATATGAAAAAAGATCTATTTGCAATGATTCGACAGCTTGGTCCTCCTACGTTCTTTTTAACCTTTACGAGTGCTGAACACCTTTGGGCACCTTTATGCAATGCATTGAAACAAATTGAAGAAAAACATTTGGGAAAGTTAGAAGACAATGCGCTGGAAGAAAATATTGACACGTTGATAAGAAGACACCCAGTGATTTGTACTTGCTACTATAGACACAAAATAGCAACACTAAAGTCTCTTATGTTAAAAAACAACACAATATTTGGAAAAATACAAGATTTTTTCTTTACAACCGAATTTCAACAAAGAGGAAATGAGCATGAACATGGACTAATTTGGTTTCAAAATGCACCTGTTTATGGAAAAAATTCAAATGAGGAGATTGTTGCTTTTGTTGATCACTATATATCCACAAACTTGTCTTTACTTGATCAAAATCTTATTCAAATTCAAACGCATCGTCACACAAAAACATGTAGAAAACATCGACATTCCACATGCAGATTCAATTTCCCATTGTCTCCTATGGATAGTACCATGATTCTAGAGCCACTAGAAAATGCTTCAGATGATCTCATTCAAAGAGCAAAAAAAGTGTTCTCTCTTATTGAGCATAAACAATATTCTAGAAACGTGTCATTTGCACAATTGCTTCTAGAGCTAGAACTAACCAAAGATGAATACATTTTGCTACTACGATCTTTGCTTTCTCGTCCTACCTTAATACTAAAAAGAGATCCCGTTGACATTTGGATCAACTCATTTGCAAAAGCAATACCAAAATTGTGGCAAGCAAATACATATGCACAATATATCTTAGATGCTTACGCTACAGCAACATATGTAAGCTCTTACATCACCAAATTTGATAGATCCATGACAAATGCTTTCAAAAAGATCAAAGAACAATGTCTTGTTGAGAATGATGGAAAGATTGAAACGATACATAAACTTGGAAATGCGCTTTTGAACATGCAACAAATGTCTACTAGACAAGCAATACATATCATACTTTCGTTTCCTCTGCATTCATCCTCCAGGAAGACTATTTTCATCAACACTGGTCCAGACGACAAAAAAATAGTTGTCTTGAAAAAACCATCGCTTTTGGAAAAAGAACTAGATGACTCTGACGACATTATTTTCCCATCAATTTTGGACAAATACATTGCACGCCCTATTGAGCTTGAAAACATCTCCTTGGCAGAATATGCATCTTTCTATTCTTGTATCCACTCAATTACAAGAAAAAGAAATAGACCATGTATCATACGATATATTCGCTACAACAAACAAAAAGACCCTGAGAATTTTTTTAGAGAAAAGATGATCCTCTTTATAGCACATAGATACAATTGCAACCTACTAAAGAGCAATTTCAAAACATGGTCTGATGCATATGTCACATTCAAAGAACAAATAGACATTGTAGAACAAAAGTTCACGGCATCAACAACGACAAAGTGGGGTGACCTTGATAATGCTGCTGAAACAATTGAATTGCAAGACATAACTATGCCTCCTCTAACAACAGAGAAAACAGCAAGTATGTCTGGATTGGAACAATATGACATTCAACATGATCTAATCCGCAAAACTATGTCCAATGCATCAAAACCTAGGATTGTGTGCAACTTGACAGAAAAGCCATTTTTGTTGGACATGCATGAATACTATGCAATTTGGAAAAATCTAAATACTCAACAACAATCAATCGTGAAAGAAGTTATTGCAAGGAAAAAGAACAATCCCCTCACTCGAATTCACTTGTTCTTGACAGGAGGAGCAGGAACAGGTAAAACTTACACCACAAAAGCAATGTATGATGGTCTTCTACATTACTATGACAAAGAAATTGGTAGTGATCCTTTAAAGAAAAAAGGACTTATAGTTGCATTTACTGGAAAAGTAGCATATAATGCAGGTGGCGTTACAGTCCACTCTGCTTTCAGACTGCCATTAAGTTCAAACATGCTTCTGCTAAATTCAAACACCCTAGATCTTTTGACAAAATATTATGAACAACTTCGAGTATTGTTGATTGATGAAGTCTCTTTAATAGGGTCTCAAATGCTATACAACATTGACAAATGACTACGTGAAATCATGCACACACCAACAAAAGCATTTGGAAACCTTGATGTCATATTCTATGGTGATTTGTGTCAAGCACAACCCGTTCATGATTGTTGGATTTTTGAACAGCCAAGATTCCAACAACAAACATTTCCTTGCACATTTTGGTTCGATGCGATAAAATGCTATGAACTTACAATAGTTGTACGTCAAAGAAATCAAACATTCATATCAATCTTAAATAGAATTAGAACATGCTCACAAACACCAGATGGCATAGATTACTTAAACCAACATTGCTACAGACAACCACCAATAGATGCAACGTTTCCTTATCTTTTCCATAGTAATAAGGATGTTCAAGAACATAACTCAAAAATGTTGTCAGCTATGCAAACAGAAACATTCACACTGGTAGCACATGATAGCAAAATTGATTCAATTGAAAAAAATGACCATAGACAAAACACATTGCGACATCTGTCTATGATAATAGTTAAAAAGGATATGCTTATTGAACTAGGTGGAGGCAACTACTCAACTGAGGATGGGTTGGTTAATGGTGCAGAAGGTGTGTTTAAACACTATACACAAACAAACCATGATATTGTTTGGATTGAGTTTACAGATCCAAAAGTTGGATCCAAGCAACGTGCAACTATGCAACATCTTTATACACCTGTTGTAAAGTCCAATTGGACACCAATCAAAAGAGTTGTGATACAAACAACACTTGAAAATAAAATGAATATTATGCGAACACAATTCCCAATTCAGTTAGCATGTGCAAGGACAATCCATAGAGCACAAGGATTGACAATGAACAAATTGGCATTTGACCCAAAAGGAATTAAGAGACATGGCCTTGTTTACACTGTGCTCTCACGTGTTAGAGATATTGATTGTCTTTATCTTTTAAATAAGTTAGAACAAAGAAATTTTAAAACTTGTCCAAAAGTCACCACTGAAATAGATAGATTAAAAACACATGCAACTTTGCAATTTGAATATGGTTTGCATTCAATGCCAAAGGCTAAGAAATTACTCATTGCATCATTGAACACACGCAACTTGCTTTTGCACTATGACGATGTTCTAAATGATCATGAACTTATGCAGGCAGACATTTTATGTTTGCAAGAAACTCATATGCACACACTTACCAAAGAAACAATAATGATAGAAAAATACAATTTCTTCTCAGCATTTTCAATGCATGGAATCCTTACATTGATTAAAAAAGACATTGCCATCATCGATTCTAAAAAATATACAAAAAACTCCACCGAAGAAATTTGCGTAGATCTTGAATTTGGCTACAATGTGTTGAAAGTAGTGAACATTTACAATAGACCATGTGGTCTGCTTGATGATCTCTTTCATATATTGAGTTGCATTTTGTCAACTTGCACACAAACCACTCAAATCCTAGTAGCTGGTGACCTGAACATTGACATGTTGCAAGAAACAACGTCGAAAAGAAAATTGCAATTGTTTATGGAAATGAAAGGCTTGACACTGAAAACAACAAAAGCAACAACAAACGCTGGTTCAATGCTTGACCACTTTTGGACAAATTTGAAACACATAACAATTGTTTTCAATATCTCAGATACTTATTGGACTGATCACTACTCAACTTTCCTATCAATCTTTGATAAGAATGCATAGTCTACTCAATTTTGCATTATCTAATTTTATTGTCTTCCTATCTATGGACAGATCCATGATATCATATTTACACAAAATCAAAAGCAGGTACTATTCTTTCTCTTGCAACTTTCATGCACTTTAAACTATATCAATTTGGTTTGTTTCTATTCATAGTGAGCTAAATTTAGATCAGCCTTGGGCATCTGCAACATTGATGTCATAGCTATGAGTTTAAATTCTGTTGAACTTTCTCATATTTTTATAATCTATTTTGTGATGTCAAATTTTGGTTATTTTTTATTGTTGAAAGTTGTTTACACTTTAATTTCTCCACAATTCAGATTTTAAAAACTAGCAGTTATGCCATAACATATGTAGACACTCTTTACGAAAGTATTCACATGCTATTTCCATTTTATATTAATGCAGACGATATATAAGCTACATAAAATGTTTTAGTAACAAATTCTTTTGTTCAAGACAATTGTAAATGAAAATTTGTTCAATATTTGGCTATAGATAACATAGCTTTCAGCAGTTGTTTCGTTGAAATTCTTGGCACTACATAGACCTCGCGCTATGCATATGCCAAAAATCTAGTAAAAGAATTATAGACATTGGATTTTTTTTTTTGTGGTTCTTTGTTTTAATACTATCTATTTGTTTCCATATTTCCCATTTGTTCTAAATCTCTTCTAGTCTTCGCGCTAATTAACAATCTTAGGTACATTTGATTTGCTTGATACTTCTTGCATGTACAACTTTTGAAACTAAAATCCAAAATTCCAAAATAATGGAAAATAGTTCTTTGCCTGTGGTCAACACAACAAAAACAATATCAACATCAAACAGCTCAACAATGGAAACAATCTAAACTGTTCAAAGTCCAAAAAGGTGTGCAATTTATTTGGTTCTAATTGCTTTTTACATCATTTTTAACACATGAAACTTCCTCATCTTCTTTTATGATCTTCTAGCACAGAAAAAAACAGAATATAACTATTGCATTGACAAATATTTTCTCAATCTTGATCTAAGTTTGAAATTTTCTGATATTAATTGCTGATAATTTATTTCCTGGCCTTCTTCTTTAACTATAACAATAACAAGTTCAAACAAACAGCCGCAGAGGCAACTACTATTATAGAGCTATGCACAATAAACAATTAACCTTGTCTTGCATGCAGACGCTAATTTGCCAGCTTATATAGCACCCGTAAGCAGATAGTATGGGCGGTGTATCTTGTTGACACATGTTTCTTTGTAATCGTTGTGACACAACATAATCTTGGTACCAACGTCCCTTCATCTATCTCACGTCCCTATTTCAACATATTGTGTTTATACAGAAAGCTCGAGGACCGCAAAGACTGAAAAAATATTTTATATTGAGAGCTCGAGCGGAGCACTACACTCCACTCCGGCGACTGTAGAAATTTGTGAAGGATTGTGGCTTCGACAGGAGACGAGAGTTTCCTCCAGGTACATGGATTCTTACCTCTGCACAGGTAAATGTTTACAACTACATCCTCCTAAACCTAGAATTTAGTTTTAGTTAAGCTTCGTTATTCTTCTATGTTCAACCATATTTTTCTTTACAGGGCTTGCAATAACATCTTCGTATTACACTCAATATTATTCGAGCTAGAGTAACTGTGCTTGCTATCAGGAAATTCTGGTTTATCACTTAGAGACTTTCTTATAGCCTGAAGTTAAAATGTATAAGATGTTCCGTTAATGTTTTATAGACTATTTCTCAGGGTTTTGAGTTTGGTAGCCCTTCGAAATTTTATTCGGTCGAAAATAAAAAGAATAAAGTATCAAATTTTATCAAGATATCGAGTCTGCCAGCCCTTGGCATCCTTATGAAAATTCTACTAGGGGTTTCTCTGTTTATCCGTGAAGACACTCTATGTTGAAAATCCCCCTGTTTACCCTTATGTGCCTATCAAAACACAGGTGCAATGCTGAGTACTGTCACCACTTGGGTGCTTTCAGATGGCTTGGCAACCACAATTGGTCTTTTTAAAGCTGGGATTGCCATGTACAGTTGAGAATTGCTATATATATATATATATATATATATATATATATATATATATATATATATATATATGCAGCTCTTAATGGCGCATGGCAAAAAAATACATATATGAAAGCAGCTATTAACGCTACATCCTAATATATATATATAAATATATCCAGGTGAAACGATTAATATTGCTAATTTTGGATTTCGATTAATTTCTTTACCAGATGGAATTATTCGGCACCTCCCTTCATGATTTGAGCTCCATCCCATCTCCATTGCAAGCAATTTGGTATTTTTTTTTATCTCATATAAGTTATGGTTAATAGTTTTGAGACCTGATCTCGCATTATTTGATCTCTTATTGTGTAGTTAAGTTGTCAACCCTACAGATGAAAGTTTTTAGTTTTGAGAAGGTGTCCATTTAACTATTTAAGATTTTAACCCTCTAGCACGCTATGGGCAATCTGCAATACGAATTGGTCCTGTAGTAGTTGAAACACAACTATATATTTAAGACTTCCGTTAATACCATACCCCACCTACTGTGTAAAAAATGACTATAGTCAAGATGAGACTTCCATGTTTCAATAGGTTAAACTAGGAAAATTTTTATCAATCAATAAGTAACTAAGTAAAGAATAGTTTAAGTGTATGATTCATTGTAACCAAACCTACCAGAAACAAGAATTGAAGTCTCAATTCGATGTCGGTATGAAGCTGTGCCTTTGTAATCAGCCAAGTCCCAAAGCTATGACATGGGCTTCTTCAACCCGCGTCTAGCTAGTGTTAGAAGCTCTATTTGGTAAGACTGTGACTCGATTGTATCAGAAAAATTCATAGACCCCCAACCCGAGACCCACCAGAACAAAATCGTAGAATAAACCCTTTCACGCCCTTTGTCTTCCACAGAACTATCGCTTAGAACTTCTACCATCCACCTGTTAACGGCTCGCATATAGTACAATAGGGTAGAGCCCCTTCGCACAGCCCAAGGTCATAGGAGTACAAAGGTTTGACGCTGTGATCATAACACTATTTATTAACATTTATTAAAAACTCCAGCAGCAGGGTGGTGACTCACATCCTCGGTCACATTTTACGAGTTTAAATTTTGTATTATTATCAAGACCTTAGCTATTACCAGATGCAATGTGCACGATAAAATCAAACTATTAAAGCTCAAGACGAGTTACGCCACCTGTTTAACAATAATAATAAACAATAAACAACAATTAAAGCGCTCATTAATAAGGCTCTAACCTGTACCAATAACTCTGTCTATTATTAATGCAAGGCATCGATATATGGAATCGACAACAATTCAATTATTACTAGTGGCCATACCATGCATAAATTGTGAATAATCCATGTAATGCGTTGAGCCATGTAACCTTTTATGGTAACCAATATGTTTATAATTACAAATGTTTGAATATAGATAAATCAAATCATATGTAGTACATTCAATGGTTTGTAGTACCCAATAGTTTACAAATTGACATTGAAAATTATGGACAGGCCCGATTCATGTCTAATCCTTTGATTATGTAATGCATTGATTATATACATCTGTGTGTTAGGTATTAGTATCAATATGGTACAGTTATATGGTAATAATAATAATAAGATGCCAAGTTACTATCTATGCAATCGAAATTGCTTTAACTAAGTTCCAAACTCATGATGTGAGTGCTATGATAAGGTCGTCGACTCGCCACCCATACGGTCAATGCATTGGGTTATAATGTAGTTACACAAGCAATAAATGTATTCGCTATCAACAATAAATATATTCGCTATCAAACAATAAAACAAAACGATTTTCTCCATTACGAAGTCTGCAACTCCTTGCACGGAAGCCAGAAATCACCATGACGCCAACCCGCCGCCCCCTCTTGGGGTGGGAAAAACTAGGCTCGCGTCATTGTTTTACAACCAACCATATTTTTAAAAAATGCCATTTTAAAAAACTGGATTTAACATAGCATATTCAAACTATATCCAAATCATAGCTCTAGGGTAAATTTCTAGGTTCGTTGGAAAATTGCTTCTTTCCCATTTCATCAACAAGGAAAAACAACAACAGAATTTACTTTCGTGCAAAGTAGTTTCATTGCTTAACACCTTCTTCTGTTTTTTTGTCTCTTGTTCATTGTCTAATAGCATTGACTTTGTTATCTATAGTAGGCTTCAGTTGAACAGTTTTTTAAATTGTTGTGATCTCTTCAGGACATTATCATCAAGACTGATATAGATTTTGCAAACAAACTGGTATAGGACTTCCTTTTGACTGTATGGATACTCACAAATTTATCTTGATTTCATTCTCCACTTCTATCAGACATTTGTTATGCAAATTTTGAAACCCCAACCAACCTTTCCATGCTATAAAAAAAAGCAATATCTTCTTTAGTTCCCAGTAGTTAAATCTATATAGACTTATTTAAGTAAATATTATTTTAGCCACAAGTATGTTAACTTTAAACTTACTTAACTAAATATTATTTTAACCATAAATATGTTAAGTTTTTGATAGCATAATCCACCAGGGAAAATTTTTTTGGCAGGCTAAATTTCGCTATTGTCAACAGACATAGTTATATATATATATATATATATAAACAGCTCCAGAGTGAAAAGTTCTTACAACAACCTCCATGACATCACAACCTGCCCCTGCCAAAAATAGAAATTGTTGAATATATATATGTACAAAAAAAACGGTCTACCTGTCTCAAGTTTGCATTTTACCCATCCTTGATCTATGAACACTATGAAATCATTCCATCATTGCACACTTGCAACAATGGGTACACAACCTGTCCTTGCCACAAATAGAAACTACTGAATATAAATACGTAGAAAAAACCAGTCTAGATCTGAAAAAAGAAAATGTAGGAAATATTTAAAATAAAGATAATATCTGGGAGACTCCTGTCAAATATAAAAAATCCAAAATTAGTCACTTCTTAAAATAACATCATCTCTCATATGGATCAAAGCAGTCTCATTAGGCCCACTATTTTACAAGGAGCCCAAACATGTGCTCAAAAACTACATTCGAGTATTGATAAGCATACTGCTAAAAATAACCATTGTCGTGATTCACTCATGCCATTGATCATATGTTGGCTGAAATATGCTCATCTCATGAGTTTGTGATGACACAAAACATATAAACTTCTCTTACATGCAAGCCCAGAAGTCTAGCTCCCAAAAAAGCAAATTGCAAAAAATAATAGTTTCTCAAAAACTGATGAACCCAATTGTCAAACAAGCTTTAATCGCTGTGAAACTCTAGATGCGCTTGTATTACCACCAACATGATGTACTCTAACTAAATGTTAGCACTTCATTTCTACCACGAAAAATGGCAGTTAACATTTCCCAAATACATCCTCCCAATTGCTGGACCCTTTGATATCTCCTCCTTGACCTTTTCATGGTTTTTGATTCCATGTTGTCTCAAATATGCTCAACGATGTCATGAGCTTGTGATGACCAACAATATTTAAACATCTCAGATACAGAGCCCGACAAGCATACATCTTTTTGCTAAAAATCTACATGCTATGGAAACTTCCCTTATGCACAAATGCATCATTCAATATCAAAGTGCACCTTTTAAACTAAAGTGAACTGCATCTAACTGAAGCTAAAAAAATAACACTTTCAGGGATCCTGTTCGCTTCTTGTTGCAATGTAGTTCACTGCTATTTTATGTTTGAAATTTTATTCAATAATGGACCGTTAACATTGATTTAAATTTTTTGATGCTGATATATGTAATTGGCTTTTGTTAAGGTCTTATCCCAATGTTGTAGGCTTCAAGCCATTTTGATACGTACAGATTTATGTAATTGGTATTATAGCAATATGGATAGAATCTACTTGATTGCAATTTTAGCAAAGTCTATGTTGATCAAAATGCTTTGGCACCTTTTGAATCTAACTTTTTCCTACTTGAATATGAGGTTGCAAGTTTTAGTTTGGAAAAAGCAAAAAGAAAACAACACTTTCCATCTAAAGAAAAACAACCCTTCTAAAAACAACAACAACTAAGCATAGACTGTCTTCTAATGACAGTGCAAATATGCTACAAGCATGGATGCGTATCTGTACTCATCTTTTGTCATATTTTCCTTGCCCTAGGTAAATCCCATCCTTGTGCTTTCAAACAAATGAACTGATATTTAATTTCTACAAATCAAACTCGGAAGTGATACTTGATTCCTTGGCATGCCATAGATAGGCACCCGAAGTAGTTTTAAAAATAAAGGCAATGCATCAAAAGCTTCTAAGAATTTATGAAAAGATTCAAATACTATGATTGAAAAACACTGATTAAAGGCATCTGAGCACAAAATCTCTCAGGAGTATTGTGAATTCAGGCCAGTTGCTTTATAAATTGATGGCGCTTCAACTTGCCAACTTGTGACAACATCTTTATCTCAAGATGTAATCAATATTAAGCTGTCTTTGCAAACAAGGCTTTTAAGCACCAAAAGTGCATCCAACTAATTCATGTTACCTACCACACCTAAAATTATTAATGCTAGATAACATAACAGTGACATAACTAGATTTCTGTGATCGGAAGATACATCCACCACGCTTATAGTGCCATGAAATAGGTTTTCCATTTGTTTAACTCGTCAAAATTGCACTTGCAATGGCATTCAAGATTTGGATTTTCTGCTTTTTGCAGAAAGTGCATTGAGTATTTGTACTTTCAATGTGACAAACAAAAGTATGAAAATACAACCTTGCATGTCAATTAAATGACAATCGTCTTTGCACATACAATATTTGTTGCATGCTAGGAAAATACAATTTGTTCTCTTTCTAGGACTGCTTCAAAACATTTTCTGCATTGCAACAAATTTTATACTCAACCCCATAACTTTGTTCACAACACTCCTATTCATCAATTTGCAAGAATTGCCTTTGCAATGTTTCTCTGCTTTTACCCAACCGCTAACAACAATTAGCCAATGGCTACATTGTGCATTCGCATTGTAACTAGCCATAGTACTTAGAATCTAAGTTTAATTATTATTCAAATAGAAAGAAATATTGGAATAATTCTATATAAAAATATGCTGATATTACATGCATTTTCTATGCTCATTTGTTCTGAGACCTTGACAGATACATGGAATACTCAAAGCAAGAAATCCATTTGCACCTCCGTATCGATGCATTTGCGCTGAATGTAAACAACCATTGATTCAAAGCTCTGTGGTCTGTGCATTTTGCAAAAAAGAAATGGAAATTATATATGAACATAATTTGAAATGCAATTTGGACACAAATGATGGGATGATAGAATGCACACTATTGAACCCACAGCTAAAAGAGTATTGTCCAGAAGTAGCAAATATTTCATTTGAACAATACTCAAAAAACATATCATCAACAGTTTTCAATCTGCGAAGGTTTTCCCAGCAAGGGCTATTTACATTGGCCCTAGATAACAAAATCATCAACTTAAAAAGAAACTGATTTCAAGGTACATAGATCTATTTTTTGTTCTATAGAGTTCAAGTTTCTTATTCAATATTACCGACATCTGCAACCTATGTTTAGACAGCAAGGCCCGCAAGATCAATAGCATTTTAGCAAATATATTTATGTATTTATCTATCTTAGGAAAATAAAATTGAATATGAAGTATATCCTTAACCTCCTTTGTCAAAAACTTTGATAGCGGGCTTTTATTTGCATATGCTATATTTTGAATATTGATGTTGTTTTCCTAAAGCAATTTCTCATAACATTCTATTAGTTGAGGAATTATGAAAAAATCCTGTACTGGGCCAAAGAGTGAAATTACATATTTTCTATAATATTTTCAACGTAGCCAATCAAATTGTTGATTCATATTTTACATATATTTCAGCCTTTTAATATATTTCTTGCAAATAGATAGGATTTTGTCTAATACCAGGCATTTCTTCTTGAATCAATAATAAAACGTCAGCATAATCTTCTTTGCAAACCTAAACTGATATTGTGTTTTTTCTAGTCTGACTTTCCAATCTAGATTTTCTTTGTCTAAAATCAACAACTTTAAACTCAACTCTTGCGATTGGAACTTTTTTCCCTTAGAAATCTCTTCCGACATTTGCATTTGCCACACCCTCTTGAATGCATATTCAATCAAGCTTGTCATCATACTATGATCTTACTTATAATATTTTATTTGGATTTCTCGCGATCTTCTTCTTCTTATGGGATTGATATGCAATGGTTTTTCCTTCATCTATTATATTCCTTGAGATATATGCTCCACCATTTGAGATCTGGTTTGTACTCAACTATAATATTTACCTGTGACAAAACAACAGATTCTGAGAGCGATTCCGAGCTCATCTGTAATATTCCTCCTTGTATCCCTATTAGGATTGTAAATGTATATTGTGAACTATGATACTAAGGTCTAGTTGTTTTATGGTTAAGTCATAAAAGGTGAATATCATAAGTCTGGGCATAAATGCCAAGGAGCTCTATGGAATTAAATTTTAAAGGTGCTATATGTAATAGTCACCTTCAATTAAAAGGGAGAAACATCATAAATACTATATGTTGTTATATATATTTAAAGAATATTATATATGAAGTATTTATACTTCTAGAGACTGCCGAAGTAGTAAGAAGGGGGATATTATAGCCAAAGCAATTCTACTCGAATATATTATATTTATATATGTGTGAGATATTGTGGCATCCCTCCTATTTTTAATCCTTACTATTATTATTTTTAAATTGTACTTGTGTAAATGGCTCTGGTGAGGAGCTCAGGGCCAAGTCCCCACCAGAGGACCTTGAAGTTATTGTTATGATCATGAGTGTTAATTGGGACTAAAATATGGTGACGCAACTTACCCACGACAACTAACTCCACCAGGAGAGAAAATTAATAAGTAGGGCAGCCACCTGAACCTAGCGAATACGTGGTAGTATCATATTAGTGCCACAAGAACTTAAACGAAGAGTAAGAGATTTCGGGTTGATCTTACCGGTTATAAGTATCGTCGCTATAGATCTAAGGAGATGGTTATTCGTCACAACCTTATAGATAGATTATAAGGTGTATCCTTAAGGATGGTTGTAAATTAAATGATTTAAATGAACCTTATATATATATATATATATATATATTCATCAGTATTAAAAGAGGTGTAGTATAGTGAGACTTATCTCACTTGAGAAATGAGAAAACATAGTGCACCTACTACTAATCGAGTTGGCAGTAAAAGTCCTTTATTTGAGTAGAACCACTAGTAAGTAGGGTACTCCTAGATGATAATTAAGTATAAGAAAAGATAAAAAAAATAAAATATCTATGAACATCACTCCTTTTAGCTTATTTATTAAGCTATGGACACTTGTCAAAGAGCACCGGATCTACCCTGGATTGACTGGAGCTTACAAGATTCTTACGAACGGCGTTTGACACTCATATAACTGAAGCTGAGTAACTTCCTTCGATTTGAATAATCCCTTAAAGACAGGAGAAATTGGAGGAAGGCAGTCTCCGTAATGGAGCACCGTAATCCCTATACTCGCGAGCTTTACCACTGTGGAGCAACCCAAATTTCTCCTTACCTCCATCTGTATCAACAGAGAGAGGGAGCGGAAATGCAGAAGGGTAGCTCGGGGTAGGAACCCTGAATAAGTTTAGTGGGCTCTCAACTGCCATCGTATCAATTTGACAACTGTAGCAGTGGAGGAGAACTTTTAGGGATATTGTCTCCCTAGGTGTTTGAGCGTTGAATGGTTAGTTTGAATTTAATTAATGACCTTACTTATACATGTAGGCGCATTATTCCTCAGGAGAGATCCGCCAAATTGCCATTTGGCACTTGATGAGGTCTGTAGTGGAACCACGACTACCACTGGGGGGAAATTTTTCATGGGTGGAGATCCTTCGTCCCGTCTGAGGATTTCCATAGTTGGAATCCAAGAGCGGCAATCCGGGGAGGGTGCATTTTTAGTGGAGTTCTATTACTGGGCTTGGCGTGCGGTTGGGAGGGGGAAGTCGTTACATTTTACGATCGGAGTCACGTTGAAGGGGGGTGTCTATGTGCGGATAGGAAAATTTTGGATTTGCACTTCCCATCCCGGCGTTAGAAGGAGGAACTCGGAGATAGAGCCATGAGGGCATTAGCATCCTCCATCTATGCATTAGAGTGAAGTAGTTCTGTGTCAGAATCATCTGGACGAGCGACGGAGGTAGCAGTAACATTTGCAGCAACTAAATCTCTGCGTTGGGGCTGGTAAGCGACCTTTACTCACAGAAAATTTATAGAGTTTTGGTGTTTAGCATAAACCAATAATATTACAAAACTACTATCCTAGCTTTTGTTTTATAAAAGTTGTCGAATAGAATAAGCTCAGATTTTATATTTATCGTAATGTCGGATATTTTATCTGCTGGATAGATATTCCTATACCTTCCCTTTTGAGATCAATTGCAGATCTACGTCCTAGTTATATAGACATGCTACCTGTGGTAACTCAGTATCGACCCCTGTCTTATATAATTTCATGAATGTGTAAGCCATGTCTGGGTAGGGTTCTTTTTGTATAGCGCAGATTTTTGCGTCCTTTCTAATTGTCTGATCTGAGGATAGCTCCGTTCTTAATAATCCAAACCATGCCGCAGCACTAGAATCGTAACCACGTGCAGATACAAGTTGCTTCACATTTTGACAGAAGCAATATTATTGAAATGACTATATAATAGCATACCAGTATCCCTGTAGTGGATTTATTCAGGATCTAAACGATCAAGCGTAATAATTCTATATTCCTGAGAAAGTAATCATAAATTTGAGCTATGTTATATGATCCCTAAGATCTGCGATCTCTACCTTCACCTTTTGACAAAAGTACTTTTATTGTTATAAAGATACTCTCAATGTAAACCTAGAAGTCGCCTCTATCTTACGGTTGCATAAAGAACTTGGGAAAGGGATAAATCGTAAGAGAGTAGATCCAGGTTTATAATGTAGTATGTAAATTTTATGTGTAAATAATAGATTGTGTGTCATAAGCCTGGAAGTTCCCTCCGTCAGATGTTTGTGCAGAGAGCTTGGGAAAAGGTTAATTCATTAGAGAGTAGATCTCTGGTTACCTTGCTTTGTGTAAATAAATTTTGTATAAAAAGAAAAACTATGATTTTGTTTAGAATGCCTATGTCTAGTGATTGCATAGAGAGTTTCACGAGAAGGGACAGCTAGTAAGAAAGCTAGTTCCCTGTTTAAAACTTCTTGTATAAATAGATTATGATTTTACAATTAGAAATGATGCCTCTATTTAATGACTGTGCAGATATCAAAAATGATATATATATATATAATGAACACTAAATGGACGTCATTGTACTAATATCAGATCTGGATATATGTAAGAAATACAGAGAAAATCCTTTGTAAGTTGATCGTGGCGACACATACTTTCCATGAGAAAGTCCGGAAGAAAATATAAAGGAAGCATAGCAACGACGGTGTTGCTGGATGTAACTTTTGTCGAATAAATAATACATGATGCGACAGCAGATCTTGTGGACGTAGCCCGAAGAGTCGGGTGAACCACCTATATTGGTTGTGTCTTATGTGGTTGTGTTCTTATTGTGTGTATTCTTATGAGTTTGTCATTGTCTTATGCGTTGAGTTACTTATGTGGTTGTCGTTGTGATTCAGATGTATCGAACTTAAGGTTTCCTTTAAACATGCACAGATTATAACATGCATAAAGATTGTAATATGATTAAATGATCTAACACGTACATCCTTGTGAATAATTGTGTTCAAAAGTATACAAATTCTTAAGGAGAGGACCTTGTTAATACTAACTATCTTTTGACCGAACATCCTATGTTTATAAAGACGAAAGGTATCGAGTACAAGAAGGTAATGTATGATATGTACTCATAAATATTTTTATGTTGAACAAATTCAATGATAAGGTTCTATTTTTCCCATAATACTTACTAGTATGATTTGTGAACCCCGTACAGTTGCCTTCCCATGTGCATAACTCTATATTCTCATGTTTATGTTTTATTATGAATATCTTCAATGGAAGAAATTTTTTATTTTCACCAAAATTACTAACATGCAAACCTTGGAGATGTTACATATGGTATCAGAGCACAGGTTGCAAACACTCGGGCTTATTTGGGCTCAGTCAGGGAAACATATATATGAGTTAGTCGAACTGGCGACACCAGACGCAATAGAAAGTTTCATTGCAATGGATCGACAACCGGTAGCTTACAAGTCGTCATTGAGTTGCAAGTAAGTATGTTCAGTTGGTGAAAGCATTATAATGGCGCAACATTGTTTATAGGTAAGGATAGTATATGTTTCATTATGGAGATGAATGATCGGTTATTGGTAAATATTAGTTGATGAATTTATCCTCCTATTTTACAATTTGATTCATTGAATGATGAGAAAATAGTCTTTAGAATGATAACGGTTATGGTTTTTTGGAATGAATCTTCGTAGATTGAAAGTCATCCTAGTTGTGAATGTACTAACCGAGGAACTCTCCTAAATCTATTGATTTGATAATTCGTCTTAAGTACTTATTTCCTTCTCTACCCTTATTGTTATTCTTAGGAGTGGATATCTTTTAGTTTCAGTAAACGCGCCATATGGGAGAATAGGGTTGATACATTTTGTTGATTGTTTCTGACCAATCAAATTTTATTAATCCATTCGTCAGAATTTCAGAATATGAGATTCAGATAGATTAAAATAAGCAACTTATAGCTGTTAAAGTCTTTTATAAAGTAAGTACATATGCTAATATTTGACTATAGAAGATAGTCCAATGTTTTGATTATGTTAGGAACTGTCAAGTTCCTTTCATATATAAATCCACTTTGAAAGATAAATTTATGATGTTGACTTAACTAATAAATTCTGGTAAAAAGCATACAGCCGAACCAACCTTCCACAAAAAATGTAGACTTTCTAGTCTAGATTCTGTTAACTGCAAACTATGAGAGTTTGAAAATTTTCCCTATGACTGCGAGGGAAAGTTGGATAAATGATGGAAATGCATGATCTCATCTTCATGGATGTTGGGATACTATGAGGGGTAGTAATGAAAACTATACTTTTACGAGATCATGATCTATGATGATGGGTTGTCACATACAATTATATGTGGTGTCAAAATGATTATTTTGGTTAAGAGATGAAACTATAGTTAATCATGTTGCTCACATAATGAATGCATAGATGTAATTAATGGTGAGTATGAGTTGTTATATGAATAAAAGTATTGGAAAACTAGAACCGCCACGGAATGGTAATACATGACACTTTAATTTTCTGATGTCTTTATAATGATTGTTTTATATCCGCATTAGGAGTAAGGAAAAACCTTTAATATCATGGAAGTTCCATGATAGATCAGAAGTAATATTTAACAGTAATGGATGTATAAGCTTTTATGAAACAAGTCAAGGTGATGATGGACATATGTTTTATGCATGATTGCTCTTATGATTTAATTATCTTTTTTCTTTTTACGACTAACACATTTAAATGTTGTGGTCCAGCGGAATGTTATCTTCCCACACATCACTACAATAGTCAAGAGGTAAAAATGGGATATATAGATGCATGTGATATTTAGTGTAATACTAATATGTGATGATACAGGTAAACTGGTACCTCGACATATGAGGATCTTATAATGAGAAGATATGCGGCCACCCTTACAAAGGTATATGGTTATCATGATAAGGTATGCAAGTATGTTTTAGAAAATTGGTGATTTCTATGTGATGTTGGTATATACAAAGGAAGTTGTATAACTAAAATAGGAAGTGTCTGTGAAATGGAGAAAACTAACATTCGAGGTTAAATGATCATAATGTCCGTGGATCATCATAGAAAGAATGTTATATCGTGTTCAAAGCATTATGAAATCTTATAAGCTAGATATGTGCAGTAAGAAATGACATCGTAGATGATTACATATGGATATTGTATTGAGAAAAATGATTTTCGGTTTAAGGAAGGGATCTTCTTACAATATTTGATTTTGTATATAAAGTGATACTAATAAGTGGAATTTGGCAGATGGTGAAAATTCAAGAGCATAAATATTATGCATGGCAAAATAAGGGGGTGAGGATTTAAGATCCACATCACAACTGTTACAGATTCTTTTAAAAATTTTGATATATATATTCTAATCGGGAAACTCAACCCAGATTGGTCAGAGTAATCGTAAGGGTACAGAATGTAGTGTGACGAAGTAAATTGATTAAATTAAAAGAGATTTTTGCTAGACTCAAGCAAGGCGGCTTGGGGAAAATAAATTCCGGGACACAAGCGAGAAGGCTTGAGGGGAATTGTGTAAAGAGTGTTGTAATGGCATTCAAATACTCCCAAAATCAGGGATGGAACAGCCACTAGGATTCTCGGAGAATCGGCTGGCTGTAAGACCTAGGCAAGTTATAAGAAAATGTGTATGTGGGAGGCAGGACGCTGCTTAGTATGCATAAAAGAAATGTTTGCTGCGTGAGCACTAAGGTGTTAGGCAAGACATGAAATAAATGTTTGCTGCGTGAGCACTAAGGTGTTAGACAAGACATGAAAGAAATGTTTTCTGCGTGAGCACTAAGGTGTTAGGCAAGACATGAAAGAAATGTTTGCTGAGTGAGCACTAAGGTGTTAGGCAAAACATGAGAGAAATGGTTGCTGCGGGAGCACTAAGGTGTTAGGCAATGCATGAGGGAAAAAAAAAAAAAAAAAATTGCTGCGTGAGCACTAAGGTGTTAGGCAAGAACTTCCTGGATCAAGTGAATGCTGTTTATGGATTTAGTCAACAGTATACAATCATGGAGCACTAGATTTATCCCATATATTGCCAGTGATATGTACAGTAAAGAACGCATGATTTACGTTCTGAGTTTGATTATGAAGTTGATAATAAAGTTTTATTTTATTTTTCGTTTTCCTTGAAACCCGGTTTTGTAGTCGAAAACTCAGGTGTGATCCATAACGACCTGCGAGAAATTATTGAAAGGCCAGAAAGGGTCAAAATAGAGATGACGAAGCAAGCAAACTGCTAAAAAGTATGAACACCGAGGACGGTGTTATTTTAAGGGGAGGAGGATGTAATATTCCTCCTTGTATCCCTATTAGGATTGTAAATGTATATTGTGAACTATGATACTAAGGTCTAGTTGTTTTATGGTTAAGTCATAAAAGGTGAATATCATAAGTCTGGGCATAAATGCCAAGGAGCTCTATGGAATTAAATTTTAAAGGTGCTATATGTAATAGTCACCTTCAATTAAAAGGGAGAAACATCATAAATACTATATGTTGTTATATATATTTAAAGAATATTATATATGAAGTATTTATACTTCTAGAGACTGCCGAAGTAGTAAGAAGGGGGATATTATAGCCAAAGCAATTCTACTCGAATATATTATATTTATATATGTGTGAGATATTGTGGCATCCCTCCTATTTTTAATCCTTACTATTATTATTTTTAAATTGTACTTGTGTAAATGGCTCTGGTGAGGAGCTCAGGGCCAAGTCCCCACCAGAGGACCTTGAAGTTATTGTTATGATCATGAGTGTTAATTGGGACTAAAATATGGTGACGCAACTTACCCACGACAACTAACTCCACCAGGAGAGAAAATTAATAAGTAGGGCAGCCACCTGAACCTAGCGAATACGTGGTAGTATCATATTAGTGCCACAAGAACTTAAACGAAGAGTAAGAGATTTCGGGTTGATCTTACCGGTTATAAGTATCGTCGCTATAGATCTAAGGAGATGGTTATTCATCACAACCTTATAGATAGATTATAAGGTGTATCCTTAAGGATGGTTGTAAATTAAATGATTTAAATGAACCTTATATATATATATATATATATATATATATATATATTCATCAGTATTAAAAGAGGTGTAGTATAGTGAGACTTATCTCACTTGAGAAATGAGAAAACATAGTGCACCTACTACTAATCGAGTTGGCAGTAAAAGTCCTTTATTTGAGTAGAACCACTAGTAAGTAGGGTACTCCTAGATGATAATTAAGTATAAGAAAAGATAAAAAAATAAAATATCTATGAACATCACTCCTTTTAGATTATTTATTAAGCTATGGACACTTGTCAAAGAGCACCGGATCTACCCTGGATTGACTGGAGCTTACAAGATTCTTACGAACGGCGTTTGACACTCATATAACTGAAGCTGAGTAACTTCCTTCGATTTGAATAATCCCTTAAAGACAGGAGAAATTGGAGGAAGGCAGTCTCCGTAATGGAGCACCGTAATCCCTATACTCGCGAGCTTTACCAATGTGGAGCAACCCAAATTTCTCCTTACCTCCATCTGTATCAACGGAGAGAGGGAGCGGAAATGCAGAAGGGTAGCTCGGGGTAGGAACCCTGAATAAGTTTAGTGGGCTCTCAACCGCCATCGTATCAATTTGACAACTGTAGCAGTGGAGGAGAACTTTTAGGGATATTGTCTCCCTAGGTGTTTGAGCGTTGAAGGGTTAGTTTGAATTTAATTAATGACCTTACTTATACATGTAGGCGCATTATGCCTCAGGAGAGATCCGCCAAACTGCCATTTGGCACTTGATGAGGTCTGTAGTGGAACCACGACTACCACTGGGGGGAAATTTTTCATGGGTGGAGATCCTTCGTCCCGTCTGAGGATTTCCATAGTTGGAATCCAAGAGCGGTAATCCGGGGAGGGTGCATTTTTAGTGGAGTTCTATTACTGGGCTTGGCGTGCGGTTGGGAGGGGGAAGTCGTTACATTTTACGATCAGAGTCACGTTGAAGGGGGGTGTCTATGTGCGGATAGGAAAATTTTGGATTTGCACTTCCCATCCCGGCGTTAGAAGGAGGAACTCGGCGATAGAGCCATGAGGGCATTAGCATCCTCCATCTATGCATTAGAGTGAAGTAGTTCTGTGTCAGAATCATCTGGACGAGCGACGGAGGTAGCAGTAACATTTGCAGCAACTAAATCTCTGCGTTGGGGCTGGTAAGCGACCTTTACTCACAGAAAATTTATAGAGTTTTGGTGTTTAGCATAAACCAATAATATTACAAAACTACTATCCTGGCTTTTGTTTTATAAAAGTTGTCGAATAGGATAAGCTCAGATTTTATATTTATCGTAATGTTGGATATTTTATCTGCTGGATAGATATTCCTATACCTTCCCTTTTGAGATCAATTGCAGATCTACGTCCTAGTTATATAGACATGCTACCTGTGGTAACTCAGTATCGACCCCTGTCTTATATAATTTCATGAATGTGTAAGCCATGTCTGGGTAGGGTTCTTTTTGTATAGCGCAGATTTTTGCGTCCTTTCTAATTGTCTGATCTGAGGATAGCTCCGTTCTTAATAATCCAAACCATGCCGCAGCACTAGAATCGTAACCACGTGCAGATACAAGTTGCTTCACATTTTGACAGAAGCAATATTATTGAAATGACTATATAATAGCATACCAGTATCCCTGTAGTGGATTTATTCAGGATCTAAACGATCAAGCGTAATAATTCTATATTCCTGAGAAAGTAATCATAAATTTGAGCTATGTTATATGATCCCTAAGATCTGCGATCTCTACCTTCACCTTTTGACAAAAGTACTTTTATTGTTATAAAGATACTCTCAATGTAAACCTAGAAGTCGCCTCTATCTTACGGTTGCATAAAGAACTTGGGAAAGGGATAAATCGTAAGAGAGTAGATCCAGGTTTATAATGTAGTATGTAAATTTTATGTGTAAATAATAGATTGTGTGTCATAAGCCTGGAAGTTCCCTCCGTCAGATGTTTGTGCAGAGAGCTTGGGAAAAGGTTAATTCATTAGAGAGTAGATCTCTAGTTACCTTGCTTTGTGTAAATAAATTTTGTATAAAAAGAAAAACTATGATTTTGTTTAGAATGCCTATGTCTAGTGATTGCATAGAGAGTTTCACGAGAAGGGACAGCTAGTATGAAAGCTAGTTCCCTGTTTAAAACTTCTTGTATAAATAGATTATGATTTTACAATTAGGAATGATGCCTCTATTTAAGGACTGTGCAGATATCAAAAATGATATATATATATATAATGAACACTAAATGGACGTCATTGTACTAATATCAGATCTGGATATATGTAAGAAATACAGAGAAAATCCTTTGTAAGTTGATCGTGGCGACACATACTTTCCATGAGAAAGTCCGGAAGAAAATATAAAGGAAGCATAGCAACGACGGTGTTGTTGGATGTAACTTTTGTCGAATAAATAATACATGATGCGACAGCAGATCTTGTGGACGTAGCCCGAAGAGTCGGGTGAACCACCTATATTGGTTGTGTCTTATGTGGTTGTGTTCTTATTGTGTGTATTCTTATGAGTTTGTCATTGTCTTATGCGTTGAGTTACTTATGTGGTTGTCGTTGTGATTCAGATGTATCGAACTTAAGGTTTCCTTTAAACATGCACAGATTATAACATGCATAAAGATTGTAATATGATTAAATGATCTAACACGTACATCCTTGTGAATAATTGTGTTCAAAAGTATACAAATTCTTAAGGAGAGGACCTTGTTAATACTAACTATCTTTTGACCGAACATCCTATGTTTATAAAGACGAAAGGTATCGAGTACAAGAAGGTAATGTATGATATGTACTCATAAATATTTTTATGTTGAACAAATTCAATGATAAGGTTCTATTTTTCCCATAATACTTACTAGTATGATTTGTGAACCCCGTACAGTTTCCTTCCCATGTGCATAACTCTATATTCTCATGTTTATGTTTTATTATGAATATCTTCAATGGAAGAAATTTTTTATTTTCACCAAAATTACTAACATGCAAACCTTGGAGATGTTACATCATCAAGTAAGACCTGTACAAGAATATTGCAATAGATTCTAGTACAGTTCACACAACATCAACAGAAAACAGATATCCTCCACATCAACTTACATGCTTACATCATTTGGCTAGCAAGATATATCTCAGCTCAAATTCCCCAACATGTCTATATCATCTAATTGGTCATCTCTCATGAGCTTCTTCACTTTTGCCTCAGATGTTAGGAGAGAGGGATTCAGGAGTAATTAGCCTGCTTATTTTAGACATAAGGTCCTCCTTGCTTTCCTCTTTGGAGGTTTTGTCATTGCGTTCTTAGTAGTATGCTTTAGCTTTTCTTTATGATTTATATATTTTATAAGAGTGACCTGTGCACTCCCATTTGTATCCTGCACTATTGTAATTAGCAATCCCTTTGGCCTATTTGTGGTTAGTAGTTGGGCATTAATAAAATTATCTCATCTAATCCTCAACACTAAATTTTCATTATTGCATCCTACCCTCTGTGTCCAAAATCAACAAAAAAATATGGCTGTTTATCATGCATATCCCTACATTCATGTTATTTGTATGTGTTTAGAAGTTTGTTATCCTTGCTAGCAAACTACTAGATTTAAATGGATTCATTGTTAATTTTTTTGAGCTGCCTCATTCCTTTGAAGACATAATTGATCATCATGCTCCGAGATGCCACATAATTCTCCATCGACTAGATTTTGCTGAGGATTACTGGTTCTTATTTATAATTAGATGATTTGGGTATGGAGCTCTTTACATTACCTGCCTGGCTACATCTTAAACTTTCTGCTTCAATTCCCTATGCTACTAGTTAAGTCATCAAGCATTCAAGCAAACCTATCCATTACTCTTCTTTCTGACTCAATTGCAGCCTTCAATTTTATGCTCATGTCTCACATATCTTGAGAGTGTGAAGGAGAGAACAGACATGATTCTTCCATTTTGAAAAACACCGCACACATCCATCTTTCTCCCTCTATCTCTATAATGCTGGATTGTCCACTATTGTACCAGATGCCCAACTACATCTAATTCAGAGATCGATATTGTTGGACGTGACACACTTGCTTCAATTGCTTCAAAATTGACTCTCTGTCTTTCCATGCTACTCCTGATCCATACATTGTCTTCTTTCTCCTCTCTGGCATCCTTGTTGAGAACCCTGGTTTATTCTTTGACATGACACTAAACGATTTCCTCTACTACAAAGTCTGCAACTCCTTGCACACAACCCAGAAACCACCATGACACCCCCTCTTGGGATGGGAAAAACTTGGCTGGCGCCATTGTTTTACAACCAGTTATATTTTAAAAAAATACCAATTTAAAAAATTGGATTTAATGTAGCATATTCAAACTATATTCAAACTATAGCTCTAGGGAAAGAGAATAATACCTTTTTACATTCCTTTTGCCATTTCAAACATGGAATCTGCATTGTTGGCAATTGATCCAGGATTTATGGGTCCAAACTACTCAATTTCGACAGCATGTGCAACAACAAATTACTCTTTATATGCACCTGCAAATCATACTCGTAGAGGTGAAGCAGACATCATGCTTACAGGTGGCACAAACACTGGGATTGTGCACATAGGTATGGGTGGATTTAGTGTCCTTAGCGCCCTTTCGCAAAGAAATGATGACCCACAGACCCCTCTGCCAACCATCCGTTCGGCTTTTTTATATTCTTTAGGAATCAGCTCTTTATTACCACGTATATAATAACACACCACTTATAATGAGCTTTCGTTTTCTAACTACTCTACACCACGACTTATTTGCACGACCCAATCGAGCAAGGAGAAATAATCAGATTCAGAGGCTACAGAACTATTGTCAATTGGACAGGTTGGACCGCAGCTACCAACTAGTGTCGAATCCTCAGAACTTAACGGTCTTTTTCACTCTTGAATTCATTTCTAACGAACGTAGAAAACATACAGCAAACACGAGCAGGAGCACGTGCTTGTACGCAGTTTCAACACCTCAATGCAACCTGCCATCACGTACAAGACATAAGTTAAACCACGGAAATTTTTATGGATCAATAGGTAAGTAAGTGAAGAACAGTTTAAGTGTATGGTTCACTGTAAGCAAACCTACCAGAAACAAAAATTGAATTCTCAATTTGACCTCGGTATGAAGCCCCGCCTTTGTAACCTCGATGCAACCTGCCATCACATAACACTAGGACAATTTGGCCCCTTTTTGTTTTAAACTACAAATATATTGGTCTCATGGTTATGAAGATACTGATAATATTCATATTAATTTATGCATTTACCTGTCCTTTGAACATCTACAACTGATACACATAATCTACATTAGGTTATTCAGAAGGTTGAATCTCATCATTCTCAAAATCTAGATTTGTCTTTCAATTTTCCATATCATTGCAATCTCCAACCATTCCCAACTAATGGTTTAACAACTCAATCATTTTATTTGTCATGTCCTTCTCCTTTAAAACTTGTAATGTGCTGTACATGAGTTCTTTTTTCCATGTAACCGTGCATAGGAAACCCCTGGAGACATGACTGTTGTCAATGGATACTAACCAATGTAAATAGTCGACATAAACTATACTATGCCTAACCTGGCAGTGACATTGAGTATTGGGGTGACCTTTTCTTCAATGTTTCCAGTGATGCTTATGTCTAGGACTATTCATTAATACCATATTTTTATGTTTTCCTCCTTAGAAATTACATCGTTATAATCCAATGGACTCTGTTTTCATCTTCTTGATTGAATTCTCAATTAGTTTTTTTTGCATTTTTATGCATCTCAATGTATTTTATTTATGGCTCATCCATTACTTGTCTCATTAAATTTAATGAATTCTTATCTGGTGCATTTCTTACAATTTTGTTTAACTCTTGTGTTTAATATTCAGGATATAAAAGATTGTTTGCTTATTCTACTTCGGCTTGCATCCCTTTCAGCTAGTTGACACATAATTTTGGCTGTAATTTGAGAATTTGTTCAGCAACCAATGTAAAAATTGATTCTATTTTGGCTGTCTGATTTAACAAATATAGCACTGCAATTGGACTAACAGCTTTCTCCTGTTTTTGTATATGGCAGGGCTCAACGATCAGATTTGATGACAATCAAATCTGTGCTAGTTTACTTACTACTGTTTTTTGTATAACTAACTATAGACACTGATCACTGGTCACTTATTACCATGTTGAAGCTACTATGAAACGTTGTGTATCTCAAGTTTCTTGTTGACTGCTAGCTTTCTTCTTTTGTTTTTCCATTTAAACAAGTAAATCATGATACTGGGCAATTTTAATAGTATTGATGCTTACGTTCCCAATTCGTTTTCAATCTCGATAAGTCTGTAGTTTTAATACTCTTGATGGTTAAGTTCCCAATTTCTTTTCAATCTCAATATGGTGATTTACTACTTGCATGCTAAAGGAATTCCATAAATAAGTTTGAATTTTTTTTGCCATCGGCAAAATTTACTTAGAAAAATAATTTCATTTCTAGATGGTTGTTACGTTCCAGGCATATATAATAATAACTCAATTGTACCCATCAACCTGTTTATACATCTTTCAAATATTTAAAATTACATGTCTAACTCTGATATAGTTTCAATTTTACTAGACTAGAGTTTATAAAAATAATTATAGTGATTATCATTAACTCAGACTATACCTTAGTAACGTTGTCCTTGAGTTTTATAGTGACTAAGGAAAAAATGGCCTCCACTCAGGATTTTAGACTTGTATCTTGTATATAGATAATTATTGGTATAATTCTTTTCACTTTTGATTCAGGATGGAAATTGATCTCCACGGATTTTAGATTTTGAGAAAATGAGACAAGTGTATTGAATGAAGCTTAATCGCCATTGAGTCTAGATTGCATGAGGATGAGACACGTTTACAGTCTAAATTGATTTTATGGCCATGGTTAATCTCCATCTCTTCTGTTCAAATTAGCTAGTCAAGCCACTGAATATTTTGTGTTTGGATCATTATTTCCCATTGCTTTTGCCAAACGACTCATCATAGCTATTTCTACAAGTACAAAATACTTCACAAGAGATCTTGTTTCATTGCTTCTACTTCTATATATAGTTTTTAGTGAAGGAACATTTTAGTGGGCTAAACCTTCTAACAAGCATTCTTAGTGAAGAAACTTTGTAGTAGATGGACCTTCTAGTAAATCTTTTTACAAATATAGCTTTCACAGTATAGAGACTTTCCAATAGCTGCAACCTTCTACTAAGCATTTTTACAAATGTTGCTTTCAGACTAAATCTAACTTATTGACATGATTTAACATAGATGGTCTCAATACATAACAACCTATCTATTAAGAGGGTTAGGCCAGAGCACTAGCATTAATTGCTTTTTTTTTTCTTTTTTAATTGGAGTTATCTAACACTCTTCTTCATTTGGACATGATCAAAAATTTGAAAGCAATGCTACTATGAGGGATTTACTTGTATCATTGAAGTTGACTCTGTGAGATGAACACATAATGATTTTGGATGTTGATGAGACAATGTTGAATATATTTTTTTTATATGCACTCATTTTCTAGAGTTTCATTGTGGCTTCATTGACACTATACACTAATCATTTTCTCTTGTTATGCATTGCTTAACAATCTCTCGACTTTTTAAGTAGTTGATCGTCATATTCCTTGATATTTGAAGATGTTCTTGAGTCTTCAACTTTGTTTACAAGACTTTTGACCTTCTATTTAATAGAGATTCATAGATATTTGAACCTTGTTTTGGAATTTTTAATACATTTTCGAAGAAACCAAGTTGCTAATAATTGCATTGGTGAGCATATCCCCTGGGTATCAATGATAGATACTATAGGATCCATGGAAATAATGATGTTATACAAAAGAGTGGTAGAAGTTGCCAGCATCATTGCTTTATTTGCATAAAATATTAATAATATTTTTATCAACAATCTATCTCCTCAATCTTAAAAATGCAAGGTTATCATTTATGATAGATCCCATGATTCGCAAATGCTCCAAAGTTGGATACTTGACATAGACACTTGATTCAACTATAGTCTGTTCCCTGATCTTGAAAAGGTTATGTCCATTAAAATGAAACTCACAAGGCGTTCCAAGCATGCTGTCAATCAAAACTCAATCACCATTTTGACCATGCTTATGCAATCCCTTTATCTCTCTTTCAGTTCTTCCTTCTACAAATACGATATGAATATTAAATGGCTTCACCTAAGTCAAGCATTCAACATTCCTGCATAGGAGTACTTCCATCAATTCAATTAGTTATGCATTCTTCTCAATATCACTAATGCCTTTGATAATCTTATTCTCAAACTTAGAAGTGGATTGCAAAAATGTTTGTAGCAAGAGCTGACGTACATGAAAATCACCATTCTTTACATTGTGTATAATCAAGCACAATTGATTGAAGATAAGTTTTAGGATTATTGTAGAATTCAACACCAGTCATCCTCCTCAATTGTTTCCATATCTACACCTTCAAAACCTACACCTCCTACTACTACAAAGTCATCTTGTTTCTCACAATCTTCTTCTTCTTTTCTCCCTCTTCTACTAACTTTCGTAAATATTGTAATAAACAAGGACATGATTAGCCCAAGTGTTTCAAATTCAACAAGAAAAAAAATGATTCTACAGTCTCCCAGTCAGGGAGACCATAACACTCCCATTAAGCTATTTGATGAAAAAACAAGTTATAAAAAGTCAAGTGGACTCAATAAAGTCACCATCCAGTTACACCCCAATCTTGCTAAATCTTGATATAATTTGTTTATCACTCTCTCTCTCACAAAATGTATTGCAAACATAGAATGTCTGCCTGCATAGATTCATGATCATTCAGAACATCATCATAATGTAAAAGCAAGCTGCATGTGTTCAATGATCCAATGAGTAATTGCTTAGCATTTGGCATTCAATGCAGACCATATCCAAATTCCAAACTTGCATGTGTTTTTAATCTATCTATTTCAGCAGTGACTTTTGGACAAGTTTTAAAATTTCTTTGTTCTAGCTTATTTAAAAGATAAAGACAATCAATATCTCTAACATGTGAGAGCGCAGCATAAACAAGGCCATGTCTCTGAATTCCTTTTGCGTCAAATGCCAATTTGTTCATTGTCAATCCTTGTGCTCTATGAATTGTCCTTGCACATGTTAACTGAATAGGGAATTGTGTTCGCATTACATTCATTTTATTTTCCAGCGTTCTTTGTATCACAATTCTTTTGATTGATGTCCAATTGGACTTTACAGTAGGTGTATAAAGATGTTGCATATTTGCACGTTCTTTGTCTCCAACTTTTGCATCTGCAAACTCAATCCAAACAATATCATGGTTTCTTTGTGTATAGTGTTTAAACACCCCTTCTGGCCCATTAACCAACCCATCCTCAGTTAAGTAGTTGCCTCGAACTAGTTCAATAAGCATATCCTTTTTTACAACTATCATAAACATAAGTCGCAATGTCTTGTGTCTATGGTCACTTTTTTCAATTGAATCAATTTTGCTATCATGTGCTACAAGTGTAAATGTTTCTATTTGCATAGCTGATAAGATTTTTCGAGTTATGTTCTTGAACATCCTTATTACTATGGAAAAGACAAGGAAACATTGCATCTATTGGTGGTTGTTTCTAGCAATATTGGTTTAAGTAATCTATGTCATCCGGTATTTGAAAGCATGTTCTAATTCTACTTAAGATTGAAATGAATGTTTGATTTCTTTGACATACAACTATTCTAAGTTCATAGCATTTTATAGCATCGAACCAAAATGTGTAACCAAATGTTTGTTGTTGGAATCTTGGTTGTTCAAAAATCCAACAATCCCTATCCACTTCAAATGCAAGATGTATTTGAGCATTATGGCTCTCTCGCGTAAAACCACAAATTAGCAGATGTTAAAGTTTAATTAGAAGTAAAAATTGAAATTTTATCTTAATCTTACTTAACATGTCTTGCTAAAGCAATTACTCTTTCTTTCTTTCACAAGAGCAGATGGCAATGTCGGGGACATTGCCACTTCGTGGCTCTTGTTTATTATTGCAATGGGCGTCTACACTCTACAAATTTCAGTGCTCAATGCTCATTGATTATATTAGCATGCTGCAACAACTTTGGGAGTTGGAAGTTGGGAGTTGGAGGGCCTTGGAGACAAAGGTTGAGAGTTATTTGCATTATAGAGGTAATTCTTTCACTATTTTATTGCATGTGTATTTAGTCATTTATCCCATAATTTCTATAGTCTATAGAGATTTGGACTCAAAGAGTATTGGTTAATTCTCCAACTCCCATTAAAATTGAAATGAACATCTCTTATATTTCTCTCATGGTTCAATTTTAGTGAGGGATGCATAATTTAAATGAAGACAAGTACTAAATAAGGGGTTGAGAGAGATGAAACCTGTGTGCAACATTTGGAATGAAAATTGCCTATGCAGTTTGTAAAATAAACGATACATACAAAAAAAGGCATATAGAGCTATATTTTGTAGAGCCTTGCATTCATTATTTATAATGATTCGATTTAAAGAGGCTTGCATCTATTTAAAAATATGGATTATGATTATATGTGCCATGTATTTACAAAGACTCAAGCATCTTTTATAACAATAATGACTAGCATGTAGAGATGTAGCTTTCCAGTGGGCATATTGATTCAATTCAAATATAATGTAACTCTTACCTCCATTTTATGATAACAATTTTGCAAACAAAAATAATTATTTGATATTTGTTTTATTTTTATATGCATAATTGTGACAAATTATAAAATCATTTTTTGTTTATTTATGCTTCATTATTTATTTATTTTTGGGTATTATGAAGTGCATTCATATTTTTTTTTAAGTTATCTTTTTATATAATATTAATTTAGTACATAAATGTTAAATAAAATGACTGTGAATCAAGTTAATGGATACTGATACATACCACCATAGATCCATCTAAAAGGGGATCTAAACTCTCATAAGTGAAAACTCTTTTTTAGAATGTAAATATTGATGAAGTGTGTAATGCAGTGCTTATGGTTTTAATTTATCTCATTTATGTAGATTTATATATATTTTATAATATTTTTTTTATTTTTTATAAAAGGCGCATGTAATTTATAGGATGAGCACGGAAGGAGTTACACATATCCCCCTACTAGGCTGTATAATGCACTTCTTTTGCACAATTAATAATGATTATTTTAATTTTAATATAAAAAAGTCAAGAAAAAAAAAATATTTCTAAAAAAATCAACAAAATTAAATTATTGAAGGGTAATTTTTTTGAGAAGACTTCGATGTTGAAGGGTAAATTTTTAAACAAAACGTTACCCCCGACGGGTAATATAAAACCCAAAAGATAAAAAAAAAACCAACGGGTAGAATGAAAACCAAATTCCAACACTGTTAAGAAGTAAGTATGGATGTTAAACCTTGACTTTTGGGTTTGTTTATTTGATTGCTAAAAGTGTGTTTTTCTAAATTTGACATATGAACTTTTTAAAATAACCATTAACTCTATTCAAAATAACCAAAAACTTAAATTATTATTTTGATTTTAAATTGAAGAAAAATTAATTATGAATTGAATTCCAACCAGTGAAATTTAATTTTAATCACACTGATTGTAATAACCCAATTTAAAAAACCAGAAACATAAAAGACACGGTAGACCATCAAATCCACTCCAATCTTGTTTTTGATATAAACCCTATGCCCCTGATTAAACATAGTGCTATTTTGTGAACACTTTCAGCAAAAGCCAAGGTCGAGCATCAAAACGACGACAATCTTGCTATAAACCGTAGACTCCTGACTAGAAAATAAATTGTTTGCTGTAAATTTGAATTCGGGTCAACCACAAACGGAAGCAACAATAACATCCATAAAAATACAACATCCAAGCAGAAAGCAAAAACAGAATGCCCAAGACTATGTCGAAATCTTTAGTGCCACCAATCTTAAGGCCAGGCCTATGTAAAAGACCAAGCTCAAAAGATTTCCAATTGGAAACTTCCCCTATGTCAAACAAATCTAGACAAAGTGTTAAAGATTTCAATAAAATAAGTGCTCCCCAGCATTTATGGTCTGTATCAAACCAGTTTCAGACATCTATTGCACAATTCCTACCGTTCACTACATCAAACCAAACACTGCACTGGTAAAAGGGGCAGTTTTAATTCGGCACAAAAGAATGAAAACCCCAATTATAAGTAAGAACCTTTTTGATGCTCCATATAATATATTCCACTGCTGCCAGGGAGAGAAACTAAATAGGACACGAGAGTGGGGAACAATCCTTCCCAGATAAATCGCAGGAGAGAAGCAATTCCATCATGCTATGTGCACATACACATTAATATATATACATGTCTGTGCATTTGCAAAATCCCTGGAAATGCATGATCGACTCCTAAACGACCCAAAACAGTTGAATTTTCTAACTATTCTTGATTATTTAACAATATATTTGGATTGTAAGACATACATTCAAACCTTGGCAATCATAAGAGAACACGACATTAATGATAACCGACTCATTGTTCTGAAAGACAGAGTTGCGAATTAAGTCATTCTTTTTTGAATTAGGAAGAGTATGGAAACAAGACTATGTCGCAAAGTTAACAAAACATTGAAGTCAACATTCCACATATACACAGGAACCAAAATTCATTATTAGTACAAACCTATGCACACGCCATTCAACAGATTTGGATATGAAGAAACACGAGAATAAAGTCGAAGAGCACATGTCCAACCACCGCAAGGCTCAAGGTGCAAAACCCAGACGCTGCTGTTCTTCGAAGGGGAACGCCGGACGGAAACGACCCATCCAACCACCGCGAGACTATAGGCACAAAACCCACAAGGTGCTCTGCTCCGGGAAAACACGTCGGATGCAGCAAGCTACAAATGAGAACAAGCAGCCGGAACCAGAGCAAAACAAAAGTAATGGCCACCAACACCTGCAGAACGAGGTATATACGCTCTCGAAACTGGCGATGGATTCTGAAAGCAGCAGCAAAGGCGGTAACCCAAAACAGTAATAAAAGGAGAGTCCAACACCATGCCGTAACACTGCACCATGCGGCAATAAATGATGATCAGGACAACAACTAAAACCATCAAGGACTCGTTAACAACCAATATTGCACCATAGCGGGCACCGAGGCAAAAACCATGTGTAGTTTTCAAAACAATAATTGCCACAAAAACCCTGGCACGAACCATAACAGCCAAATATGTGGCCGCCACGAAAACCCCGGCACGAACCATAACACTATGCATCGAAAACCCTGGATCTCTTCAACATACAACGCTTAAGGCCCATGCATTAAAAACCTAAACCCATTTAATGAACCAGCTAGAGATCTTAATGTTGACCATGCCACCCGTCTTCGAATGATACGAGCACAGTCACCGACACCATTACACCATCATAGCATTAAATAGGAGCCATTACACCAAATCACTGGTAGATACCCTGGCCGTCCATCTCACCCCTAATAGGACAACAAACCGATCTGCTGATGCAAGAGCGTCGTCGCGTCCTAGGGCACACAACCCCAAGACAACGTAAGCACCAAATCCACGAATAAAAATGCAAAGAAAAATGCAATTTTAAAACAAATTTAAATACGAAAAATAAACCATGCCTTCAAACTTTGCAAACCGGCTCCATGCCTCCCTCCCGCGTCAACTAGTGCCCCCGACCAAAAACAATATGTTGGGGACATGATAATGGTGGGCACTGCGGTCCCTAGTTAAAGATGATGCCCACTGCAGCTGCGGTTGGTAGACCAGTTTGACTGAAAAAAGGAAAGGCATTAACCTCAAGTTTTCCTTGGCCAGCCCTTCTCTTTTTGACACGACTTTTGGTGGAATTCCATTCATCCATCCAGAGTGGGCCATTGCCATTATAGACAACACATTCCCATGTTCACACAATCGACGCAATTTGGAATTAATCTTGTGGCACTTCGAACATCATTCCCATGAAAATCCTTGCACAAACTATGATGTATAATTTCATTGGACATGGAAAAGGGCATAATCCTTGCACATAAACTGTGATATCTGATTTCATTAAACTCTATTTATACATTAAAAATAAAATTTAAACTTCACACAATTCGAGTTTATTAAAAAGATAGGCAAAATGACAAAATGGTGGATATTTTCAATTTTCTATGGAATAATCACGGACAAAATGGTCGTATTTTCTATTTTGAATGGAATAATCACGGTCCATGACGTTGGGAAATGTGCCGCTTGCCATCAGTTGGCGGCGGCCGGCCATTGCCATTGGCAAAACGAAAGATTTAGTTGTTGTTGTGAAGCCGTGAGAACAGGCTCATGAGTTTGAAGATTCAAAATTTAGATCGTGGAATCCGAAAGTATAAAATTAGTAACCATGAAGACCACTAGATAGTTCGTCTCAGATTCCAAGAAATTTCCCAAAAATGATGAAATCAAACTGTACGCTGCTGGGAATGAATTTCCTGTGTCATATCGGCAGTACGTGTCCCGCACTCGGACTGTGTTATATATAGACACAGACGTATGATCAGTTTATCAGTGATTAGTACTTACTTTGCCAAGCGCTTAGTCCAGCGGTCCCGATGACCCTAATATTTGATTTCTCAAGCCTCATTTCAATATCTGTTTCTATTTGCTTTCTTATCTCTTTGACATCTGTGTATTGCGATTGTTGCTTTAGGGTTCGACGAATGTAAAGATGTCGGATGCAGAATTGGCTCCATTTCTTATAACCCCGTGGCGGTATTTTAATTCACAATATTATTGACAGAATGTGCTCTCTTCTTGTAATTTTAACTTAGGCTTTTCGTAGAATATGGAACTTGAGGAATTTGGTGGAGATCCCCAAAATTCAAATTTCACATATTGTTGTTTTAGGGTTCGACGATACCGGATGCTCCCCATACCAGCAGAATTAGCTCCATTTCATATAACCCCGTGGCGGTATTTTAATTCACAATATTATTGACAGAATGTGTTCTCCTCTTGTAATTTTAACTTAGGCTTTTCGTAGAATTTTAACTTAGGCTTTTCGTAGAATATGGAACTTAAGGAATTTGGTGGAAATCGCCCAAATTCAAATTTCACATAGCTGCGATCTATTTTAATTATTATGATCTCTTTTAATTATTATTTCGGTGTTGATAACCTTATTATCCAACGAATGAAACGATATTCCTTGCTTTCTTCCATAATTAAATTTTAGTGAAGTAATAAGTCAGGGCTATCCTTTTTTAGGATTCATTGGACAATGCTCGGCTGACATTCTTCTTATCCGTGCAAAACAAAGATTAATGCATTATGAAAGTTTAAATTTAAATCTATTTTGATATATTTATAAGCCATTGTTTGATATATGTATCTTGTTCTTTTAGCTATTTACTTGTCTTGTAAATTCCATCATAGCGTGAGCATTGGAGTAAACTAATATTATGGTTAAATCCCAATCAAACGCATCTAGAAGGCATACTACATTATACTCGATCTTCAAAATGTAAGCATAAATAATGTTGCGTTCCTGCTTTTTTTTTCTTGTTTTCCAGGTTTATCAGAGAAATCAAACATGGGCAGACACGGAATTCAAGTATGTACTTACGGACAACCGAGCAAACCGACAGCCTTTAAATTTGGGATCAACTTAGTACTGGAGTATAATTTATATGAATATAATGTATCATATATCAGCAGCGCCATCCCTTCCTACAGTGCAGAGGCCGGCCATATTGTCAACTGTCTTTTATTTGAAATCGTAAATGTTGTACCTATGTGCAAATGCAATATGACTTTGAAATGGCAAGGTTTTTAATGGCACAGTTGCAAAACTCACATCGAATATTTTGTGCAATTTACATTATAATTAATATTTTTTTAATAGTGAAAATAACGAAACCATAAAAGTTATGTTTATATTAAATTGTATTTAATCTAACATTGGCTGGATTAATAAACTAAATTAATAAAAGTATATATTTAAACAAATAAAAAGTTTACTATTAAATGGTATTATGTTTATTAAACGGAATAAGTTAAGTTTATATGAGATGTTAATATTTGCAAATAATTTATTTTCTCATGCTCTAAACTGCCGATGTGGGAAACTTTGGAAATGATATTTACTATTAAAGCTTACATGTTTCTTATTATTGCTTTTGAAAGCATGGGATAATTGGTTGCATAGAGGATGGGTGTTGACCCAAATCTATGCTTTCTTTGGAGGGTTGATAGTGAAATTATATATATAACTTTATAAATGGTCTTAAAAAAATTTAAAATGTATAGTTTTTTTTTGTCATTTTGTGAGATTTATTTTTAATACTTTTGTTATGGTATAAATGTTTTATTTTTTAAATAGTAATATTTTAATATTGATAATATAGTAATATTGTAATATTTGTATTTTTCAACAAATTTTGATGGTAATTTTTACGGAATTTAAAATCTTTAATAATAATATTAATATTTTTATAATAATCTTTAACAATAATATTAATATTTTTAAAATATTAATGTAATTGTTATTAAATAATTTTGTATTGTTTTTAAAAACTATTTTGAATAAAATAATAGTTTACTCTTAATAGTTTTATTATATTTAAATATTAAAATTAATTTAATTTTAATAGTTTTATTATATATGTAAATATTAACATGGGTATATTTGTTTTTTTACTTTTCATGATTTGAGATATAAATGATTACATATACTATATTCAAACTTTATCATAATGATACTTGATATTTTTTTCTAACAAAAAAAAGTTTTTATGTAAATAACAATTTAATAAATTATCATTATCTCTTATTTTATTTGATGAATTATTATTTTTAATCATAAAAGGTTCTTATTAAAAACATAACTACAAACCATTTTATTTAAATAATCACATTAATATTTAAAATTAATTACACTAAATAAGTCGATCTAGAATGGCCTTCTAATGTCTTCTTCTCTTGTAATATTATCTGTTGCATCGCATAATATTGATGTTCACACTTTACCAATTCAATTATGTATTGCGTTATTGATATTCATAATATGTCTATACACTTTTATATGTATACACTTTTACCAATTCAATTATGTGTTGCGTCGCATAATATTATATTCATAATATACACTTTTACCAATTCAATTATGTGTTGCGATGCATAATATTGATTGTGGCGTTCATCAAGGGTTATGTCACATTGTGACAATGCCCAATATGTGACACATATGCCGGCACAACCCAAGATGTGACATATTCACAATGTGAAATTTGACATTCATTAAGATTTGCATTGTGGCATTCATCAAGAGTTATGTCACATTGCGACAATGCCCAAGATGTGAAATTTGACGTTCATCAAGGTTTATGTCGCATTGTGATGTTTATCAAGGCTTATGTTGCATTGTGGCATTCATCAAGGTTTAGATGCGACATATTCACAATGTGAAATTTGAAGTTCATCAAAGTTTATGTCGCATTGTGATGTTTGTCAGGGGTTATGTCGCATCATTGCGTTTATCAAGGGTTATGTCGCATTGCAACAATGTTCATGATGTGAAATTTGATGCCAACAATGCCCAAGATGTGACACATATGATGGCACAACCCAAGATGCGACATATTCACAATGTGAAATTTGACGTTCATTAAGGTTTGTGTCACATTGTGATGCTTATCAAGGCTTATGCTGCATTCTGGCATTCATCAAGGGTAATGTCGCATTGCAACGATGCCCAAGATGTGAAATTTGACGTTCATGAAGGTTTATGTCACATTGTAATGTTTAGCAAGGGTCATGTTGCATTGTGATGTCTATCAAGGGCGCTCGCACGAAGTTGGTTCCACTTTTTAGTGCCACCATAGAAATAAAAAACGCATATCCGAAATGGAAATCCATAACGCATATGCGTTATTGTGACTAGGTTCGGACAAACCCGAGCCGAAAACTGAGGCTAAGCTTAGTTAGCCCATATCGCATATGCGATATATCAGACTTGTGTTTTTTAATAGTTACAAATCACAAGTGCGATATATCCCACTTGCGTTATATCGTAAGTGCGATTTGGATCATGTCGATCATCTTAAATTTTATTTTCTTTCATGATGATCAAAATACAGTCTAAGAATCATGATCTGTAATGGTATATGTACTCCCAATTTCTCTCATTCCTCTAGAAGGATTGAATCCCTCCATATCTCTTCCATATTTCAAAGTTATAGTCGAACTAGGGTTCGATTCATATGGTCTTCTTATTTCACCATCATTTGTGTTTTTGTTTTTTTTCTCCGTTTGTTTGAATGATTAGAGTTTCATTTATTGAACTAATTTTTTTGTCTCTATGCATATAATTTTACTTGCAAAGGCGTAGTTAGAGAGATTCAATTGATTTATGAGAGAGGGGACCATATACAAACTTTGTTTATTCTTTAGATGTGAATACTACAGATGATTTGAAACATTAATTTTCTTGTCTTATATCCCTTCTTATTTGAGATGTTATCCTTCTGTATAAGGCACCTTGGATCTCTTCTACAACTAATGTCACATGTACAATTTGTGCACTAAATTGATTTCTTGTTTCGATATCTTCTCCTCTAATTTTTTTTCTTCCTTTGATGTCTTCTATCATACCCTTCTCCATATAACTCCCTCGTTGCTTATCCAACCACACCATGTCACCCATCCATGCACCCACTATTTCAACTAAAGTTATTAAAATGGAGACTAATATCTTTTATTATAGATCATAAAAATAAGAAACCCACTTCCTCTCTTCTACCATTACATTTTCTCCTTTCAAACCTATTTGCCCCTATCCTACAAAGATATAAAATTAGACATTTGAAAAAAACTATTCTCTATCTTTATCTCATTACTCACGTGATCTCTTTATGAAAATATATTTGATGACTACATATATGGCAATTCAATTACAAATAAACTCCATGGAGATAAAATAACACATTTTTGTAATGATGTTTTGTAATCAATACTTATAATGAACATTACTAATTTATAATACATATCCTAAGGTATTTTGAGCTCTTTTCTTCGATGAAACTTTATTTTGATTAATTATGTATTCTACACAAGCATACAATAATTAACATGAAGGAGAAGAGCATTCCTCGAATTACTCTATATCTAGTATAATCTTATATGAGGATGTTGATTGTTTGGTAAACCATTGGAAGATAAAAGGGGCTCCATAAATTTATATAATATAAATACCATTAATAGCAAATGAGAAATTGTGACACAAAATCCCAAAGGGTTAGCTCAAGTGGTTGAATGTTGTAATCGCAAGCAAAAGAAATCCCTGGGTGGCTATGTAGGGCCTCACTTGATGTCCAGGCTCAAATGGTGCAAACATGATTATCGCTCCCCTAAGGAAAGACATAGAGTGAAAATGTTGTAACTATCACTCCCTAGTAGGCTTGCAAGGAGTGACAAAGTTGTAATTGTCCCTCCCTAGTCAAGGAGAAAGGGGTGAAAATCCTTATACATTGGAAAAAATGAAGGTCCAAATGATGGGATTTCAACATACTAATTAAGGATTTGTAGAATTCAATGTGCCCTTGTCTCCCTCGTCCTTGGTCCAAGGAAATCCCCAATCATTTATTCATTCATATATAAAGGATTAATAGTCCAAGGAAATCCCCAATCATTTATTCATTCATATAAAAAGGATTAATAGAGTTAAAAAATGTAGCTGCGATATATCGCAAGTGCGATATATCGCAAGTGCGATATATCTTACTTTCGATATATCACACTTGCGATATATCCAAAGTGCGATTTGTAATGCAAAAAAAAAATATAAAATAGAGTGACCGTGGCCTCATTTTCATTCATATATATCTTAAAGGATTAATAGAGTTAAAAAGCGCACTTGCGATATATCGCAAGTGCGATTTATAATGCAAATATATATATATATATATATATATATATATATATATATATATATAAAATAGAGTGGCCGCGGCCTCATTTTCATTCATATATATTTAGGATTAATAGAGTTAAAAAATGCACTTGCGATATATCGCAAGTGCGATTTGTAATGCAAAAAAAAATTTTAAAAATAAAACACAGTGCCAGCGGCCTCATTTTCATTCATATATATTTAAGATTAATAGAGTTAAAAAATGCACTTGCGATATATCGCATGTGCGATTTGTAATGAAAAAAATATATATATAGAACACAATGCCCGCGGCCGCATTTGCCCAATCTACACAGTGAAGACCGGCGATATCGGGAAGGCAAAAAAATGCACCTGTCAATTTGCGTTTGAGAGGAGCAGGCAAGCCAATTCACAATTCGGATAAAATGGAAGGTGGGTGGCAAGATTTACTAGTTTGTTAATTCCTTTTGAATTTTTCATTATTGTGTTTGTTAATTTACTAGTTTTTGTTTTTTTTTAAACCAATTTAATAAAATTTGTTACATGTATTAAAAAACAAACAATGAAATTGATTAATTAAAATTTGAAATTGTTGTTTTATTCTTAAAAGAGAGCACAAACCCAAACACAAACCCAAACCCAAACCAAAATCCAGAAACAAACCCAAACCCAAACCAAAATCCAAACACAAACCCACACACGGAGGAGGAATACAACCGTAATTCTGAGATTCTAGCTTGTTTGGGTTCATTGAGGCACCTTAAATCACTCTTTAGGGGGGGGGACCACTTAAGACAATCTTTAGCCGAGGAATTAGACTCCATAACAAATACAATTGCCAATGCCCAGGGAGCACTATACAACATTATCTCGTACAAAGATTCCCAGAGGCAATACTATTCCACTGGGTTGAGCTACAAAGATGTGAAAAAATTAAAGATAACCAAAGACCATTTGTTTTCATTATTCCGAGACCCCATCACCGGATTGGTTCCACCCACCAGTCGACCACACATTTCCATAGACTGGTGCGTGGAACCAAATATTAAATCCAATTGGATGGATCACTGGTACATGGTCTTCGATGAAGACCCTCATGGGAATAGAGACATCCCATTTTATTTCCTTAGGAAGCTGTATACAAAATTTATCCTGGGGAAACATGTGAACTATTTTGACATTTTAGAGTTCCAGGGTGTAGGTCATGGGATGCCCCAAGATAGGGAAGGGGCTAGGACCGATCCTAACCGTGTGCGACGCCCTCCACACACACCAAACCCCCCTTAGTTATATCCTCCAGCGGGTCCAGTTCTTGATGATACACAGGAGGCCTTATTCGATTTGGATGATACATTGCTTCGACATGGGACTGCTGTCGAAGGTAATGTAGGCCAAGGGGTTGGCACTTCCTAGGCTGGCCCATCTGGGGTTGGACCATCTCACAGTCAGGATCCACCTTTTAGGTCCGCAGACCAAACCAGAGCTACACATTGCATCGGTGATGCAGAGACTTCAGAGCATCGGGTTATTCCACACCCTTGCACATCGTGTCGAAGCATATGCTATGGGCCTGCTTCAGAGTTTCGAGGCAATGGATTACTCCAATATGTAAGTAACATTCATTCTTTACATAGTATATATATTTTGTTTTATATCACAGTTTTCAATTGTTTCATAATTTATTTCTATTTAAATAATTATCTGACAATTTACGTGAACAAATATACAGCTGGTGTCCAATGACACCCCAGATTCACATAATCTGGCTGCTGATGCTGATGTCATTGATGCAGTGGTCAATGCTGCATATGATTTTGGTGCTTCACCATTAGCTGTAAGAACTTTATTTTTAATTTGTCATTGAGTAAGTTACATATTTATAATTTAGATATTGCAACATTCAATACGTCTTAAACTCGATACAATATGTTTTATGCAGGGTGGGCACGATGAGTTTGTGGAATCCCAGGTCAATCCCTCCCATGTAGAGGAAGATTCCCAAACTCAGGTATTCTTTTCATTACATGCTTTTAATTATATGCTTTTAATGATTTGAAACTTGTATGCGTTTAATTATTTAAAGTAATTTTCTAATTGTATATTTATGTTTTGTTACGTAGCATGGTTATGGTCAGGTTTTTTTTACTGTCTATTAAGGCCACTGTTTAGTATTCCACCCACCGGTGACCCTCTTCCTCCCCCTCAGGTATGTGTACATGTCTCGCTTTCTTTGAAAAATCCATTGTCCGTCCATGTAGTATATATATGTAGTCTTGTTATATCTTTGTATTTGTTGACATTGACATATATGTTACCTTATGCATGCATCTAGTGATGCAATGGTGCTTAAAGAGCACCCAATCGACGTTGTTGGTGACCCACCTCTCCCCCCCGCAGGTATGTGTATTTCAAGCTCTTTCTTTGAAAAGGTCATTGTACATCCATACATAGTGTATATATACAGTCTCATTTTCTTTGTATTTGCTAACATTGGTCCATATGTTACTTTAAATGCAGGCATCTAGTGATGCAGTGGTGCTTGAAGAGCACCAAATCGACGTTGTTGGTGACCCACCTATCCCCCCCCCAAGGTACGTGTGTACATGTCTCTCTTTCTTTGAAAAGGTCATTGTACGTCCATACATATTATATATAGTCTCATTTTCTTTGTATTTGCTGACATTGGTCCATATGTTACTTTATGCAGGAATCTAGTGATGCAATGGTGCCTGAAGAGCACCCAACCGAGGTTGTTGGTGACCCACCTTTGCCCCCCCCCAGGTACGTGTATGTCTCACTTTCTTTGAAAGAGTCATTGTCCGTCCATGTAGTATATATGTCTTATTTTCTTTGTATTTGCTGACATTGACATGTATGTTACTTTATGCAGGCATCTACTGAGCTAGTGGTGCCTGAAGAGCACCCAATTGGGGCCACTGATGACCCTACACACCCCCCCACCTAAGTACATGCAGTTTCAGTGCCGAGGACTTACACAAGCATGGCAAGTAAAAATGTTATATTTGCTTGGAATTTGAACAAATGTGTACATAGAGTTGTATTTATTTTTATAGCTTGGTAAACTAACTTACAAATTTTGGTTTGTGTGCAGTCTCCGATATTGAGAATGCGTCCTCCTCCAAATAGTTGGGGAACACCATTGAGCAGTCGCAAAAGAAAGATAGACTTCTCATTAGCCACTGACATTGGCAGTGAAAAGGGGGATAAATAGAAATCATGTATAGGGGGGTACATATAGAATCCATGTATAGGGGGAATAAATACATGTACCATTTTGTTTTTATGTACACACAAATGTACAGTATGATCCACAATTTTGTATTATGGCCATGGCATGCCATTTTTGAAAACATTATACATGTACATGTATAATATAAAGCAATGTTCAAATTTACCTATATATGGTTGACTTGATATGGGATGGCGACATGTGTATTATATGCCTTGCAGATATATGCTTGAATATGTTTTTAGGTTTATGGATTTGCGTTTGTTGGAGAAGAGTTGGCATTGAAAATAATGAATGTAACGTGTTCGGTATAGAAAGGAAGGCTCTAGATGCCTTACTGTATGATGATGTGAATGTTGTTTCTTATAGTGACAAGCCCAATCTAGAATTTTAATTTCTAATGAACAAATGAGTGACTTTTCATAGCCCCTTCCTCTCCTAAACCTTCTTCACCTCCTAAACTTGTTTATCTTTACAATCATACTACAACTAACCCATCCTTACTATTGATGATACATTCCTAGTCCCACTCAACTTTAGCAATCACTTTTACTCACAACTATTAAATCAAATACCAAGCGGCCACTCTAGTCCTTAGAAATGGAATCCAAAAGAACCTCATCTCTTAGACCTTTTTTAATCACTTACAACTTCCTACTACCCCACAGGATTCACCTTATCAACTAGGTTGGGTCCAATAATACAACCATTGTCTTCTAATAAACAAATATATTATGGCGTATCACTTCAAATTTTCATTCATTTTTTTGCTAGATTAAGGTGGATCGCTATTCTATTGCAACACATGAAGAACACATGAAAATATAAGTATTTGGGCTTATGCTTTCATATCATGTACTACCCCACAGGATTCACCTTATCAACTAGGTTGGGTCGAATAATACAACCATTGTCTTCTAATAAACAAATATATTATGGCGTATCACTTCAAATTTTCATTCATTTTTTTGCTAGATTAAGGTGGATCGCTATTCTATTGCAACACATGAAGAACACATGAAAATATAATTATTTGGGCGTATGCTTTCATATCATGTACTACCCCACAGGATTCACCTTATCAACTAGGTTGGGTCCAATAATACAACCATTGTCTTCTAATAAACAAATATATTATGGCGTAACACTTCAAATTTTCCTTCATTTTTTTGCTACATTAAGGTGGATCGCTATTCTATTGCAACACATGAAGAACACATGAAAGTATAAGTATTTGGGCTTATGCTTTCATATCATGTATACCCTTGTGTTGAAGGGTTTTGTTCATGGTTATAGTATGATGATATTATAGAGCCTAGTCATTGTATTTTGCATACAAACCCTTCACTTCCTTCTACTCTTGACACCCATTCTCCACCCACCTATACCACATAGTTGTGAACACATATAGGTGGATCACACTCCTTGAAGCCTAAATACAACAATTAAAAACTATAGTTCACACTATAAGTGGATTAAGCACACTCCAGGACTCCATAATTTTCTTTAAGTGTAGAAAACTTGGTGAATCTTACCAATTTTTAAATTTCCAACCATAAAATGTTGAACAATATTTTTTTAAATATTCAAATTTATAAGTATTTTATATAGTTCATGAACAATTTTGACCATGCTTATAGTAAAATAATTTTATCCTATGGAATTTGGTTATCATTTTAGATAAAAATTGAAATTGGAACATCGTTTGGAAAAAAAACATCTAAAATTAGCCCATGGGTTAAATTCCACCCCTAAGGTTTTTCCTAGGGCATATATAGAACAAAAACACATTCCTTGTAGTCATTGTCTTCCCCTTGGAAACATTCATTTATACCACGAGGCATGGAATATACATTGGCACTTTATCTAACTTAGCTCCGTAGTGTGTATTATCCCTAGTTCTATGTCTACAACCTCATGTTTCACATTTGGTTTAACCACAGATAATCATGGATGGTCTACATAACCTACATCTTTGGAGGAAAGCGAGGATGTTTTATAGATAAATTGATAGGAAATGATAAGGAACATGAACATAGTCTACAAGCCCAATGTAGACTAGGGTTTTGCTCAGTTTCCATCAATGCAATCTCACATTGTTGGGTCAACTCCACAAAACACTCCACCGAGTCAGTGTTTGCAATGGTCCCACGTCGGCATTTCCCATACACACTACCGGGATCCAACAACATGCAATCTTGCCGCTCCATTTTTTATTTCGCTCTCGGACCGAAAGTCACCAAGTGTCCCTGAACGACATTTTCATGCAACTTGCAACTCGAACGACATTTTCATGCAACTTGCAACTCGGCAACCGGAGGTCGGATCGACGAACCGTTGATTCTGTTGCTCTCCTAGCATGTGATTACCTATAGGTAGCCTCTCCTCCATGTTTCCATGGCCCAGTGACTTCATTGTGCATTCATTTCGTAAACTAGGGTTTTGCTCAGTTTCCATCAATGCAATCTCGCATTGTTGGGTCAACTCCGCAAAACACTCCACCAAGCCAGTGTTGGCAGCGGTCCCACATCAGCATTGCCCATACACACTACCAGGAGCCAACGACATGCAATCTTGCCGCTCCATTTTTTATTTCGCTCCCGGACCGAAAGTCACCAAGTGTCCCTAAACGACATTTTCATGCGACTTGCAACTCAACATAACTTGGCAACCGGAGGTCGGATCGATGAACCGTCGATTCCGTTGCTCTCCTAGCATGCGATTACCTCTAGGTAGCCTCTCCTCCGTGTTTCCATGGCCCAGTGACTTCATTGTGCATTCATTTCGTAAACTAGGGTTTTGCTCAGTTTCCATCAATGCAATCTCGCATTGTTGGGTCAACTCCGCAAAACATGTTGCAGCATTAAGAAAACACTATGCGTCTAGAGATCACAGGCTATATTATTCTTGTACCAAACTATAGTCCAACATGAATATGCCTAAGCTACACTTACAAATTACAAACCAACCAGGGTTTCATGAACTAGACACCGCATAATAAAACTAGGGTTCACAAATTGAGACATGGAACTAAAAACTAGGGTTTTATGAACTCTCTAGGTTTAGATCATGTACCTAGGCTATGCACATACATGAAACAAAATGAATAGGCTATGCATGTATACATGAAACAAAATGCCATATACCTAGGCTATGCACATACATGAAACAAAAAGGCCATATACCTAGGCTATGCACATACATGAAACAAAATGAATAGGGTGGAACATGGATCACAAGTGGAATTTCACATGCATGCATGACTAAGATGTAGAAACACATGTACATGAATTATATGCACATACATGAAACAAAATTCCATATACCTAGGCTATGCACATACATTAAACACAATGCCATATAACTAGGCTATGCACATACATGAAACAAAATGAATAGGGTTGAACATGGATCACAAGTGGAATTTCACATGCATGCATGACTAAGATGTAGAAACACATGTACATGAATTATATGCACATACATGAAACAAAATTCCATATACCTAGGCTATGCACATACATGAAACAAAATTCCATATAACTAGGCTATGCACATACATGAAACAAAATGAATAGGGTTGAACATGGATCACAAGTGGAATTTCACATGCATGCATGACTAAGATGTAGAAACACATGTACATGAATTATATGCACATACATGAAACAAAATGCCATATACCTAGGCTATGCACATACATGAAACGAAATGCCATATAACTAGGCTATGCACATACATGAAACAAAATGAATAGGGTTGAACATGGATCACAAGTGGAATTTCACATGCATGCATGACTAAGATGTAGAAACACATGTACATGAATTATATGCAAATACATGAAACAAAATGCCATATACCTAGGGTATGCACATACATGAAACAAAAATGCCATATACCTAGGCTATGCACATACATGAAATAAAATGAGGTATTGAAAGAAGTTAGAAGAGAACTATCATACTTGGTTATAATTGCTAGTTTTAAGGTTTATTGGTCATATGTAAAAATTGGCATAAATATTCATAAACTTGACATACAAGAGATATTTTGGCATATGAAGATGATGAAGATAAACTTGACTCGAGAGCATGTTATTTTCCGATTTCTATTTGGTGGGGTCTAAAGACACCGATTGTTCTTGGCACCTCCAATGTGCCATAAATAGTGTTTGTATCCTAGGCATAGGAAAGGCTAAACATTAGTACTCTCATACGAAAATAAGTCAAATGTGCAAACATTATTTATAGATAACTCACCTGACATTGTAGGATCGTGTTTATAACTTGTCCAGTAAATTATGTCTGTGAATGGTATCCGACAATCACAAATTAGTACATTGGGAATAAACTGAAGGCTAAATAATTGAAATTGTGCTTCAACACACACTTTAAGGATTAAATTTAACGCACCTGACAATCTAGCCACACTGGACAATCTAGTAACACTTGACAATGCACTCACTCGAGTAGGCCATCTGGATCATCTCTACTACCGATGGTGTCCATCAATCTCTCATGCTCTAAATGAGGTAGCAAGTATTGTACATGTGACCTATTTTTTTTCGAAATTGTGCGCAGCTTGATGTTTATACCAACTACCAGGTTGGTGAAGTGGTATACAATAGCTCCTGGTTTATAATTTTGATATACATACCCACCCTTCCTTTTTTGTTGTGCTGCTAGTGTCAGGTACTCCCCTTTTATAACCATCGAGTCAATTAGGTATTCAATATTTTCATCATCTGTAATAGGTTTGAGAAGGGTTTGTTTCCCCTCTAAGCAACGTGCCAACCAATAGTCAAAACCCCATTCATTATTTTTTGGGGCAACCACTGCATATATCTGACCTATGAAAGGAAATAAAAAAAGGTTAAAAATACATAAATATTAAAAAAGGTCTTGCATGTAACATAAATAAAATTTATTTCAATGTAAGGGCTTGTGGTGATAGGTACTACTAATTTATTTTTTTGTACCTGCTTGTATAAGATCCGATATGTGATCATGGTCTGTAGAAATATATGTCTGATCATCTTCCAAATGGTCTATTTCATTAACCCCCCTTGAAATTGGTGCCAAGTGTCACTCAATCCCATGTATCAACTGTATCTGTATACTCACAATCATCCCATTCATCTATGCTATAGGAACTGCAAAAGAAAGCCTTCAATCTTGTCCAAATTTGTAGGGCCGAGTTGTCTGAGCTTCTAATTGAATGAAAACCTCGAGTTCCATGCACTGTGTTCACCCGATGTGTTTGGGATTGCTCCACATCTGTCACCTCCCAGAACATTCTCTGCACTAGGTGTTTCCTTGTTGCTTGTTCTCCCATCACAGATGCACACCATTCGACTATAGATGAAGCGTCTCGAAGGCGAACACCTGTAAAATTCATTTCTTCCCTTCGAAGGGAAGTTTTTATGCATGCACCAGCACCATTGTGCTCTCCTTTTCCATGACCTGTTTCAAAGTAGTTCCATGTATGTGGCACCTTGTATTTTATGTGCAACAAACACAACCATTGAAATACACGTGCATTCTTGAACTGTCCAGCACAACCATCTGACCAAATCAAATGACGATAAAATGGTATATCCATAGCTATCACATGATCATAGAACAACTGAAAGCAATGTTGCACGTAATGGATGTCATGGGTCCGGTCGTCACTGATGTAAAAGTGACTCTCTTTCAATATCACACGTTTCTCTTCATTGCTATCTAGCCCATGTCGATAAGTGATATGGACCATTATGCTCACCTGCTCTGAGTGATAGTATTGACTTTGTATTTCATTTTGTGGTTGTAGGGTGTAATTTTCCGCAAAGTCAACCACTTATAGTATTGTTCCGAGTGCGAAGGTGTCCCGGCATATTATTAATTTCTCATCTTGCCACTGTGCCATATCAACATGCTGAATGTACTGTTGGATCTTTCCACGGAACTTTGGAATAAAATCACATGTACTTGCACATGGTGGAAAAAAATAAACAATGTTATAAAACAACATAAAAATATTTACATGAATATTAATATATGTATCAATATTTAAAACAATGTTATAAAACAACATATAAACAATGTACACTCAGTTAAATGAACATTTTTCGTGTAGATTGTCACCTGTGAAGTCACCAATTTAATATTCTTGCTTTCTTTCCCATCACGTAGCTGATATGTCTCATACTGAAAGTTCTGCTTCTCAACAATCGCATTACCGAATGCTTGATCTTCACTCTCATGGATGCAATCGGACCATAAAGATAGCCCACCATAATTGTTGCAAGAACCCTCTACACATTGTTTTAAGTAATGTGTCTACCCATCTTGCCTCGGACACATTATGCTATGGATGAAATCTCTAGATGACATTGGCGGTAATGTACTTGAGCATTCCTGCACATGGTTAGGATGCAAAAAACGACGTATATGTGCAAATGTATGATAATATAGATCAAACTCTATGTGGTATCTACAACAACAAGTGTTCCGGATTCTATTGATTCTAACATACCAAGGCTTGCATTTTTCAAAAGATCTTTTCCCGAGCCTTAGCTCTATGTGGGAAACTTTAAACATTTCGAACAATTGAGTTTGTGTCATGTCAAGGTAATGTTTAACATGCCCTTTATTGTTCATAGAACCCCTACAGTGTTTTAACACATCCTTTGTGTTAGAAGAAGGCCTAGTGTTATCATGCCAAAAAGTGTGCACTAGTGCCTTCACTGCTTCGACCAACTTCATGTCTTTGCAGGGCAACCTACCGCTAAATGCCCATAATGTATCCATTTGTCCCTCTACATCAAGGTTGTCTCTTCTTACTGAATATTTTTTTAGTTTCGTTGGATGTAAAGGGATAATTTTTGATGTTCATTTAAGTAAACGACGTTGTCTTGTGGATCTAGATATAATTGATTCCGCCAATACGCGGTGAGCCACATTACAGTCTTTTGAATGAGTTTTTTTACCAATTGATGTGAATGCAGCAGCAAGAGATTTAACAATGTGATTACTTGATTCGGTATTCTTCAATGTTCTTATGCCTAACTTTTTTCTAACATTTGTCATACGTCTAGATTTAATCAAAGCTAAAAATAATTGACATTTACCGGCTTCAGATTTTGGTTCAAAATATTGTTTCATTATTTGAGAACAATGACGAATGATTGTGCGTTTAGCCACCTTACCTTCCATGGAAGTCAATTCACTCTCGTCCACTTGTATGCGTTTAGGATTTCTCTTTCGTTTTGATGCAAGATTTCTTGTCGTTTGAAATGCTGGAGAGATGTTTACATCCACTGCAGGATGACAACTTCGATTAGGATATTGAACCACCTGGCATGGTTGTTGCAGAGTCTCGTCAGGAGCATAATGACTGAGCTCTACAGAGGGTTGTCCGATTAATAATGGACCAAAATTTTCATCTTGGTTATAACCAGCTTGCATTAAAGTTGCAATATCTTCCTCAGCCCCTTCATCAGGTATCTGTTGAGTGGGAATGGGAAGTATTTGCTCATCCAATGAATGCCGATGATTTCTTGAATGTTCCCTCTTCTTTTCTTTTTTAATTTTAGCTTCTTCGGGTGTAAGCATCTTCCTCGCTGACTTCTGAACTCTATTACATGGATTCCCCATTGAAATCCACCCAAAATTATACAAAACCTATGGATCTATGTAATAAATGATTAAATTGCAGGTTGAACAGTACGCTCTGTGCGGGTTTCAAAAGAATTATGTATTTTCCTGTACAATAAAAATGGCCCACGGCCCGCAACCCAAGATTATTTATTAAACAAATATCGCATATGCAATATAACGCATCTCCGTTTTAACGCATATGCATTATATCACATATGCAATATGAACTATATGCTTTTTCCACTTTTTACAAACGGCCAGTTTGTTATAAACGTGATCACTAAATCGCATATGCGATTTAGTGCATATCAACTATTGAAACCTCATTTAACCATGAACCATGAAAACATCATTTAATCCCTATAAGATTGGATTTATCCTTGGACCATGGTATAGTGTCTTCAGAACTATGTTTTGTCTGGAAATATTCATAATGGTTCCTATATGACCATGCTCAATGCCTCGAGAACAATCTTCAATGCATAAAATAGTCTAATGGCACATATATCCCATATTAAGGCTAAATATCCCCTTTAAAGGGCATGTGTAGTGGTTTAAGACTTGTTTCTGTTACAATTTTGTCCCATTACCATGGTTAAGACCCTGAGACCCATCCTTAGTGCATAAAACCTCATAATGACACCCATATCCCACTAAAGGCCAAATATTCCATCTATAGTGCATGTGTGTTGATTTAGAGACTCATTGGACCATCTTTTCTTCCATGACTATGGTCAATGTCCAGAGACCCATCCCTACCATCCAAAACCCTATAATGTCACCCTTATCCCCTTATAATACAATTTAGACTCCCAAGATTCCATCCAGATGATCTATGGGGTGGCTCATGCCCCAACATTACATTGATTAAGCTAAAAGAGGTGTGGGGGGAGTCAAAGGAGGGAGAGGAATTTGTAGAGGGAATCATGGGAGGTAGGGATGGGTAGGGGAGAGATATGGGGGGGATGAAGGGAGGAGAAATATAAAGGGAAGGGAGGGATTTGTCTCTGGACATTGATATGAGGGGGAACTAAAGGGAGGAGAAATATAAAGGGAAGGGATTGGTGGGAGGGGAATAAATATAAGCGGGAGGGAGGGAGGGAGGGATGGGGGGGGAGAGATATAGGGGAATAAATATAAGTGGGAGAGAATAGGGCGATATATAAAAGGGAGGGATGATTGGGTGTAAGAAAGATATAGCATAATGGATGGAGGGACAAATGGGGGGGGGACCATTAAAGAGTGAGAGGGAGGAGAGGGATGGATGGAGTGGTGGTATAGATAGAGGTATAGAGTGAGTGAATGAGAGAGACAAATGGGGGGTGGTTAAAGAGTGAGAGGGGGAGAGTCAAAGAGAGAGAGAATTATGGATGGAGGGATGGTTAGAGGGTGAGAGAGTGGGATAATAACAACGAGAGAGTAGTGATTTAGGGAAATTAAGGATGGTCAAGGATGGTTACACCGAGGGATAGAGATGAGGGATTGTGTGTGTGTGTGTGAGAGAGAGAGAGAGATCATGGATATTAAGGAAAGGAGAGAAAGATGGATAGATGAAGGAGGGATGAAGGCTTGAAGGTGGAGAGAGTAGTTAGGGGGAGAAAGTGAGGGATGGAGTGAGTGCTAGGATGGAACACATGGATGGAGGGAGGGGGGAAGAGAGAAAGAGTTTTGGCGGGAGGGAGGGGAAACAAAGGAATTGTTTTAGAGGGTGTGTGGATGTGTGTGAGAGAGAAGGGGGTGGAGAAAGAGAGAAGGAATTATGGGGGGAGAGAGAAGGGGGGGGAGAGAGTAGGTAGGGGGAGAAAGTGCGGTAGGGAGTGAGTGAGAGGATCAATCATCAAGATTTCTAGTTAAATTATTTGTTGAAAAATTTCTAGTTAAATTATTTGTTGTTTTTGAATCAATAGTGTAATGTGATTAAACTATTAAAGATCATATAGAAACAAATCACATTAAAATGTCATGTGTACATCCACATTTCATCCCAAATTCAAAATATTTGTTACAATACCAACCTTCCTAACATTTTAACTCATCAAAACTATGGTGATTTATGAATGTTTCTCTTAAAAGTTTCAAGCACAGAAATATAATTCTAAAGAAAACCAAGTGACTCCTTACCGTTTTAAAGGTTTGATAGATCAAAATTGGTTTCAATGGACGTTAATAAAAACCATAATCATCATCAACTCAAGTAGAGCATTATTAATTTATATAATAAATTTGTCATTAAATAAAAAACCCTACTTGAAGTCATTTAACTACACTAATATCAAAGAAAGGTTGATTAACAAAATAAGTGCAAATATATGTTGGTTCTCATCAATAACATCAATCAAAAGATGCATAGTGAACTATAGGTCGAAGCCACAAACTTCAACTATCTTAGTGTAGTAAGGTGAAGTTCTATGCTAGGAGACTACACAATAGTGAAGATGGAATTCTAGAGATATATTTGAATTGATTTTTCTTCGGTGCCTATTAAATCTCATACCTAGGATAGGATACAAGGAAAATTATTAAAATGGCAAGGATGAAATCCCTAACCCTTGAAAATGGATTGAAAACCAAATTATACTCACCACAATATCCCAATTACTTCATCAATAACAATCCACCATTTGGCTTCTTAGATGTCCCATTCACTTTGATGTGAGTTTATACTTTATACCATACTACCCCATACTACCTAATATATCAAATATAACTTAGTTGAAAATAGAGATGTATTGTTTCCGAACCCATTTGTCATGTTAAACAATGTTATATTGACCATGATGGGATGCTATCTTACCTTTCAACAGAATAATCTTTATGCCACTCTTTTATCTAATAATCTTTATTCTCTTTTTACTCTTTTTTACTAAACAAAAACACATATCTGTTATATCGCATATGCGTTATAATGCATATGCGATATGAACAAGTCTAAACCGCATATCCGTTATAACGCATATGTGTTAATTTAAAATTTAAAAACTCGGCGGGAACAAGGCTTGGGATGATGTTCGGAAATAGCTTCAAATTGCCGAACCTATTGGCTAGAACAAAAAACTAGGGCCATTGCCTGTATTTTTGAACTCTATCAATATGCTCAGTTTCAATGGCGTGTTTTGCTATGAAAAACTCAATATTTTTTTATGAAAATATAGAATATTGTAGAGTACGATCTGACGATTCTGAATGCGTAATTTTTTCATAAAAATGTATGTTTTATTTATTTATTATTAATTTTCTAAATGACACACATCAGTTTTCGAAAATACATACATCAATTCATTTTTATATAACTTTTGATTGCCTTCACCATTTCCCAAGAAAACTATACGGTGCACTAGAGGAGACTGAGCTCTACAATCTCATATATATAAAACAATGATTTCATTAAATTTGCCCCTAAAGTGTTGCACCCGCACATAACATTTTAATTTCAAGGTTTTCTGACTTCAATAATTAATAATAATAATAAATAATTCATGAAAATTTTTGAACAAATAGTGTTGCACTAGGCCCATATGTCCTTTATATGTCTGCAAGATTTTATTCAAAATGGACATCATTTACCTCAATAAGTGCTACACCCACACAAACATATATGTTATGATGTGCTGAAAATTTGAAAACCCAATTTAACGGAAACTAATTTTATAATCATTTACACAAATGTTTTATAGATAAATGTTATATATTATTAAAGCTGATTCAATTACCTATCTTTTTTCTTTTTACTTTATCTTCAAATCCATTACAGAAGTACCCCTAATTGTCACCTAAAGTCAGAGGTTCCAGGTTTTTTCAATATTATGTGGCATCTAAAGTGTCTTTAAAGGAGTCCATGATTGTGCATCAGCCCTCAAGGGTTATGTTGCATTGTGATGTCTATCAAGGGTTATGTTGCATTGTGGCATTCATCAAGGGTTAGATGCAACGTATTCACAATGTGAAATTTGTCGTTCATCAAGGTTTATGTCGCATTGTGATGTTTATCAAGGGTTACCTTGCATTGTGGCGTTCATCAAGGGTTATGTCGCATTGCGATAATGCTCAATATGTGACACATATGACGACACAACCCAAGATGCGACATATTCACAATGTGAAATTTGACGTTCATTAAGGTTTGTGTCACATTGTGATGCTTATCAAGGCTTATGTTACATTGTTGCATTCATCAAGGGTTATGTCGCATTGCGACGATGCCCAAGATGTGAAATTTGACGTTCATCAAGGTTTATGTCGCACTGTGATGTTTATCAACGGTTAGGTTGGTGGCATTCATCAAGGGTTATGTCGCATTGTGACAATGCTCAATATGTGACATATGATGACACAACCCAAGATGCGACATATTCACAATGTGAAATTTGACGTTCATTAAGGTTTGTGTCAAATTGTGATGCTTATCAAGGCTTACGTTGCATTGTGGCGTTCATCAAGGGTTATGTCATATTGCGGCAATGCCCAAGATGTGAAATTTGATGTTCATAAAGGTTTATGTTGCATTGTGATGTTTATCAAGGGTTATGTCGCATTGTGATGTCTATCAAGGGTTATGTTGCATTGTGGCATTTATCAAGAGTTAGATGCGACATTTCACAATATGAAATTTGACGTCCATCAAGGTTTATATCACATTGTGATGTTTATCAAGGGTTACCTTGTATTGTGGCATTCATCAAGGGTTATGTTGCATTGCGACAATGCTCAATATGTGACACATCCCAAGATGCGACATATTCACAATGTGAAATTTGATGTTCATTAAGGTTTGTGTCACATTGTGATGCTTATCAAGGCTTATGTTACATTGTGGCGTTCATCAAGGGTTATGTCGCATTGAGATGATGCCCAAGATGTGAAATTTGGCGTTCATTAGGGTTATGTCGCATTATGATGTCTATCAAGGGTTATGTTACATTGTGGCATTCATCAAGGGTTGTGTCGCATTGCGACGATGCCCAAGATGTGAAATTTGACACTCATAAAGGCTTATGTCACATTGTGAGCGCATCCAACCAACGGGTGAGGGGACACCCAGATGAAGCTTCTTGAATGTGCCATTACCGATGAGAGGAGGAAGGCACATCTAGGCGGGTTAATGCATGGTGCCACGTCATGGGATCCTATGCTGAGGAACCTCCAAGACATGCCGGTCAGTTGTCGTGGTGGCACCCGCATCCAGGGATAATATATTATATCAAGTTATAATATTCTTCATCATTATTTTAATACTCTGATTTATCATCAACCTATATTAATTGTTTTAATTAAATTATAATATAATGTACTGTAATTTAATGAAATTATTTTTTAATTAATTATTGGGCTGGTGCAAGCTAATGCTGGCCACTCATGACGCGTTAGTAGCAGTGGACTTATGGATAAAAAGAAATTTGAACATCAAAAAGCAATATTAGAACTACCTACACAACTTTTTGGAATATGGTTCAAGAAGATCAAACGTAGAAAATTAGATTACCTTCCGGAATATATAAATATTATTTATGGAAATTAAGTATAAATTCCAAAAAATGGGGTTCTCCTAAGGTTGGTATGTTATTTTTTTAAGAAAATATAATGAATATGTTTGCGTTAGCCCTCTAGTTCGGTATTGAAATGGTGGATTTTTGTTTAAAAAATTATATACAGTTGTAGATAGCAGGCCGTTATAGTGCGGCGTTATTTTTCCATATTTATTTATGTTAATTTTATTTTATTTTTAATTAAGGAAGTCAGCCCATCCCTAAAATTACTAGGCCGAGCGTTAGCCCTCGATATCATGGTCTTAACCTAATCAATCAACAAATTTTATTTTTTTAGGATGTATGTTTTTGCGTGTACTTGTGTGGGTTCTTTTCCGTTTTCAAAATAGGTGAGCCAATAAAACGCTATAGACAGAAGAAATAACCTACTCTTTGTGTAAGATTGACGTTAGTGCAATTGAAATTAACTAAAAAATAGGAACAAATAATAGTTTTAATAAAAAATTACATATTCAGAATCTGCACACATTGTTCTACAAGTGTGTGCAATTTCATTAGCAGTGGACAAGTGTAGCATACGCAGAATCATGCTCGAAACAGAAGAAGTTATAGAATAAGATGTATTTTGTTATAAGATGTGTTTTTTTATATTATTATATGTATTTTGGCAACCTGAACCTAAAACCATAGCAGCCAAGTCATCCACCACGTTGGTGGGAAACGAATTACCTGCCAAAATTTAAAAACTAAACTGGCGCGTGCGCATGTATTTAAAAAGCGCGTACACACACAATGGCACGTACGCATCCAAATGCGCGTACGCGCAAAATGGCATGTGCGCGTTGTTTTTATTAAAGTTTGAAATTTGCCATAGTGATTAAATAATTTTATAAATTATATATTTTTAATAATTAATAATGTTTTAAATTGAATTAAATTAAATTTATATGATGATGATGAGGAGGAGGATGGGGATGATGACGATGATGATGATGATGATGGGGATGATGACGATGATGTTGATGATGATGGGGATGATGATGATGAGGATGATGGGGATGATGACGATGATGTTGATGATGAGGATGAGGATGATGGGGATGATGGCGATGATGGCGATGATGTTGATGACGAGAATGAGGATGATGATGCTGATGATGACGAAAATGATTATGATGATGATGATGATGATCATATTCATCATCATCGGCATCATCATCTTCATCTTTGTTATCATCTCCATCATCATCCATCATCTTCATCATCATCATCTTCGTCATCATCATCATTACCAATGATGATGATGAAGAAGATGATGATGACAAAGATGCTGATAATGATAATGATGTTGATGATAATGATGACGATTGAAAATGATGATGATGACGAAGAAGATGATGATGATGATGATGCTGACAATGATGATGATGTTGATGATGTTGATGATGATGAGGAGGAGGAACTGGGTGATGGCGACGATGATGACGATGGAGATGATGATGATGATGATGATGATGACGACGATGATGATGATGTTGATGATGAAGATGATGACCAAGATGATGATGATGATGATGATGATGATGGGGATGGGTATGATGATGATGAGGAGGAATTAGGTGATAACGACAATGATGATGATGATGATGATGATGATGATGATGATGATGATGATGGATGATGATGAAGATGATGACGATGATGATGATGTTGATGATGAAGATGATGGCCAAGATGATGATGGTGATAATGATGAGGATGGGGATGATGACGAGGAAGTGGGTGATAACGATGATGATGATGATGGAGATGATGATGATGACGTGGATGATGATGGTGACGAGGACGATGATGATGATCATATTCGTCATCATCAACATCATCATCTTCATCTTCGTACTCATCTTCATCATCATCCATCATCTTCATCATCATCACATCATCATCATCTTCGTCATCATCATCATTATCAATGATGATGATGAAGAAGATGATGATGATGTTGACAATGATGATGACGATTGATAATAATTATGATGACGAAGAAGATGATGATGAGGAACAGGGTGATGACAATGATGATGATGATGGAGATGATCATGATGATGATGATGATGATGATGATGATGATGATGTTGATGATGAAGATGATGATGTTAATGATGAAGACGAGGACCAAGATGATGATGATGATGATGATGATGGGGATGAGGATGAGGATGAGGATGAGCAAGTTGGTGATGATGATGATGATGATGATGATGACGATGATGATGATGTTGATGATGAAGACGATGACCAAGATGGTGATGGTGATGATCATGGCGATGATGATGATGGAGATGAGGATGAGGATGATGATGATGATGATCATATTCGTCATCATCAACATCACCATCTTGATCTTCATACTCATCTGCATCATCATCATCATTGATAATGATGATGATGACGAAGATGATGATGATCTTTGTCATCATGATCATCATCATCTTCGTCATCATCATCATTATCAATGATGACATAATCATCATCATCATTATCAATGATGATGATGACGAAGATGATGGATGATGATGAAGATGATGATGATGACGTTGATGATGATGATGACGATGATGATGATGGCCAAGATGATGATGGTGATGATGATGATGAAGATGATGAAGAAGATGATGGATGATGATGATGACAATGTTGATGATGAAGCTGATGACCAAGATGATGATGAGGAGGAGGAGGAGGATGAGGATGATGATGAGGAAGTGGGTGATAATGATGATGATGATGATGGTGATGATTATGATGACGAGTATGATGACGATGACGAGGATGATGATGATGATGCTAACGATGATGATGCTGATGATGACGAAGATGATTAGGAGGAGGAGGAGGAGGCTCCTTGTAGAGGGATAGTGTCATGGATTCTATGTGTTATTGATGATGCGTGAGCTCTAGAATTTTCATATAAGTCCCAGGTGGAATTCAATTGAGCTCAATATGTTTCAATAAGATCTCGAGGAACCGGTTTTCATTCTTCGATGATGTTCAATACTTTTCAACATATCCATGGTCTTGCATGGTAGGATGAGGATGCATTCATGGCATTTGATCTTTACAAAATATGTGTTTTGTCAAAATGAAATTCAAATTGCCTCTTTGATGCATCCTCCTCTACAAGACTTCATTTATTGCATGAATGTCACAGACTCACGGAAACTCTAAACAACACTCAATGGCATGCAATTATAACCACAAACCAAGCAAAGGTTGATTTTATGCATTGATATAGAGAGGTGGAAGTAGGCACACAATATGGAGAAACAATGAGTTAGAAAAAACATTTGGACCAAAGTACCACAATGCTTATTAATAAAATTTAAAAAAACAATTTTTGGCTCAGGAATTGTGGTTTATCACCACGTTTCTCTTCGACACTTGCCATCAAAATACATATAAAAATAACACATCTTTACATCCTCTTCCATTTAAATCCTCATCGCATAGTAATAAATAAGGATTATTATGCATGCACATCCTCACCTTACAATGTCAATTGGGTCAAGATGCATAGACAACCATACATTATCAAATGTGTCAAAGAGTAAGCCCTTCCAATAAAAATTAAGACCCACCCTTCAAACTTCATCACAGAGTCCAACTTATGCAAATATTTTCGAAGTGGGGGAAGGTTTGGCATTAAATGGTGTAAACGTTGGGGAATAAATGGTTTAAACGTTATACAGGGGCGTGTGCGTGCTCCTCATGTGTACATGCGTAAAACACGCATGTGCGTGTTTTAACACCCGTGCGCGGCCCTGTTACTAGTTATAAAAAAATAGAGTTCTCTGTTTCCTAAGAATTCTACCAAAAACACGGGTTTCACTTCTTCTGCGGGTTTCAAGCTCTCACAGGTTTCTCATTGGCTCACACTCATTGATATTTTGGACACTCTTTGATCTATTGGACACAAAATCACCCTTGGAATCTATCAAACATCTTTAGTGGTCTTGGAATCTAGTGGATTCATTCAAGCTACCAGTTTCCATTGCAAGTGGAGATCATTTCTAGAGAGGTATGGTGAATTGTAAATGAGTCTTTTCATTCACAAGATTTGAGATGAGCCCATGCCTTTTTGTTTTTGTCATATTCCCAGAACAATATACATGCATGGACAACAATGAATTTGACAAGAAGATTTCCCAAGTTCACATCTAAAAAAACTCATATGAACACTAGACAAGATGAAGTATGCAACCTCCTCATTATGTAATTAGTTCCCAAGTTAATTTTGTTCTTTTCACCTCATATTATGCTAGCAAAAACAAACCACACACTCACTAAACATAACTAAAAATATCACTTCAACTCATCCACAAAACCTCAACTCTCTCATCTCTTATTCAATACCATTGTATGGAATGAGGATATCTGTAAGTATATGCACCTTTCCTTTCTCTATGAATCCAAATATGATAATATTCATCCATATTTACCATCCTTACAATATCCCCCCACCTTTAATAATGGTTTTTTTTCCAAAAACCAAGACTTTCCCACTTCATGCTCTATTCAACATGATGATTGTTGGTATAGTCCCTAGTTCCCCACTCTCCAACACCTCCCCACCCTAGATATTGCACATTGAAAGGTCAAATTATATTCCCCCTAATCACCATGATCCTTGTTAGAAACCTTTGCATCCTCCTTAAGGTTTTGCACAAAACAAGGTATACATTCATTCTATTTTGTGATGCATTGTTGAATTCAACCATGGGTATTTTAAACTCAAAATCACATTCTATCATCTCAAGGTTTATAGATCTAAGGAAATAGTTTGTTGTTGTTTCTTCAACTCCTTAATGTGTTATATAACCTAGTAATTTATGATGGTAAAGGACATTGCCTCAAATGGAAGGACATACCATTCCACTAGGAAGACAAAGCAATCAAACTAGGTGCAAAATTTAGAATTGATAACATTAAGGGAGAAAGCAAAAAATGAAACTAATTAAGGTTACCTTATTTGATGTAGAAAAACTATCAAACTATTCCCAAGGAGTCTATAGCCATCTCTGTTGTAGGGTGTTACGACCATAATTTTTATGAATTCATGGCCAGGCAAGACACTAGTTTCTCCTCTCTACACTTGACCAAACATCATCTATATTGATTGGAATTGTAAGGCATAATAATGTTTATTCAAACACAAATAAACCAACATAGTATGTAGTTGTATATGTTAATTTGTAAAGTGGTAAGCTATGTTGGAATGTGTCAGGTTCATTGTATAATGGCACTAATATCTTATTTGTTGTTTCTTTTGCAGGGGTAGGCCTGATAGTTGTGCTAAAGAGACTTTTGGAGATGGAAAACCCACGAAACGCAAAAAAAAAATAGAAGGAATCTACCCATTGAAAAGGTCAATGACTTAAGAGAAAAGGCCATGTTGGGAATGGAAAGATTGAGACATGGTCCTATCATTGCCCTAGATCATGCCACTGATCCTAACACAGTTGTTGACACAAAAACCTCTTGTTCAGAACCACGGGTAAAGCGGTCGCGTCCAACGGACCCAACTCAAATTCCAACATCAACACAATCTCCAACCAACAATCCATCAACGAGTCATTCTGAAGTTCCTCACGACACGAGAATTTTGGGAGATGCTGCATGTGTAGAGATGGACATACAAGCCTTGCTTAATTTGTAATCTCCCCAAGAAGACCACAACCTTAACGACCACACTCCCATTATGGCCCAATCTATGAATCGAGCACCACAACAAACAAGCTCGAGTATTCATGTATCATGTCCACCCTCCCTACCTCGACTGTCCAGTGCAAGAAGAAGAACTCCTATACATATTCATGTGGATGAGAGTGCTATGTCAAGGCTTGAAGGCAAGTTGCCAAAATGCACTATCGAATGGCGATGCAACAAAATTGTCAAAGAATATTTTGAATCCAAAGGTGATGCAAGTAAATGTCAATTATTGCTATTTTTGTTAAAGTCACGTTCTTTAGCTATTGTTAGGATAATTGTGGGCATAAAGATGGTTAAAAGTTCAGAGGCCAGCAGTCATATTGTTAGAAATATCCAATATGCATTTAATGCGATTGGGAAGAAGTCTCGTACAAAAGATCTTTGTGCAGCTCATCGTGTTTTAGCGGAATCAGTTGTAAGCAAGTCCACAAGGCAACATTGCCTGCTATCACACACTTTTCACATACTCAAATTAAATAGAAAAACTATTAAAAAGTACTCTGTTATAAGAGAAAATCTTGACACTCCGGGTGGAAATGATTGTTGGGCTTTTGTTGGTAGGTTGCCTCGTGCAGATAGGAAGCTAATTGATGCTGTTAAGGAATTAGTACAAAATTTTTTGCATGATCATACTATACCTTCATCAAACCAATGACACGTGCTAAAACTGAGAAAAGGTTCTACTGAACGTGAGCCCCATGTTAAACACTTCCTTGACACCACACAGACTGAACTCTATGAGAGATTCAGGAACGAGCACACACAATTGAACCTGGGCCAAAAGTCCTTTGAGAAATGCAAACCATGGTACATTCGTATATGCATTGATCGGAACACTTGTTGTTGTAGATACCACATAGAATATGAATATTATTATGACACATATAAACATATATTTTGTGATTTGCATACTAACATTGTGCAGGGCTGCAATGAATCCATACTACCACCGAATTTAGAGGAGGGCCAGTCAGCGATTTCTACCAACGTGCAGTTGTTGAAACAACCCAGTTAGAGGAGGGCCAGTCAGCGATTTCTACAAACTACGACCATATCTCAGATCTTGTACAACCATGACACATATACGCAGTTGTTGCACCGAAAGACAATGAATGGGGCATGGATTATTGGTTGGCACGGTGTATCCAAGGTAAGCAAACCCCCTACGCATCATTAATCGACGATGAAGGAATTGAATTTCCTACTGGCTTGATGGTGGTTAAGGGGGAATATCTTACACTAGATGGGAAGTCAAGAAAGACTAGTGGGCATGTATTCATGGATTACAGACCAGGTTCAGTGGTGTATCACTTCACAAACTTGATCATTGGCACAAACATCCATCTTCAGACAATGTTAAGCAAGATCTCAACCAAGGTACGCTACTACTTGCCTCATTCAGAGCACGAGAGATTGATGGAGACAATTAGCAATAGAGAGGATCCAGATGGCTTTATTGAATGAGGCCAGTCAACTTTACATAAGAGAAAGAATTGCATCAAAGAATGTTATGTTCTACATCAAGGTATGTGTAGTTTTATGTTATTTCGTTGGTACATGCATTTTTTGTTGATACATACATACATACATGTCTTTGCCTATGTTTTTTATTTTCCCTATATGTATTAAACTGTTCCATGCTTCTCTTTTATGTTGAATAAAATGGTGATGTGATTTGGATCAAATTTGAGTAAATTGATTTAGTATTTTCTTAAATATATCTATTTATGTTTGTAGCATTTGAAGATAGCGGTTTTAATAGGTTCTCAAAGATTAGAATTACCTAGGTTTTAGGAAATTGTTTGAAGTACATAATCTATTACAATGGTCTTGAAAATTTAACTTGGTAGATAAAACCTTCTAGGAATCCATGTATGGATAGAAGGGTCTTCCACTTGGGGTAGGGAGTTATCATAAATTTTCAAGGGTGGTATTTTTGAGATCTATACTTGAGAAAAGCATTGGGGAAATGTGAAATTCCTTATCGATCAAATATCTATTTAGTTTCTCTCTCTTTAATTTTGTGTCCACCCAAACTCTCTTCATGCTTTGGGTACGTTGAGGTATATCCCAAACCCAAAAAACTCTTATATTATGATGATTATGTTGGTTTAGGGTTTTGGTTCCCCGTGCTCTTATAACCCAAACAAATCTTATATCCCCAACATTTTTCATAGATTTGGTTCCCCATGCTCAATGCTCACTAAAATCTAGCTAGATTTTGGGTTTTTGCCCTTATCCAAGCATCGTGTCATCAACCTAGGGTTTCCAATAATATATTTTAAAACATGCTCATTTATGGTTGGAGATTGATGCTTTATTCCTATAGATAACCACTTAGAGGGACTTGTCATCATCATCACCAACATCATCTCTAGGATCCTCATCAACATCTCCGTCATCATCATCTTCTTCATCATCACCATCACCATCACCACCATCGTCAACGTCTTCATCATTGCCACCATCTTCATCATCATCATTAACTCTAACTCTAACCCTAATTCAATTTATTTCTATAACTCTAGCCCCATCCCTCACCCAAACCCTAGCACTAATCCATCTTCTTCATCATCACCATCACCATCACCATCACCATCACCATCACCATCACCGTCACCGTCACCGTCACCATCACCATTGCAGAGTTGACCCCCGTGTGCAAAAATTGCACACTCCCTCACTAAGCAAAACCCTAGTTTCCAAGATGGACGTACAAGATGGCACCGGGGGCCACGAGACCGAAGGAGAAGGGCACCCCTAGCAGCACCCCGGCGTCCTGAATCCAACGGTGTCGACGGTTCATCGATCAAAGCCATGGTCATCATTCTATGGCTCATTCCATCTCGCATCCAAAATGCCTTCAGGGAAACCTGCTAGATACCTGTCGGGGGCATAGAAGTCCAACCGTGAAGCAAATTTGGGTTCCTAGGAGTCTTGTAGGTGTGTCTAGGCAGGTTCCAGATGGGGACGCTAGCCATAAGTGCCTGCTGGACAATTTTCCAAAGTTGACCCCAATGTGAGGGCCATCTAAAGTTGCTCAAGGGGGCCATTTCTCATCTGGATCCCCCCGAGGGTGCGTGGCCACCATGGACAGGTCCCCAATGGCCATGTGGACCTATGGGAGGTGACAGAATTGAAGTCCTCTCTCCAAGTTGGGTTCCATGGCCTCGGGGCAAATCTTCCAGGTGTCCCTGAATGGCCCCGAGGTGCCCGATTAGAATTCCCGTGGCACCCGAACCATGGCTCGGTTCGCGAATTCGTTGATTCCGGTGGGTCCGGGATGGCGGGTTTCAACAAGGGGATCCCCCACGGGGTCCCCCAAAGACCCAGAAGTGGTGCCAATGAGACATTTTCAGAGCTAGGGTTTTGCTCAGTGAGGGCCATCCAGATTCGCTTAATGGGTGCATTTCTCGTCCGGAGGCCCCCGGGCGTACGTGGCCACCGTGGACAGGTCCAAAATGGCCACGTGGACTTGTGGGAGGCGATGAAATCCAAGTCCTCTCGTCGTTTTGGGTTCCGTGGCCCTAGGGAAAATCCTCCAAGTGTCCCTGAACGACCCCGGGGTGCCCAACTACAATGCCCATAGCACCTGAACCGTGGCTCGATTCTCGAGTCCATCGATTTCGGTGGGTCTAGGACGGCGGGTTTCAGCTAGGGGACCCCCCACAATGTCCCCCGAAGACCCAGAAGTGGTGCCAACGAGCAATATCTGGAGCCAGGGTTTTGCTCAATGATGGCCATTCCAGGATTTCCATTTATAATACAGGCATATTTTTTACTGGTTTCATCAAGAGAAAGTATCATTTTTAATAACAAGTGGAACTAGGGAATCCTTTGTTGTGTTCCATTAGCCCTTTGTTCAGCATTTCGTGCTCTGGTAAGTGGTAATTCACCTCCATCATCGAAAACTTGGGTCTATAGGTACCTTCCCTTTCATATTCCTCGTAATGCACACATAGTCCATCCTTATCTTGATAAAAAAGAGTTTTATAATAGCTTGAATTTTTTGGGCCTCGTTATCTCCCTGTATTCGGTTGTCTGATTGGTTGACAAGCTTGCCTGAAAATCTATACATTGAACTTCTTTGTTTTATTGCTGAAAATTGGAAGGGATTTTCAAGTCACCTGCAAAACGCTCCTTTGTTGAAATATGTAAGTTCTTCCAACAACATTGATCTGGCTAGTGTATCAAATGCTACTGTCCACACCAGAATTTATCTTTCGTCAAAGGAGTCGCACATATTGTGGCTGACCAAATGGTCTGGGGAGCTTGGAAGTGCCTCCAAATATTATTCCATGCCTGAATCTACCCAGAAGGCAATTAAAAATTTAGATCCTCGAGAATGCCTGAATCTACCGAGAAGGCAATTATAAATTTAGATCCTCAAGAAGGTGAGAAACTATATGAGCGGTTGAATCAATATCCTAAAATTACAGAGCTTTCTATCTCAAATTTTGTTGAGCGGCTCCTAGATGTAGTATTAGTCTCAACAGACAATAAACTTGTTATCACCATTGCACATTTTTTGCACTATTCATCTGCAAATAACTACGTATGGCCCGAAGAGCTTACCAGTCTTTGCAAGAATATTCCCCTAGTGGATGAAGGTGGAAACATCATTAGGATACGAGGCTCTCTAAAGTTTCTCCAGCCTGCATCCATGAGTAATTGGGCCAAGTCAATGGGCCAAGTTAATTGGGCCAAGGTGTCCTTGAACAGCCCCGGAGTGCCCGACTAGAATGCCCGTAGCACCCGAACCGTGGATTGGTTCTTGAATCCGTCAATTCCGGTGGGTCCGAGACGGCGGGTTTCAGCTAGGGGACCCCCCACAGCGTCCCCCAAAGACCCGAAAGCGGTCCCAACGAGCCATCTCCAGAGCTAGGGTTTTGCTCAGTGATGGCCATTCCAGATTCGCTCAAGGGGTGCATTTCTCATCCAGAGGCACCCGGGTGTGCGTGGCCACCATGGACCTGTGGGAGGCGACGGAATCCAATTCCTCTCGTCGGTCTGGGTTACGTGGCCCCAGGGAAAATCCTCTAGGTGTCCCTAAACGGCCCCGGGGTGCCCGACTAGAATGCCCGTAGCACTCGAACCATGGCTCGGTTCTCAAATTCGTCGATTTCGGCGGGTCCAAGATGGCAGGTTTCAGCTAGGGAACCCCCCACATCGTCCCTCGAAGACATGGAAGCGGTGCCAATGAGCCATCTCCGGAGCTAGGGTTTTGCTCAGTGAGGGTCGTTCAGGGGCACTTGGAGGAATTGCCCCGGAGCCACGGAACCCAGACCAATGAGAGGACTTGGATTCTACTGCCTCCCACAATTCCACATGTCCATTGTGGACCTATCCACGGTGACCACGCATGCCCAGGGGCCTCCGGACGAGAAATGCACGCCTTGAACGAATCTGGAATGGTCATCACTGAGAAAAACCCTAGCTCCGGAGATGGCTCGTTGGCACCACTTTCGGGTCTTTGGGGGACGCTATGGGGGGTCCCCTAGCTGAAACCCATCATCCCAGACCCATCGAAATTGATGGATTCAAGAAGCAAGCCATGGTTCGGGTGCTACGAGCATTCTAGTTGGGCACCCCGAGGACGTTTAGGGACACTTGGAGGATTTTCCTCGGGGCCACGGAACCCAGACCGACGAGAGGACTTGGATTCCGTCACCTCCCATAGGTCCATGTGGCCATTGTTGACCTGTCCACAGTGGCTACGCATGCCTAGGGGCCTCCAAACGAGAAATGCACCCCTTAAGCGAATCTGGATGGCCCTCCCTGAGCAAAACCCTAGCTCCGGAGATGGCACGTTGGCACTACTTCTGGGTCTTTGAGGGACGCTGTGGGGGGTCCCCTAGCTGAAACTCGCCATCTCGAACCCATCGGAATCGACGGATTCGTGAAGCAAGCCACGTTTCAGGTGCCACGGGCATTCTAGTTGGGCACCCCCGGGGCCGTTCAGGGACACCTGGAGGATTTTTCCCGGGGCCACAGAACCCAGACCGACAAGAGGACTTGGATTCCGTCGCCTCGCACAAGTCCACGTGGCCATTATGGACCTGTCCACAGTGGCCACACACGCCCAGGGTCATCCAGACGAGAAATGCCCCCCTTGAGCAAATTTGGATGGCCCTCACATTGGGGTCAACTTTGGAAAATCATCCAGTGGGAACTTATGGCTAGCGTCCCCAGCCAGAACCTGCCTAGACACACCTATAAGACTCCCCAGAACCCAGTTTTGTTTCACGGTTGGACTTCTATGCACCCGGAAGGTATCCAGCAGGTGTCCCTAAAGGCCTTTTGGATGCGACATGAAACGAGCCATAGAATGATGACCATGGCTCTGATCGATGAACCGTCGACTCCGTTGGATTCAGGATGTCGGGATGGTTCTAGGGGCACCCCTCTCCTCCAGTATTGTGGCCCCTATGCCATCTTGTACATCCATCTTGGAAACTAGGGTTTTGCTCAGTGAGGGAGTGTGCAATTTTCGCACACGAGGGTCAACTCTGCAAAATCGTCCGTCGGGCACTTACGGCCAGTGTTCCGAACTGGAACCTTCCTAAACACACCTACAGGACTCCCCAGAGCCCGATTTTGCTACACGGTTGGACTTCTATGCTCCCGACAAGTATCCACCAGGTATCCCTGAAGGCCTTTTGGATGCGAGACGGAACGAGCCATAGAATGATGACCGTGGCTCCGATTGATGAACCGTCGACTCCGTTGGATTCAGGACGCCGGGATAGTGCCAGGGGTGCCCCTCTACTCTGGTCTCGTGGCCCCGGTGCCATATTGTATGTCCATATTGGAAACTAGGGTTTTGCTCAGTGAGGGAGTGTGCAAGTTTTGCACACCGGGGTCAACTCTGCAAAATCATCCGCTGGGCACTTATAACCAGCGTTCCCAGCCGGAACCTGCCTAGACACACCAGCAGGACTCCCCAGAGCCCGGTTTTGCTGCACAGTTGGGCTTCTATGTGCCTGGCAGGTGTCCCTGAAGGCCTTTTGGATGCGAGATGGAACGAGCCATAGAATGACGACCGTGGCTCCGATCGACGAACCGTCGACTCCGTTGGATTCAGGACACCGGGATAGTGCCAGGGGTGCCCCTCTCCTCCAGTCCCGTGGCCTCGGTGCCATCTTGTATGTCCATCTTGGAAAGTAGGGTTTTGCTCAATGAGGGAGTGTGCAATTTTTGCACATGAGGGTCAACTCTGCAAAATCATCCGCTGGGCACTTATGGCTAGCATCCCCAGCCGGAACCTGCATAGACACACCTACAAGACTCCCCGAAACCTGATCTTTCTTCACAGTTGGACTTCTATGCCCCCGACAGGTATCTAACAGGTGTCCCTGAAGGCCTTTTGGATGCGAGACAGATTGAGCCATAGAATGACGACCGTGGCTCCGATCAACAAACCGTCGAATCTGTTGGATTTAGGACGCTGGGATGGTGCTAGGAACGCCCCTCTCCTCTGGTCTCGTGGCCCCAGTGTCATCTTCTACGTCCATCTTGGAAACTAGGGTTTTTCTCAGTGAGGGAGTGTGCAATTTTTGCACACGGGGGTCAACTCTGCAAAATCGTGCTCTGGGCACTTACGGCCAGCATTCCCAGTCGGAACCTGCCTAGACACACGTGCAGGACTCCTTGGAGCCTAGTTTTGCTGCACGGTTGGACTTCTATGCCGTCAGTAGGTATCCAACAGGTGTCCCTAAAGGCCTTTTGGATGCGAGACAGAACGAACCATAGAATGACGACCGTGGCTCTGATCAACTAACCGTCGACTCCGTTGGATTCAAGACGCCGAGATAGTGCCAGGAGTGCCCCTCTCCTCCAGTCCCATGGCCTTGGTGCCATCTTGTACGTCCATCTTGGAAAGTAGGGTTTTTCTCAGTGAGGGAGTGTGCAATTTTTGCACACGGGGGTCAACTCTGCAAAATCGTCCGTCGGGCACTTATGATGATGATGATGGTGATGATGATGGTGATGGTGACGGTCATGGTCATGGTCATGGTCATGGTCATGGTGATGAAGATGATGACGATGGAGAAAATGATGATGATGGAGATGTTGATGAGGAACCTAGAGTTAGAGTTAGAGTTAGAGTTAGAGTCAGGGTTAGAGTTAGAGTTAGGGTTAGAGTTAGAGTTAGAGTTAGAGTTAGGGTTAGAGTTAGATTTAACGATGATGATGGATATGGTGGTGATGATGAAGATGTTGATGATGATGGTGATGGTGATGGTGACAGTGATGGTGATGGTGATGGTGAGGATGAAGAAGATGGCTTAGTACTAGGGTTTGGGTGAGGGTTAGGGCTAGAGTTATAGAAGGAAATTGAATTAGGGTTAGAGTTAGAGTTAATGATGATGATGAAGACATGATGATGATGGTGACGGTGACGGTGATGGTGATGGTGAGGATGAAGAAGATGGCTTAGTGCTAGGGTTTGGGTGAGGGTTAGGGCTAGAGTTATAGAAGGAAATTGAATTAGGGTTAGAGTTAGAGTTAATGATGATGATGAAGACATGATGATGATGGTGACGGTGATGGTGATGGTGATGGTGAGGATGAAGAAGATGGCTTAGTGCTAGGGTTTGGGTGAGGGTTATGGATAGAGTTATAGAAGGAAATTGAATTAAGGTTAGAGTTAGAGTTAATGATGATGATGAAGACATGATGATGATGGTGACGATGGCAGTGATGGTGATGGTGATGGTGAGGATGAAGAATATGGCTTAGTGTTAGGGTTTGGTTGAGGGTTAGGGCTAGAGTTATAGAAGGAAATTAAATTAGGGTTAGATTTAGAGTTAATGATGATGATGAAGACAGTGATGGTGATGGTGAGGATGAAGAAGATGGCTTAGTGCTAGGGTTTGGGTGAGGGTTAGGGCTAGATTTATAGAAGGAAATTGAATTAGGGTTAGAGTTAGAGTTAATGATGATGATGAAGACAAGATGATGATGGTGACGGTGACGGTGATGGTGACGGTGACGGTGATGGTGATGGTGATGGTGAGGATGAAGAAGATGGCTTAGTGCTATGGTTTGGGTGAGGATTAGGGATAGAGTTATAGAGGGAAATTGAATTAGGGTTAGATTTAGAATTAATGATGATGATGAAGACATGATGACAATGGTGATGGTGACGATGATGGTGAGGATGAAGAAGATGGCTTAGTGCTAGGGTTTGGGTGAGGGTTAGAGCTAGAGTTATAGAAGGAAATTGAATTAGGGTTAGAGTTAGAGTTAATGATGATGATGAAGACATGATGATGATGGTGACGGTGACGGTGACGATGATGGTGATGGTTAGGATGAAGAAGATGGCTTAGTGCTAGGGTTTGGGTGAGGGTTAGGGCTAGAGTTATAGAAGGAAATTGAATTAGGGTTAGAGTTAGAGTTAATGATGACAATGAAGACATGATGATGATGGTGACAGTGACGGTGATGGTGATGGTGATGGTGAGGATGAAGAAGATGGCTTAGTGCTAGGGTTTGGGTGAGGGTTAGGGCTAGAGTTATAGAAGAAAATTGAATTAGGTTTAGAGTTAGAGTTAATGATGATGAAGAAGTTGGTGGTGATGATGAAGACGTTGACGGTGATGATAATGGTGATGGAGAGGATGAAGAAGATGGTTTAGTGCTAGGGTTTGGGTGAGGGTTAGGGATAGAGTTATAGAAGGAAATTGAATTAGGGTAAGAGTTAGAGATGAAGATGGTGGTGACGATGAAGACGTTGATGGTGATGGTGAGGATGAAGAAGATGGTTTAGTTCTAGGGTTTGGGTATCCTAAGAGTGTAAGACTCTAAATCTAGAGCACCTTGTTTGCATGGATAAATGGGCCAACTAAGTGCACCTGTACTAGGATTATCTGAGGCATGCAAGCATGTATCCTCCTAGAGATATGCCCCCCTTAACTTAGATTGTAATCCTCATGTATGAGTGCCTAGGGAACTGCACTCTCTCACTGTGCATGCAAAACTAAATAAAACAAAAAATGCAGAATTAGAACTGAACTGCTAATTTAGGAAAAACATCTAAACTGGAAATTAATGGAGGATGGCGCATGCATGCACTCCCTATCTCTCTCCTCCATAAATGCTAGTGCATCCTGTTACATCTTGTTTTCACACCCAAGTGGCAAAGTCCTAATCCTCTAATGCTACAAGTGCGACTTCCGAAGATGATTGCCACTGTCACCTCAACAAATATTTTCCCAAGTTTTAGGCCTACTTTAAAGGCCAAGGGAGGCTTCTAGATCAAGGTTGGAAAAAAGGTCTTAGGATTTCAAACTTGTTTGAAGATTAAGATGTGTTTTCCATTAAGTTAAAGTCCCATGTGAGTGCTTAATTCAAAAATTTGCAAGTGAATTAATCCAATAGACACCTTTCAGAAATAAATATTTGCTCATGTGTAAAATGAAAGATCATTCATGGATAAATAAAGATATTCACAAAACTTAAATCAGCAATGAACCATAATGTTGTAGAATCAAAATTCACATTAAAACATGTTGGCTTATTTCCCAAAATCATCCACAAATGATATTATCTAATAATGCCAAGGTTATAGTTATTAGTTTATGAGTGATTATTGAATGAGACCCTCTTGGAGAGAGTAAAATCTTTGCAAGAGGGTGCTACCCAATCTATTAAGGGTCCAACTAGGTTGTAGTGATTTGAATCACTTCAATAAAGATGGCTGAAATCTTATCTTCACAAAATTAATTAAATAAATGTTTTGCCATATGATCCATGAGCATATAAATATAAAAAGATGTGCTAGAAATAAAATCAATAAACCACTTGCGCAAGTTTGGTAACTTCTAGGTTGTAAATGATTAGATGATTGTAAACATTCATTCAATAAACCATAAACATTTAGGATATGTTGTGTGTAATTGCTTAAGACAAATTTGTGAAATAATAACCATTCAAATAACATGCAATTAACACTATGATCCATAGATGAGAGTTGTAAATCGAAGACAAAATCATGTATGCAAAAATGTAATCAAAGACAAACTCATATACACAAGTGCAGATCCATCTATTAATATGCAAAAATGATCCAATCATGTACACTTTTTGGAAAAATGGAACATCGTTTCCAGTGTCTATATAATGGAAACTCGTGCCCCGTACAAAAAAAGGCAACTCGTGCCCTATACAAAATATGGCCCATGGTGCCCTGTACAAAATATGGCAACTCGTGCTGAAAATGCCACATCATGGATACTATACATAGGAGGGTCTCTCAATCCTCCTGCCCACCCTCAAAGCTCCCAGGTGCATCTCCAAAAACAATCTTCCTCTTCTTCGTGTTAGAGGAAGATGGGTCCTTCTGGCGTCTTTGAGCACATCCCCCTAAGCCCTGAAATGAAAAAAATAATATGTCAACTTTTCCTGGCAATTATACAACTATAAAACATAATTTCAAAATAAAAATAGTTTTCAAATCTTGGATAACTCACCGCATGTGAGACTGTAAGTTGTGAGGGGGTCTCCCTCCTCCGTGATCCAAGGCTCTTGAAATGCCACCCTGCAACATTTAGAACAATCAGATCAATGCTGAAACTAGATGCATATAGTAATTTCCGTTAAATTGAACGAGATTTTGATAAACTAGTCAATCTCACCGTGAACAAAATCGGTTGGTCTTCGGGGCTGGCGGATGGAGCAGTCGGCTGGACAGCGTGCTCCGATGCTAGGGTGTACGGTAAAGGGGAGGATGTAGCCACATCAATGGTGGCTACACCACTGGGGGGAACAGTGGAAGAAGGGGGGGGTGGTAGGAGGAGGCATGAACTGGGGTGGGTGAAGTGGAGATGTACGTCTAGGGATATAAACCCCAACTGGCTGTAGTATGGATGGGCACACCCTAGAAGGGGGAAGCGAGTGCGGTGGGGGAATATGGGGGGGGCTAGGTCTGTGTTGTAGTAGAGGGATGGGTGATTGTGGATGGATGGTGTGCCGTGGTCGGATGGGGGAGGGTAGGAACATGGGAAACTGATACAGAGGTGGAGCTGGATATGATGCGTAAGGGGGGGCTGGATGGAATTGTGGTGCTATATAGGAGGGGGGGCTGGATGGAAGGGGTTGGGGAATGGGGCATGTATTCCAGGGGATACAACTGGCATATAAGATGGTCGAAAGGTCGGGCAGGGAGGAATAACGACACTGACAGGCCGAGGTGCTCGCACCTGCATACACATTTATAGCCTCATAGTTTAATATACAAAAATATAAATATACACAGACAAGTCATCGTATTTGAAATTAAATTTATGCTTTAATACACACGATACCTATGCACAGGGAGAACTGCTAGTCCCCGGTGGCGTTGACTGGTCACTGGAGCCCGCGGACACCTGTGCAAACACTACAATTTTTAAACTGAATTTATAAAAACAATATTAACAATATTAAACACAATGAAAATGACAATGACAATGATGGTACTTAAAAAACATGACTGCAATAAATTTATATTCAGGTTAGATGATATTCAATATTCTGAAAGGATAGAAGGCGACATCTCATTGTTTAAATTTGCAAAGAGGTACTAAATAGCAGTTAAGTTAGTGTGCATGTTATTTAACACACTTTAGAGTGTTGATCGTTAGAAAAAGGAAGAGAGAGAAATCTTTTTCATGATTAACTTACTTACAAGCTTGAATGTGCCATGTTCTTTTGCATTGAATGAGTAATTATGTGTTCTTGATTGAATAAACTATGTTGTCAGAATGATATCACTTGATTGAAATCAAAGAATCTTGAGTGAAATGAGTTAAATGAGTATTCTTGATGCCAAATCTTTTACCAAGTTGAATTTGAATCAAGATAATAGCAAGGCCCCATAGACCATATTTGTAAGATTATCGCTCTTCCTTATGGGCCTTACATCATTTCAAAAACTTTAGTGACAATACATGTGATAAGTTGTTTTACGTTGTTTATATGTCTTTCCTAATAGCATGTTCTAGGAGGAGTAGTATGATTACTTTCTGTCTCAAGTATTAGAATAAATTGGAAATCCTGTGATAATAAACTAGGGTAATGAGGACATGAGAAACATCAGGTTCTTGAATTTCTAGAAGCTTGGCCACTATGATTCTCTTTTGGTCATTATGAAGACGTTTACGGTGATGGTGATGGTGGTGACAACATTAATGACAAAGGCTTGAGGAATGGCAAAGACGATGATGATGTGGATGGCTTGAAGAACACACATGGCATGAAGAACCATGGAGGTGGGGCATTGGAGCCATTGGAACACCTAATGAGACAAATGACCCATTCTGTGGTCAATTGTGGTTTGATGGGGCAATGGAACCTTTGGTGATGGTCCATGCTACCATTTGATGATGGGCTTGATGTCTATTGAAAGCATGTTGATTAAATACTAAATGATTGACTCTTGATGGTAGAACCCACATTGAAACCCACATACAAATTGAATCATCCCTTATCTAATGGCACTTACGATGGATGTTGAAGCCCTTGAACCTTGAAGATGTCCATATGTGGAATCCTTGATGTATGGTGATGAAGACATAATGTATTGTTGCCTTGGGGTTCTTGGAATTGTTTGTGGTCTATTATTGTGGGTGTGATGGAGCCCTTGCCCTTATAATTGCTTGACGAAACCTTTGATGCTGAAGTATTTAAACATGATGATGTAGAAGCCAACAAAAAAAATGAGGAAGCCCTTAGTTTCTAACGTGGCCTTTGATGTGGTTGTGTGAAGTCAAACCAAAATAAGCATGCAAATAAAACATTGTATGTGAACTATTATGTGTCCATTCAAAGGACAAAGTCGGCTCAGCAATTAAAAATAAAAATAAAATGAAAATTATATAGACAGGTCGATTGAATATCCTGTGATATGATGTGCATGTACAACAGAAAGACATGACGATGTAGACAGTATGAAGATGATATTTTGGGCAGCAGTATGGTGAAAGGAGAGAATGATGCATTAGAGGAAATTTCAATTTAAAATGGGCTTTCCAAAAATAATACAAATTCCATGTCATCATGTATTAGCCAATCAAAATGCTTTAACATTCAAAAAGGGAGCACCTAAAAAATTGGAGGGAAAAAATAAAAACTACTTTTGTGGATCGTATTTTCAACTTATCTCCTTGTAGGTTTACTCAAATTTCAAGCGGGAGGACTTGTTGAATGCATAATTGAATTATGCATCCAACAAGTACCCATATTGCATACTTTTAACAACATCCACACCATGAAAAATCAAAAATACATTAAAAAAACGTGTTTTCCCTCACTAGAAACACGTTTTTAATGTATTTTCAATTTTTTATGGTGTGGATATTGTTAGAAGTATGCAACATTGGTACTCATTGGATGCATAATTTAATTATGCATCCAACAAGTCCTCCCACTTGAAATTTGAGTAAACCTACAAGGAGATAAGTTGAAAATACGATTAAAAAAGTAGTTTTTTACTCTCTCTCTACTATTATTTTATTATTTTCTTATTATTTTCCTTAGGAGGCCCATTTTTTACCCAAATTTCCTCTAATGTATTTGTGTATATGCTGGTTAAAATTATGACAGAGTGATGATGAGCAGAAAGTGATATAAATGTGGATATGTTTGATATCTTGATAGCAGAATGATAATTTGCCTATGGTTAATGACAGTTTGATGACAGGTTAAAGATGTGCATGTAGATAGAATATCGATATGTTTGAGAAGATGTTGGACATGATAAAACAGGGACAGAATGATGATTGAAGACAAGGTGCTGGTAGCAGATTGATGAATGAGATGATGTGAATAATGACATGACTGTGATATGTATGATATGTGACAAATATGTAATTGTAAATACAAGTAGGGTCTTGTATCCATTTTCTTAATAGGATCTAATAAAAACTAGGCTGGGTCCTAGATGATTAGTTGGTGCTCATTGTATTAGTTGGTGCTGAATTGCCTCACGGTTGTAGCTGTTGAACCAAATACAAAAGATTACAAAAACTATATCTAGTCTCGTATTATGTGTTGATGTGTTTCATTAGTTGATAGTTAGTTCATTGATGAATATGATGTGAATGTGAAATGATGATATAAGAGTTGGTGATTGAAGTTGAAATTAAATAAAGTATTGGCTCACTGATTCACCCCCCCTCTCAATGAACATTGTGTCTAACACAAATGTTTATAGTTTTGTTAGGTTTTCATGTTTTATAAGGTTTCATTTTTTTGGGTGGATTATATGAATTTATAGCTCTCAAATAAATTAGACAATATTATAAACACAACTGTAAAATACGATGATAATATGGTAATTACTCAGTGCTAATTAATTTGTAATTACTGAACAAAAATTACTCGTAATTGGATCTAATTATTCAAAGTAAAGTTACCTATGTGTATGGTGCCGCAATCTCCTCTGCTGTCGCCATGGCTCCATCGAAGTCAAAGGAACCGACGTCCTCCCACCTGGGGGATGGAGACTCGGAACCCAATAACTGAACATTAAAACAAATCAAGTCAACAATGTGTAATTCAAAGTTAAATATATTAAATAATACGATATCAAATAAAATACAACAAATACTTGAACATTAAATAAAACAATAGCAAACCTGATCCATGAAGCTCCCTATGGCATGCTGCTGCGTATCACTATGGCAAGAATGACCACAGTGAGAACAACGATGTGTCGTTGTTCCAGCAGAACTAGAAGGCCCGGCATGGGTTCCACCTGTACCTGGCATGTCTCGACCACCACCCATAGACTGTGCAGTTGTTTGTGTCTCATTGATGTCCTCTCGGCTCTGGGAAGACATGGCCACAAATTTGGTATGTCTAAGCAAGTCATGTGTGGCACGTCTGACGGAGTGATGAATCTCATCTAGACCGCTAACAAACCCCGGGTGGCTGAGGAGGGGGGTTTGGCTCTCTCCTAGGTGCAGGAGGTCCTCTAAGTGGGTTGCAGTGCACCTGAGGTCGATCTTGGGCAGAGCCAAGACCGACACCCTAAAACTCAGTGATGTCAAAATAGTTGACATGGTACCCTAGCTCAAACTCAGCCCACAATTTTCGAAGGAAATACTGTGGGACCTCCAAATTGTTGCACAAGGGCCTGTGAAACACCATGAACCACCTCTTTCTCCAGTTACCTCCCCATGGCTAGTAAATGCACCAGTCCATGCAAATTCGAGCCCTCATCACAGCTGGAGGCTATCCCGTCGAGGGAACTATGAACTTGCTATACAACTGGGATTTGGTGATGTTGAGGTCTTTTATCTACTCTTTGGACAACCTAATGGAGTAGTGTTCCCTCATTCGAGCCCTGTATTGGCTAAAGTTTGTTATCTCACTGTGTGAAATATTGATTGATTCAATAATGTTTTGAAGTGATGAAGCCAAGGAAACCCAAGAGGGTTCCTTGGTACTATTCAATTCATTACTTAGTGCCCTCAATTGATTTAAGTCTTGGTGTAATTGATCTTCAGGGTTTTCATTGGGTTCATTGTCGATTCACATATTGTCTTCTGGAGGTCGAGTTTCATTCAGTTTCATCGGATGGTTCAGGTGTGTCTGACATCTTGTTAGGTGTGTAGATGGCCTGCAATTAAATTTCCTTGGTTTTTTAATGAATTGTAATTTTTTTTAAAAATTCAAATTCAAATGGAAAACAAAAATAAAGACAAATTTGTGCTTTGAGGAGCACCTACCTAGAGAACCGGATGGCATTGTGGGTGTAGGCGCGTTTGCTTGCTGTTGAGGATGACTTGGGTGCACAGAGAATGCATTCGCGGGGTTGAGAGTGCGCTCACGGGGTTGGAAAATCGGCTCACGGGTCTGTCAAAAATCACAGACCCGTGAGCTCTATTTTTTTTATTAAAAAACAAAGGCATGCATGTGACACTAACGCATGCGCGCCTTTGGAGGCACGTGCGCGTCTTTTTATTTTTCCGCTCAACGCGCTATTGTTGCAATTATTTTGGGTACCGACTTCCTGCGAGTACCCTATTATCTTATAATCATATTTAAATAAATTAAAATATATTTAATATCTTTATAATTTAATGAAATTATTTTTTAATTAATTATTATATTATAATTGATTTAAATATCATAATTAATTAAATTATAATATATTTAATATCTCTATCTCTCAAGTATGTATACTATACTATAATTATATTATAGTCAAATAATAATATTTTGAATTAAGGAATATTACTTTATTATTATTTTGATTATAATATTTTAATTAAATACTATATTCTTATCATAAAATAATATAATATTATATAATTAAAAGTATTATCACTATATTTAAAAATGATATTATTATTTAACTAATTGTTGAATTACAATGAATTAAGTAATTATTATATTTTTTTTATGTTTTTATCATTTATTAATTTTATTTACTAAAATATAATTAAATAATATTTTTTATAATATATTATTATATTATAAATAATTAAATTAAGTTATTTTATTAAAAATTAATATAAAAAACATTATTAACATATCAAATATATCATAATGTTAATAAATATCTCCAAAATATATCTAATATTACACATCTCCAATATTAATAAATTTATAATATTAATTAATTATAATATAATAATTAATTATTTACATAACAAATCATTATTTAATATATTATTAATTATTGAATTAATTAATATTATTATTAACTAAATAAAAATAATTAATTCATTCACTAAATTATTTTGTTTAATTACTTATTATAAAATAATAATAGTGTTTAATTAAATGATATTATTTTAAACAAACAATTAAAATATTAATCTACTAATAATTTTAATTAAATAATCATTAATTAACTAATATTATTATTAACTAAATAACTATAATATGATTTAAATTATTTAATAATTATTATGTTTAATTAATTATTATAAAATAATAATATTTTTTAATTAATGTTAGGTTATTAATTAAACAATTAAATTATGTATTTCATTAAAATTATTAAACAATATTATTGTATTAATATTTCAGAGATATGTGTATGCGTCCACCTGTTACTAGCAACAGCCACATTAATAATTATTAATGTGTTGGAATACGCCGAAAGGCGTAAGTTGAGCACATACTTTTTATATTAATGTTTTTTCCTATAGTTTGTGTCCCATTTACACCTATCGACGTATTCGAACACATTAATAATTATTAATGTGGTTGTTGCTAGTAATATATTGATTTCATTTATTAGTCTGTAGACACCTTTAACTGTGTTGTCAACTGGACATGACCGAATATTAATATTCTCTGCTGTTATCATGTTTTATAAAGTTTTTCTTAAGTTTTATTAAAAAAAATTAAAATTATTATTCTGAAAATAAAAAGTATTATTACTGTAAAGGTGTAGAAACTATATGAGTGGTGTAGTTAACAGAGCTTGCTGGTGTTCTGGAAAGGTTCTTCACATAAAAAAATATATGTAACTCTTCAGCCTTATGGTATGTTCTTTTTCCACGTGTAAATTATGTCGCTAAGTCCCTTTTGTTTGATTGGTGCACTTCTATGAGGTTTAATGAACAAACTTGTCTCATCTCTTCAACCGTTGAAAATTCAATAATTGTTCAACAGAAGTGGAAGAGAGTAACACTGAACAGGTTAGTGATGACATTCTCAACAGGCCGTGAGAGAATGTTCATGACTTCTAAAATTCAAAATTTAAATTGTGGAATCCGAAAGTCCCGCATAACTCGCCACACGTTGATAGTTATCAAATGGTTGAAAGATAGCCATGGAAAAGGGATACACTCATATTATATATGAAATCATTTAGAGTTCAAACTACTAGCTGCATACTAAAATTTTGATCTTCAATATAACTTATAAAATTATAACTAATAGCCTCTCTATCTATTAAATATAATTTAAAATATTTTGCCCTCATAAACATAGTTAAAACATAGTACACCCTCATAAACAATATAGTTAAAACATAATATATCCTAATAAACATGTACTAAAAAATGCACAGCACGGTAAAAAAATATAAAATAATTACCATGTTCATACCTAACCAAACCTTGCATAGATATTTAAATCTATGAATCTCTAAATAAAAAAATAAAAAGAATTTTTGGATTAGGAAACCCTAGATGCATATCTGTATGTATGTTATAGTTACAAAATTCATAACTTAGAAGGGTTATAAATGAACTTTCCATCACTGCATTTCCAAAATGGTAAAAGAAAATTATAAATATGATGATTTCTCTTTGTAAACAAAAAAAATACAAAAAATGATTGAGAAAAAAACACAAACAATAGCCTTAACTGGATTACAAAAAACAATAAAAAAGTTTTGCATTTAATGACATTTCATAACTAAAATATGCAATTGATTGCAAAAATAATTGAAGTGAACTAACCTTTGAAGCCATGTAAATTCAACATGTCAGCATATGATAAGGCTGAAGCATGAGTCAAGATTCATTTTCCTCTTCTCTTACCTAAGAAGCACACAAGATAAGATGAACATACCTACAAATTGAATTCATTGAAACTTTCATTTACATATATTTGTTTCATATCATGAACATTTATTTAGAACAAAGAATTTGTAGGTGAAAAATTACCCCATAACCAGTGATAGGATGAAATCCTTCTTTAATCTTTTAAACAAGAGCGTGTGCGCGCCAGCCATGGGCACGCACCTTGTTTCGGTACCGAACCTAGCAGCGCGTGTGCGCTGCCTTAGGGGTGTGCGCGTGGTTGTTTTAATCCCCCTAGTGCATCCCTGTTGCAATGGTTTTGGGGAGCAACTTTGTGCGCCCGCCCTAAATTGAAGTATTTATTTGATATTAAAACGAGAGTTAAGAAATAAATACATAAATTAGTAAGTAATTTTAATTATTAATGGAAACTATTAACTAAATTTAATTTTTAATGAGTTGTTATGGCTATCTATTATTGTTGGTATATGTTTATTTTAACCTTAAAATTGCTAGTATTACTACTAAGGAAAATAAAAAAAATAAAGAGCAAATTTTAAATATGGAGGTTAAGATGAATTGATATAAGTTTGTATTATTATTATGGTTTGTTTAATTAAAACAATTGAAAAATAATTTTTTAATATATATTTTTTTAAATTTTGTTAATTGTGTCGAGAGACACTTTAGATGACTAATATAAGATGAGTGATATGTGTTAAATGAATTTCAAAAACCAAATCAATATAAAGAAAGATATAATTTAAATTCACAATTATAAAACACACACACACATATATATTAAATTGGAAAACATGAATACAAGTATTAAAAATATCCATATTAAATTTTAGATCCCATTACAATATTTTAGAAAACTAAACATTTGATGATGATGATGGAATCTCATAGATACTTTTCTTTATAATAAAATAAAATAAACAAACATAGATCCTTATAAGCTTTTTCATTGCGCCACATTTTAATTTGAAATTTAGTTTGGACAATACATTTAATGATATCAATATTATGAAGAGAAGTTACTTCTTCATTTTACCCAAGAATTTATATATTTAATCTACATTTTATGTTTTGAGTGGCTTTTACTTGTATTTAAAGTAACATCACAAAACCTCTAATTTTTTTATGTTGATTATTTTGTGCTTCCACATGAAATACCTAATCATATTTTGACTCTCATAGATACTTTTCTTTATAATAAAATAAAATAAACAAACATAGATCCTTATAAGCTTTTTCATTGCACAACATTTTAGTTTGAAATTTAGTTTGGACAATACATTTAATGATATCAATATTATGAAGAGAAGTTACTTCTTCATTTTACCCAAATTCATTTTACCCAAGAATTTATATATTTAATCTACATTTTATGTTTTGAGTGGCTTTTACTTGTATTTAAAGTAACATCACAAAACCTCTAATTTTTTTATGTTGATTATTTTGTGCTTCCACATGAAATACCTAATCATATTTTGACTCTCAATATCATATCAGATTTTTGGAGTAACAAATGGATATGAAATCTTAGTTTCTAGAGTTGTTCACAATACAAAAATAAACAACTTGCATTATCATTTATTTTTACACTATAGTTACAATTTAGAAGTGAGACCTATCTCCCAAAGCTCTCAACCACTAAAACTAGTGAAATGAAGTAACTCCTTGAAGATATTATTGATATATACATACCATATCATTTAGCCTAGTATAAATATTCAAATAATTTATCTTTAACCTTCATAATAAGCAATAAATAGTAATAACTATGTCAATAAATAGTAATAGCTATGTCAATAGAGGATTTAATAAATGGTTACATCAAGTTATCAAATTAAGAGAAATAAAGTGTGAAAATAATAAAATAATAATAATAATGTGTAATCTTTTATTGGTGTTTGGAAGGGGGATGTATCTCCAATTTTTTTAATAAATTATATAGAAATGTGGATTTTCATTTAAATTAATATAAATATGATTTTATCAAATGAACATTGTATTGTTAAAACACAAAATTTATACCATAAAAAATTATTTTAAACCAATTTTAATTTCATACAATATATTAAAAAAAATTATTAAATAAGAGATTAATATTATTTTTTAATGTTCAAATGTAAAATAATAAAAAACATAATTTCAATATAAACATAAATGATCAATTTTCTCTATTATATATAATTTTAAATAAAAATTAATTTAATTTTAAAATTCAAAATAATAAAATCAAACATTAAACAAAATATTTTAATATAAATATAAATACAAAGCAAAATATGATTTAACTCAAATATAATACTAAGAACTCTCTACACCTTAGTCTTTACTGTTTTACTCAAATATAATACTAAAAACTGTCTACACCTTCATCTTTACTTTTCTCACAAACAAATTAATGCCTTTCTCACAAATAAATAATGAATTTACAAACCAATAATAAAATTCTATATAAATATACCTATTTAAAAAAAACAGAAACCAATATAACTAACCCAAAGGTGGACCGAACTTCTTATATATATATAAAAAAAAGAGTAGAGGCTTATCTTTAATATCTATGATATTATTATTATTCTATTGACTGTTCATGCAATTTGTTTGTGTTCTTATCGGCTGTTTGAATGGGCTTTCATTTTCTTTATATATTAACTGAAGAATAGTAGGGATAAATGGTGTGATGGTTTCAAATTCTGGATGTCTTAAATAGATATGTTTTGATTAAAAGTTGATAATGTTTTTCCAAAATAGACATATTTAACTGACCATTTCATATAATCTGTTTTATCAAACTAAACTGATATTTTTCTGTTCCTCCCCATGTGTTGAATATTGATTAAATGGTTTTAAAATTTTGGAATTAGTGTATTCTGCATCTAAAATTTTTAAATAGTAATTCCATTCAACTGTGTAGCTCATTCTATATAATCCTTCCATTTATCAAACTGTATCTTCAACACGTCGTTTATGCAATCATGTATTTATTCGTGTGTTAATGCTGATTTGCTTAATGGTTTTGAAATTATTGTATTAAATGTGCGCTTCTAAAATTTAAGAACGGCAATTTAGAACTCCAGATGTACTTAAAAAGGTTGGCAATTTAGAACACCAGATGTGCTTTAAGAGGTTGATTGTTTATTTTATTTTTCCAATTCTCTTTAACCATTAAAATCGTGGGTTATACTAGAAACCGAGGCACGAAATTTCAGCAATTTTCGTTGTAATAAGTAGTGATAATAAAACCCCAGGTACAAGAGATCGAGTAATAGATGGTAACATATCAATATATAATTGAAGGTTGGGTAGAGCATGCTTACCTGCAAGCTGGGCTACCAGCTGTCAAACATAATAGAGTAAGTCTGTCACTTGCAATGTAATGCAATAATAAAGGACTTTTTAAAACTCTTTCTATGGTATTGATTTTGTGTAGCGATACGGTATGATAGAGGCAGGGCCAGTGCTAGTGCTATCCATGTTTCTGGCCATTGGTTTAACTTTTGATCACACATAAATGAATCAGGAAATTTCAAACTAATATCAAACTTTTTTTTCTGTTGGCATCGAATGTAGAATTTTTAATTGGTGGTGTTCTACCAGAATATGCACAAGGTCTATTTCATCCATGCAATTCCCAAGTCTCCAGCCGTAAATACTGCGGAATGATTTCAAGGCCAAGCTCACTGCCCCCACCAACGAAATCAAAACATGACATTTGCAAGAAGGATTTGTTATATATAGTGTGTGTTCACTCCCAGTTAAATGTACATAATAATTTTTTTAGTGATTCAGAAATTTTCTGATAAATATCAATGTGTGATAAATAAACCATGGGAGTAAGACGTAGAGAAAATAGCTCTTTGGAGTTACTTTGAAATGAATTTATTTCAAGCAGTAACTCTTACCGTTGCTGAGATAACTGTGAGGAATCTTTTATTAAATTAGGGTTATAAAAGATCAAATTCAGGTGACTAAACATGTGGATTACATTATTTAATCTAAATTTTTATATCAATATGATTTCCCTTCTCGGTTCAAGAGTGCAGTGCCCTCTACCTAAAAAAATATTAATAAAACTTAGATCCACTAACTCAACTTCAACATTATTATTTTCACGAACCCGTGAATCTTTCTAATCGGATAAGCTCAGCGCTCTCAGTCGCTTCTCCTTCCGAGTCAGGATCATCACAATGTTGGCATGGTTGTCAACACAAACCACTGCAGTCAGCGGCGCTTTTCAGAAATGGTTCTTTGATGCCCACCTTGGCTCCCCTGGCGTAAAGCCTATTGATGTCCGCCCGGTAAGCAGTAGCACTGTAAATCGCCAGCCTGAGAGCAAGCTGCAAGCAAGGTTATGACTCCGCTTATCCCAGACACCTCCAAACACAGCGCCCCATACACCACATGGCCATGGTGGACTTTGTCGACCTGCAACTATCTTCGTCTCCTTAGCGAGGGTCCTCTGCGTCTTCACTAGTGCAACATCTCCATCTCCATCTCTAGCAGCTTCACGAGTACTATCGACTAATGGCAGCAATAAAAAGGCCGGTCTCAAGGAATGGCGCGGGCATTTCAAAATTCAAACGCGAGCATTTCAAAATTCGTAATTCAAAATTCAAAACGCGGCACCGTGGTAGAGAACGGTGAAGCCATGCTGTTACAACTGGCGGATGGGCCCTACGATTCACGAGGACTATGATTGCAATGCGCATGCATGGCATGGATGATAGGTAAAGGATGGGAATCGTTGCCGGAAACAGTGCCCTGAAAGAATATATGAGGTCGATGGCCATAGTTATGCGATGGACTGATGTTTGCTTGCATAAGGCTCGCCCTTGCATGCATGCCATGATGCTATTCATTCGGGTTGATTGAAGCATGCCATGGAGGGCCATATGCTTATGGGATGGAGGAGACGTCCGTGTATAGCAGAACCGTAGCCTGGCAGAGCCTTTAAGACTCTGCCACAGGCTGAATACGGCTCGCTGTAGAGGGCAGTTAATGCCTTTCGTTTTTCCAGTCAAACTGGACTACCAAGCGCAGCTGCACCGCTGAGCTTATCTCGATTGCAGATTCTCAGCAATCGGTCTACGTGTCGCCGGGTCCCATCCCGTTTTCATTGACTCTCATTCCATTGGCCTACCCGCAGTTGCCTCATTCCGTGGGCCTACCCCGCCCTTCTTTGCATTGCATGACTACGGAGCGATGTCCATTGTCATGGGTTGTCCGCGCATGGCATCGACAGCACGTCCCTGGGGCAAGCAATAAGCACCCCGCAGCATACTAATTAATGCTGCTGCGGGGACTCTGACATACCCTACACTCCATGCGCATCAAATTTCATGTTCACGGAAAGAAGTTTCAGGTGTTTCCTGCCGGTAGCCCATGCCCACTATCATGTCATTATCATGTCATCACAGACCCATGCTCAGCATCATGTCATCACAGACCCATGCATGTATGCTCCTGTGATCACAATCTGGGTAAACCCCATCGGCATGTGCCCAATACGATCATCTTAATCACACATCTTCATTTGAATTTTGAATTTACTGAAGGCGCTAAAGATCGATGGAAATTCAAATTCAAATTTTGAATTTATAAACCCGCACAATAGGATTAGGCGGCATTGTTTAGTACTGCAACTACATTCCAGGCTCCGTCTCAAAATACAGCCAGCTGTGAATGGGAATCTCAGTTGTGGTGAAGCTGCTATGTTCCACAGACGCCACTACCATACATCGAGAAATGGTCTTCAGTGCGAACACTCCACCATGAGGCCGGATTGAGAAACCTAATGTTTTGCATTGGCATGGCAGTGAATTAGATCAGTGGTTGTGTTTTAGTCTTTCTACCCGTGAAGAATGCTTTTGTTGTTTGCGTTAAAGAAAGAAAACTATGACAGAAAATGATGTTCGAGCAACTAGCTGATTTCTCAGATGATTTTGATTGTCATATTTTGGGTTGCATGCCTTTTTGTAATCGATGAAAGGCTCTCCAAGGTATCAACGACAGCGCTGACAGTGTGGAAGAAATCTCTCGTTTTCAGCGGCAATGGTTTCACAGTTTTCCATCCAAGCGGAAACCTGCGGCTCAGAGTGGACAACTATCATGCCGACCCCAAGGTCGGAGAAGTCCTCATGGACGCTACAGGAATGCCTCTCTTCACGGTGCGACGTCGCAAGGTATATTATCTCTCTCAATTGGCTTTCTACCGTTTGTGCTTCCTGTAACGAAGAAGTATGAAATTTCTGCAACTTTTGTAATGACTAATGAATTGTATTGTATATGGAAAAGTGGCCGAGTCTGCAGAATGAATGGCAAGGATTCTCGGGGAAATTCCAGAACCACAAAAAAACATTATTTGTTGTGAGAAGGGCGGCCTCTCTGCTAATTACTGCAAAGAATTTAGCAGAGGTGTTCCTCTGTTCTTCGGTTAATAAAACCAAAAAGACTCAGTGTGACTACCGGGTTGAAGGATGCTATGCGAATCGTTCCTTCACCATTCTCAATAAATTTAACGAAGTACTTGCAGAGGTCTGTTCGTGGGTAATCCTTGCCCAGATGTGCTCTCTACCTTCTATATTCTGGGTATATTGTTGTGCTGTATTGATGCCAAGTTCTGAAAGTATTGATTATCTTATTGCAGGTGAAGCCAAAGCAAGCAAGATCTGCAGAGATGACGTTGGGACAAGATGTATTCAGTCTAATAGTGGGGCCTGGACACGATCAAAGTTTCGTAATGGGTTTTGATAATTGTTCTCGACCAGATCATTCCCTCTCACTGATCGCACATCGAATTCCTTGGCCGGTGTCCACCTTAGTCATTTCATCCACTCCAACATTTCTCATTGTTCAGAGAAGGAAACAGTGTGGTGATCCATTTCATTTCAGCCATCCTTACTCAAGACCCCCTATGGATTAGCACATACACACCACAGCATACTTTTACAAATTGTCTGCTTCATATCTGCTCTGCTTGTTTTAAAGTAGCGATTCTTTGTATTGTAAATGGGTCCTTTGAGTACTGTGTAATCTTGCCAGTTCATATCATTTGAGGAGTCCCCTCTTTGGGATCATCTTCTTTGTGTATTTTTAGAGTATTTTATAAATATTTTATAAATATTCTACGTTTCCTCTCTCTGCGTTTTGCTGGACATGCGTGAGCAGGTCTTGGCTATGCCATCACCAAAATCGCCTGTCCACCACTGCTACAACGTACTGCTCAGCCATTTTGTCGCCATGGTTTTAATCTGTGAAGCAGAAGGACTTTCAATCTACGCTTATGTATATTTGAAATTATATTACATATATATAGACCTAGAATTTAATTGAACTCGGTGAGAAATGTGGGAGTAGCATCTTCCTAGTTCTATAAGTAAAAATATTCCGCACATTTCTTATCATTTAAAAAAGTTTGGAGTTAGCGTATCATTTAAAAAAGTTTGAGTTTGGAGTTAGCGTGAATATATGCTAAATTAAAAGAGATAAAAGATATGCTCTATTTTTTCCTTGATTAATAATATTAAAAATCATTGGCCAACGCTAAATATCTTATGCGAACTTAGGGTTAGGGTTACTCTGGGTGCATGCTTGAATTTTTATGTTTCGGACTTTGGCCTCCCTGCTACTATTTACTATGCTTCCCACGATTTGATTTTGGAAATAATATTGTACTATAACTCACTGGAGCTGCAGCTGTATTGCAATGAGAAAGAACTTTTAAGTGAGAAAGGACCTAATAACTCAGTTCTCTTTTTTATGTTTTTGAGTTTACATCAATTATGTTGTCATTGTTTTAAATTGAGAAAACAATAAAAGTGAAGATTATGTTTTTGTTTTTGGAATTGATAAATGAAAATAAAGACTTCATCACATTTGGTAGAAGTTTGCAAATAAAAACTTATTTACAATCTCAATATATGTGTATAAAAATTCAAATCATAATATCCATTGCATCTTTTGTCACATACACACCTATAAATAATAGAGTGTCATTTTCACTATTTACAAATTAAGCATCCATAAATAACAAAGTCGTTTAGTTTAAAATGAGATCACCATGTTATATTAAAATATTTATAACCAATATCAAAGTGAGATGATAGACTTTATAGTAACCAACCCAGAGAGAGTTTTTAGTAAGTAGAAGATTATGTTTTGTGTTTTTTGAAATTGATAAATGAAAATAAAGACTTTTTCACATTTAGTAAAAGTTTGTAAATAATTTTTTTTGCGAATCTCAATGTGTATATATAGGAATTCAAACCATAACACCTATTACAATTTTTGTCACCTTACACAACTACAAATAATATGTCATTTTCACTATTTACATATAAAGCATCCATAAATATGACAAAGTCCTTTAATTTAAAAGGAGATCACAAAGTTATATTAAAATATTTACAACCAATATTAAAGTGAGATGATAGACTTTATAGTAACCAACAAAGAGTTTTTAAGTAGGAAATGGTACAAACTACAAATCTATTTCTTCTTTTTGTTTATTTTTCAAATATTTTGTACCTAATTTAATAAATATAGTTATTTTATATATATATATATATATATATATATATATATATAATATGGTGGATTAGCAGTATAAAAAAATGTTATAATCTTATTGTTTTGTTATATTTGTTGTTTCCCATATTTATAATTTTTACGAAAATAAATGTTTATTAAAATTAAGTTTATGGAGATTCCAGATTATATAAGGTTTTTAATTTTGAAAAACACTCAAATATAATTAAGTTTATTTACTATAAAAAATCATATATAAACATTATGTTTAAGAAGATTTCAAAGTATACACACTTTTCTCATTTTTAAAAACATGATAATAATAATTATAACATAATATTAAACTTTCCTCGTGAAAGGTAGGAAATATATGAAAAATATAAGTTTAAAATTTGCAAACTTTTCTTATTTGAAAAAATAATATTAATAAACATCCATTATAGTATAGTTTAATTTATAATCAACAATTATAGAGTAGATAATTATGATTATTGAAAAATAAAGTTAGACCAGGATCTTACCAAGTGAAGTGATAATATGGTACAAGAAAGAATTAAGAATGAAGGAATATTAAATATGATTAAAAGACCATTTATCCTAATTTATAAGATTTTCTTTTAATTTTTTTTTAATTTTTAATTTTAATTTTATTATTACTATTTTAATTTTAATCATAAGTAGTTTAAAGAGGCAATTAAACATTGTAAAAATTAAAAGAAATGGTAAATGGATTGATAAAAACAAATTAAGAAGATGAATGGTATCACTTTCTCTTTTCAAATATGACATGTATATTAACTTTTAAAATTTCAAAATATTTATAATAAAAATTATTTTCCTAATATTTTATCTCATCAAAATTATTAAAACTTAATAAATAATTTTAGAATCCTTTTAAACATAAAAATAAATTCTAAAAATTTCTAATTAAATTATTAGTTTTATATTGGTTATTCTCTTAAAGTTATATAAATCAAACTAAACTTACATCAAACATTCATAAAGTAATATAAATCAAACTATACTTCTATCAAACATTTACAATCATCATTATTTAATAATTTAAAAAACATTTTAATTTCATCTTTTTATTAAAAAATCTTAAAAATTTATTACTTATTTTAAATTAGCCTCATATTTTTATTAGAATAAATTCACTTCATTTTTATTCTAGGCCTTTTTCATGGTTCAAGGTTAATCCATCCTCTACATTTATTTCGTCTAAATATTATTGAAATGCATGATTATTTTCTAAATAATTAATATTTTTAATATATGTTTTTGTTGGCAAGTGGTACCCCTGACTTGCAGGCTTCGCCTTTGACTAGGAGACCACGACCCGGGGGCATCTAAGTCGTCAAAATCACCCAGGGATCGCACCCGGCCTGGATCTCACCAACCCTTAACATGGTTGGATTTTGGTATCCGCAGGGTTTCGAACCGACGACCTTTCCGCTTAGGGGTGTCTTAACCATCACCCGCCACTGAGTGTTCTACATCTCACGGATAATATTTTTTTTTTAATATTTAAAAGAATTACAAAATAATTTTTTTTTAATAAAAATTAATGAAAAAATAATTTATTATTTTGAAAAATTATATAAAATCTTTGATTAACACATACACATATATAGAGAGATGATGATGATGATGATGATACTTAATATTCACTTAAACCAATTTTGGTCTATTGGACCTTAAGAAAGAAAAGTAAGGAGCTATTTGGTTTGCTTCAGAGTTTTATTTCTATGATAAACAAGATTGGAAATGAGTGTTCCTAAATCACTATAATTTTGCTCCCATTACTATAGCAATCTAGCAGAATTCTCCTATGTGGACAGGTGATAACTCCCTTGGATCATTTCCGTGACCCAAGACAGACACAAGGGTAGACCAATATGACTTTTCCCACTAGATCTAATTAATCATGCACTATATCTAAGCATCCATTCACATACAAGATATGAGAAGAGAGGAGAAAAGGGTCAACATAGCTTAACTTATGTGAGGTCATTTGGTGAAGATCAGTCCTAGCTGCTGCAAATCTGACGAGATTTGCTCCAACTCCACTTGCTAGTACCTTGCACACAAAGAGACAAACAAACCTTCCTCAAATCCTTCTAACATATATAAGAATACATGGAAATGAACATAAACATATATATATAAGAAAATCTAAACTAGAACTAATATAATCTACTCAATGGAGATCATATCCACCATATTCATCGCCTAGAACACACATATCTGAAACATATTCATGCATAAACATCCATAAACATCTTGATGTGGAGGGGGGGGGGGGTGGGAGAGAATATGTTTATATATCATATGAGTAAGAACATGTACATCAAATCATACCTTGAGTCATGATGTAGATCTCCTCCAATCTTCCCTCTCCAAACCTTCCTTTACTCAACCAAGTTGATCACAAATGTCTGTAGGATGCACTAGGGATTCCAACATCATAACAATACTAAGCAAAGAGTCCTCCTTTCTCATGATATGGCCACAATATATAGGTGTATGGCGAATTATGGGAGGATGAATCTAGACTCTTAAGGGAAGGTAGACTTGAGTTGGTGTGTGAATTCATATGCCAAAATGAGGTGGAGTCCAATCATACATGTGATCTCCTCGAAACTCATCCAAAATCCATGTGAAGAGCCATCATTGCCCCCCCTAAGGCATTCATGGAGGGATAGTGTCACCCCCATGAAATCATGTAGAGAGAGATGAAAAGTACATAATTGCCGCCCTATAGGCATGTAGGGAGGGATAATGGTCAAAAATACGCCAGGAAAAGGGTGTATGTAAGTGTTTTCAACTCGTCAAAGATATGTAGTCTCTAGGGATCCTCTAGGGTGGAAAATAAGGGTATAATTGATGGCCGAAACACTTTACAAATAATAATATGTCAAAGGAAGGTAATGGAAGCAAGGAACCACATAGGATTTGTCATCAATCATCAACCAAGTATGCATATATCATCCCTAAGGTAGGCATACCCATGCTCAATAACAAAAGTATAAAGCATGGCCACCAAGAAAGTACATCGTGGATCCTTGATTAAGTGCAATATCACGGCCACAAAAAATACATAGTGGATCCATGTCTTAAAAAGGATTATAGCCACCGGCAAATACAATGTGGATCTATGTTGCAATATATAATCAAGGGGATGGATAACACCATTGATAGTGCTTAGATGGTCATCATACATAATCATAACTGGTGATTTGAACTCCAACGTAGCTTGGGAGGGGAAATAAGGTTGATTGATGCAACCCCTAAATCCAAGGTCTTCATCTCAAACCATGATGGTGTGATTCTACAACATGTGAATAGATGTGTTGATGTTGCATGATTACCAATCAATGATGTTTACTATTAACAGACATGATGATCAAAATAAATTATGAGTTAGAATATCAACATAGTTGATTTTTTTTCATTATTGTTTTTGTATTAAAATCTAGGTTGATGATTGTTTACACTAGTGTATATAATGGTGTATACACTAGGCAAGGGTTTTATATATTGCAAGTCTCAGGATGAATATTGTTAAGGTGGAGGAGAGACCCTTCTCAAGTTAATTTTCATTTTTTATAACTATATCACGCTCCAAATTGGTTCTGTATGTTGGACTTGATTTTCTATCTAGTTTTATATTTATGTATTAGAACTATATCATAATTTTTATTACTTCCTCTACCTCTTGGGTGTTGGGATCATTGCGGTCTATATATTATATCATGTTGGTTTTGCTTTGTTTTTGTTGACTAGACAACTTTAAGCCTTGTTGGTACTTTAGATCCACAATAGCATTTCATGTTGTCGTTGTTAAGTTATTTGGACTTATTTTGTTGGTTTTTGTTGGTCAACATATTCCTTCGGTCTTGTACGTTCCTTACCCGCCTACATTGAATTGTGCTAGAGATTTGCATATTACTTGGTTTGATTGTCATATGGGAAGATACCTTTTCTTTTGGCTTTGTCGTTGTTGTAGTATCTAGATCAGCCGATAAGTTTCAATGGGGAGGTTAGAATGATTATATACACTGGTGTATATATACTAATATATACACCATTGTATATACAATTATATATACCAGTATATATACACTAGTGCATATAATCATTATAGGCTCCCCCTTGATACTAGTTACTATACACTAGTGTATATACTGGTATATACATCAGTGTATATAGTAGTGTAGGTACAAGTATATACACCAGTGTATACATTGGTATATATACCAGTATATTCACTGGTATATATATTGGTATATACAATGGTGTATACACCAGTATATAATGTGTATATATTATATACACTTGTGTATATACCAGTATATACACCAACAGTGAATATACCTTTGTTATATACAAATCAACTACATTGATAATAAAAGAGGTGCCCAAACCCTCTAAATCTTGTATCTATTTTTTGAAAACTGGTGTGTATCTTGTATATAAACTAGTGTGTATATACATTGATGTATATACTAGTATATACACCTGCGTGTATATATCTATATATACACTAGTGTGTATACCAGTATATATACACCAGTGTATATAATCATTCTAACCTTCCCTTTGATATCGATTACTGTACACTAGTACACATATATTAGTATATACAACAGTGTATATACTACCGTATATATCAATATATACACCAATGTATATACTGGTATATACATCGATGCATATACTGGTATATACACTAGTATATATACATCGGTGTATATATACACTATGTACACCGGTGTATATATACCAATATATACAACGGTGTATATACTGGTATATACATCGATATATACACTGGTGTATACACCAGTATATATACACTCATGTATACACCAATATATATACGGGTGTATATACCAATATAGGCAAGAATGTTTTTTAACATAACATTAAGTGACACATTAGACTATATGAAATCATATGCATAAAAAACAACTGACCATAATGAGTTACCAAGTAGGAAACTTGGTACAAAAATGGATAGAATTTAGTTCATATGTATAAGGATACAAAATGATGAGCAAATCAAGTAATTTCTAGAGATCATCAATTATTGGTGTATATACTAGAGTAGGTACCAGTGTATATACTGGCGTGTATATACCAATATATAGATTGGTGTATATATCAGTATATACACCAATGTATATATTGGTATATACACTAGTGTATATACTGGTATATACACCAATATATAACGGCTCTTCCGCAGGCTGAATATTGCTTGCCTTCAATTGCTTACCCAAATCCAGCAGGTTACCGACGGATCTTACTCTGGACAGATTCGGTCAACTCACCATCAGTTGCCAGTATGGATGCATTAAACATTGAATGTTGTGTGATGAAGATTTCCGGTAGAAAACAACTCGTTTCCAAAAAATGTTATGGATGCACGTCCATATCCGCACCATGGTGCATCCACACTCTAGGCATGTATGCTGATGGATGACTTGCGATATGGGATGATGCCAGGGGATGTGGCATATGGATGGGTTGCATATGCCAGGGGATTTTTTCTCTGAAGCTGTTTATATACAGAAGCTTCTATATATGCGCAACACATATACGAAAGCTTCTGTATATGCCCAGCGTCCGTATATGCGTTGTGTATATACGAAAGCTTCCATATATGCAAGCTTCCGTATATGCAAGCTTCCATATATGCGCATATACGAAAGCTTCTGTATATGCGCATATACGGAAGCTTCTGTATATGCGCATATACAGAAGATTCTGTATATGCGCATATACAAAAGCTTCCATATATGCGCATATACGGAAGCTTCCATATATGTGCAAGACATATACCGAAGCTTCCGTATTTTTTGATAACTAGGTTTGGGTTTTATTGCCCTATACATAGTTGAGGAAAAAAACCTAGTCCCTAGACCCTAAGAAAAACATCTAGGCGTCTAGGACAAGAGTACTATGTTAAAAAATTACAAAAAACATTTCTTAGGTATCTTTGTCTTTTGAGCAGGGCCATTTTCAGCACTAGGTATGGGTCTTGAGTCACTGGACAAGGTAAGGGGGAAAATCTCAAGCTTTCGTATATATGCGCATATATGGAAGCTTCTGTATATGCGTAATGCATATATGGAAGCTTCTGTATATGCACAACGCATATACGGAAGCTTCGGGATATACACAGCTGCTTCCGTATATGCGCAAGGCATATACAGAAGCTGTTGCGCATATATAGAAGCTTTTGTATATGCTCAAGGCATATACAGAAGCTTTCGTATATGCGTAGATTCTGTATATGTGTTGCGCATATACAGAAGCTTATGTATATGCGTAGCTTCCGTATATGCGCTGTGCATATACAGAAAATTCTGTATATGCACAACAGCTTCCGTATATGTCTTATGCATATACGGAAGCTACGTATACACAGAAGCATATATATTGAATCTTTCGTATATGCGCAGCTGCGTATATACGAAAGTTGTTGTGCATATATGGAAACTTCCGTATATGCTGTCGTATATGTGCTGCGCATTTACAGAAGCTTTTGTATATGCGCAATAGCTTCTGTATATGCTTTGCGCATATATGGAAGCTGCGCATATACGGAAGCAGTTGTGTATATATGGAAGCTTTTGTATATGCGCAACGCATATACGGAAGCTTTTGTATATACGCAGTTGCTTCTCTATATGCGCAGCTTCTGTATATGCGCAAGGCATATACGGAAGTTGTTGCGCATATACAGAAGCTTCCGTATATGCGCAACGCATATACAGAAGTTGCGCATATATGGAAGTTGTTGCACATATACAGAAGCTTTTGTATATGCGCAGTGCATATACGGAAGCTGGGCATATACATAAGTTGTTGCGCATATACGGAAGCTGCGCATATACATGAGCTTCCGTATATGCGCAATGCATATACAGAAGCTGCGCATATACGAAAGCTTTTGTATATGTGCAGATTCTATATATGCCTTGCGCATATACAAAAGCTTCTGTATATGCGCAACAGCCTCCGTATATGCCTTGCACATATACGGAAGCTACGCATATACAAAAGCAGCTACGTATATCCCGAAGCTTCCGTATATGCATTGCGCATATACAGAAGCTTCCATATATGCGTTGTGCATATACAGAAGCTTCCATATATGCGCATATATACAGAAGCTTGAGATTATTCTCCTTACCTTGTCTAGTGACCCAAGACCCGTACCTAGTGCTGAAAATGGCCCTGCTCAGAAGACAAGGATACCTAAGAAATGTTTTTTGTAATTTTTTAACATAGTACTCTTGTCCTAGATGCCTAGATGTTTTCTTAGGGTCTAGGGACTAGGTTTTTGTCCTCAACTATGTATAGGGAAACAAGACCCAAACCTAGTTATCAAAAAATATGAAAACTTCGGTATATGTCTTGCACATATATGAAAGCTTCCGTATATGCGCATATATGGAAGCTTCTATATATGCGCATATACAGAATCTTCTGTATATGCGCATATACAGAAGCTTCCGTATATGCGCATATATGGAAGCTTGCATATATGGAATCTTGCATATATAGAAGCTTTCATATATACGCAACGCATATACGGATGCTAGGCATATACAGAAGCTTTCGTATATGTGCTACACATATACAGAAGGTTCCGTATATAAACAGCTTTAGAGAAAAAATCCCCTGGCATATGCTGCAACCCATCCATATGCCACATCCCCTGCCATCATCCCATATCATAGGTCATCCATCAGCATACATGCCTAGAGTGTGGATGCACCATGGTGTGGATATGGATGTGCATCCATAACATTTTTCGGCAACGAGTTGTTTTCTGTCATAAATCTTCATCACGCAACATTCAATGTTTAATGCATCCATACTGGCAACTGATGGTGAGTTGACCGAATCTGTATAGAGTAGGATCCATCAGCAACCTGCTGGATTTGGGCAAGCAATTGAAGGCAAGCAATATTCAGCCTGCGGCAGAGCCGTTATATATTGGTGTATATACCAGTATATACACTAGTGTATATACCAATATATACATTGGTGTATATGCTGGTATATACACCAATCTATATATTGGTATATACACACCAGTATATACTGGTACCTACTCCAGTATATACACCAGTATATATACTGGTGTATACACCAGTGTATATACCAGTATATACACCGGTGTATATACTGGTGTATACACCAGTGTATATACCAGTATATACACCGGTGTATATACTGATATATACAGTAGTATATACACTGATGTATATACCTGTATATGTGTACCAGTGTATAATAATCGGTATCAAGGGGGAGGTTGGAATGATTATATATACTGGTATACACACTAGTGTATATACAGATATATATACTCAGGTGTATATGTTAGTATATACACTGGTATATATACCAGTGTTTATATTAGTATATACACCAATGTATATACACACTAGTTTATATACAAGATACACACTAGTTTTAAAAAAATAGATACAAGATTTAGAGGGTTTGGGCACCTCTTTCATTATCAATGTAGTTGATTTGTATATAACAAAGGTATATACACTGTTGGTGTATATACTGATATATACACACTATATACTGGTGTATACACCATTGTATATACCAATATATACACTAGTGTATATATTGTTATATATACCAGTGTATACACTAGTGTATATACTTGTACTTACACTACTATATACACCAGTGTATAGTAAACGGTATCAAGGGGGAGGCTATAATGATTATATGCACTGGTGTATATAATTGTATATACAATGGTGTATATACTAGTATATATACACCAGTGTATATAATCATTCTAACCTCACCAACAGAATAAGTCCAAATAACTTAACAACGACAACATGAAATGCTATTGTGGATCTAAAGTACCAACAAGGCTTAAAGTTGTCTAGTCAACAAAAACAAAGCAAAACCAACATGATATAATATATAGACCGCAATGATCCCAACACCCAAGAGGTAGAGGAAGTAATAAAAATTATGATATAGTTCTAATACATAAATAAAAAACTAGATAGAAAATCAAGTCCAACATACAGAACCAATTTGGAGCGTGATATAGTTATAAAAAATGAAAATTAACTTGAGAAGGGTCGCTCCTCCACCTTAACAATATTCATCCCGAGGCTTGCAATATATAAAACCCTTGCCTAGTGTATACACCATTCTATACACTAGTGTAAACAATCATCAACCTAGATTTTAATACAAAAATAATAATGAAAAAAAATCAACTATGTTGATATTCTAATTCATAATTTATTTTGATCATCATGTTTGTTAATAGTAAACATCATTGATCGGTAATCATGCGACATCAACACATCTATTCACATGTTGTAAAATCACACCATCATGGTTTGAGACGAAGACCTTGGATTTAGGGGTTGCATCAATCAGCCTTATTTCCCCTCCCAAGCTGTGTTGGAGTTCAAATCACCAGTTATGATTATGTATGATGACCATCTAAGCACTATCAGTGGTGTTATCCATCCCCTTGATTATATATTGCAACATAGATCCACATTGTATTTGCAGGTGGCTATAATCCTTTTTATGACATGGATCCACTATGTACTTTTTTTGGCCGTGATATTGCACTTAATCAAGGATCCACGATGTACTTTCTTGGTGGCCATGCTTTATACTTTTGTTATTGAGCATGGTTATGCCTACCTCAGGTATGATATATGCATACTTGGTTGATGATTGATGACAAATACTATGTGGTTCCTTGCTTCCATTACCTTCCTTTGACATATTATTATTTGTAAAGTGTTTCGGCCATCAATTATACCCTTATTTTCCACCCTAGAGGATCCCTAGAGACTACATATCTTTGACGAGTTGAAAACACTTACATACACCCTTTTCCTGGCATAATTTTTACCATTATCCCTCCCTGCATGCCTATAGGGCTACAATTATGTACTTTTCATCCCTCTCTACATGCTTTCAAGGGGGTGACACTATCCCTCCATGAATTCCTTTAGGGGGGGCAATGATGGCTCTTCACATGGATTTTGGATGAGTTTCAAGGAGATCACATGTATGATTGGACTCCACCTCATTTTGGCATATGAACTCACACACCAACTCGAGTCTACCTTCCCTTAAGAGTCTAGATTCATCCTCCCATAATTTGCCATACACCTATATATTGTGGCCATATCATGAGAAAGGGGGACTCTTTGCTTAGTATTGTTATGATGTTGGAATCCCTAATCCATCCTACAGACATTTGTGATCAACCTGGTTGAGTAAAGGAAGGTTTGGAGAGGGAAGATTGGAGGAGATCTACATCATGACTCAAGGTATGATTTGATGTACATGTTCTTACTCATATGATATATAAACATATGCTCTCCCACCCCCCCCCTCCACATCATGATGTTTATGGATGTTTATGCATGAATATGTTTCAGATATGTATGTTCTAGGCGATGAATATGGTGGATATGATCTCCATTGAGTAGATTATATTAGATCTAGTTTAGATTGTCTTATATATATATATATATATGTTTATGTTCATTTCCATGTATTCTTATATATGTTAGAAGGATTTGAGGAAGGTTTTTTTGTCTCTTTGTGTGCAAGGTACTAGCAAGAGGAGTTGGAGCAAATCTCGTCAGATTTGTAGCAACTAGGACTAATCTTCACCAAATTACCTCACATAAGTTAAGCTATGTTGACCCTTCTCCCCTCTCTTCTCATATCTTGTATGTGAATGGATGCTTAGATATAGTGCATGATTAATTAGATCTAGTGGGAAAAGTCATATTGGTCTACCCTCATGTCTGTCTTGGATCACGGAAATGATCCAAGGGAGTTATCACCTGTCCACATAGGAGAATTCTGCTAGATTGCTATAGTAATGGGAGCAAAATTATAGTGATTTAGGAACACTCATTTCCAATATTGTTTATCATAGAAATAAAACTCTAAAGCAAACCAAATAGCTCCTTACTTTTCTTTCTTAAGGTCTAATAGACCAAAACTAGTTTAAGTGAATATTAAGTATCATCATCATCATCATCATCATCTGTCTATATATGTGTATGTGTTAATCAGATATTTTATATAATTTTTCAAAATAATAAATTATTTTTTCATTAATTTTTATTAAAAAAATTATTATTATGTATTTCTTTTAAATATTAAAAAAAAAATATTATCCGTGAGATGTAGAACACTCAGTGGCGGGTGATGGTTAAGACACCCCTAAGTGGAAAGGTCGTCGGTTCGAAACCGTGCGGATACCAAAATCCAACCATGTTAAGGGTTGGTGGGATCCAAGCCGGGTGCGATCCCTGGGTGATTTTGACGACTAGATGCCCTTGGGTCATGGTCTCTTAGCCAAAGGTGAAGCTTGCAAGTCAGGGGTACCACTTGCCAACAAAAACATATATTAAAAATATTAATTATTTAGAAAATAAACATGCATTTCAACACTATTTAGACGAAATAAATGTAGAGGATGGATTAACCTTGAACCATGAAAAAGGCCTAGAATAAAAATAAAGCGAATTTATTGCAATAAAAATTTGAGGTTAATTTAAAATAAGTAATAAATTTTTAAGATTTTTTAATAAAAAGATGAAATTAAAATGTTTTTTAAACTATTAAATAATGATGATTGTGGATGTTTGATAGAAGTATAGTTTGATTTATATTACTTTATGAATGTTTGATGTAAGTTTAGTTTGATTTATATAACTTTAAGAGAATAACCCATATAAAACTAATAATTTAATTAGAAATTTTTAGAATTTATTTTTATGTTTAAAAGGATTCTAAAATTATTTATTAAGTTTTAATAATTTTGATGAGATAAAATATTAGGAAGATAATTTTTATTATAAATATTTTGAAATTTTAAAAGTTAATATAAATGTAATATTTGAAAAGAGAAAGTGATATCATTCATCTTCTTAATTTGTTTTTATCAATCCATTTACCATTTCTTTTAATTTTTACAATGCTTAATTGTCTCTTTAAACTACTTATGATAAAAATTAAAATAATAATAATAAAATTAAAATTAAAAATTAAAAGAAAAAACTTAAAAGAAAATCTAATAAATTAGGATAAATGGTCTTTTAATCATATTTAATATTCCTTCATTCTTAATTCTTTCTTGTACCATATTATCACTTCACTTGGTAAGATCCTGGTCTAACATTATTTTTCAATAATCATAATTATCTACTCTATAATTGTTGATTATAAATTAAACTATACTATAATGGATGTTTATTAATATTATTTTTTCAAATAAGAAAAGTTTGCAAATTTTAAACTTATATTTTTTATATATTTCCTACCTTTCACGAGGAAAGTTTAATATTATATTATAATTATTATTATCATGTTTTCAAAAATGAGAAAAGTGTGTATACTTTGAAATCTTCTTAAACATAATGTTTATATATGATTTTTTATAGTAAATAAACTTAATTATATGTGAGTGTTTTTCAAAATTAAAAACCTTATATAATCTAGAATTTCCATAAACTTAATTTTAATAAACATTTATTTTCGTAAAAATTATAAATATGGAAAACAAGAAATATAACAAAACAATAAGATTATAAAATATTTTTTTATATTGCTAATCCTATATATATATATATATATATATATATATATATATATATATATATATATATATATACTTACTTAATAACTATATTTATTAAATTAGGTTCAAAATATTTGAAAAATAAACAAAAAGAAGAAATAGATTAATAGTTTGTACCATTTCCTACTTAAAAACTCTTTGTTGGTTACTATAAAGTCTATCATCTCACTTTAATATTGGTTGTAAATATTTTAATATAACCTCGTGATCTCCTTTTAAATTAAAGGACTTTGTCATATTTATGGATGCTTAATATGTAAATAGTGAAAATGACATATTATTTGTAGTTGTGTAAGGTGACAAAAATTGTAATAGGTGTTATGGTTTGAATTCCTATATATACACATTGAGATTTGCAAAAAAAAATTATTTTCAAACTTTTACTAAATGTGAAAAAGTCTTTATTTTCATTTATCAATTTCAAAAAACACAAAACATAATCTTCTACTTACTAAAAACTCTCTCTGGGTTGGTTACTATAAAGTCTATCATGTCACTTTGATATTGGTTATAAATATTTTAATATAACATGGTGATCTCATTTTAAACTAAAGGACTTTGTTATTTATGGATGCTTAATTTGTAAATAGTGAAAATGACACTCTATAATTTATAGGTGTGTATGTGACAAAAAATGCAATGGGTATTATGATTTGAATTCTTATACACATATATTGAGATTGTAAATAAGTTTTTATTTGCAAACTTCTACCAAATGTGAAGAAGTCTTTATTTTCATTTATCAATTCCAAAAACAAAAACATAATCTTCACTTTTATTGTTTTCTCAATTTAAAACAATGACAACATAATTGATGTAAACTCAAAAACATAAAAAAGAGAACTGAGTTATTAGGTCCTTTCTCACTTAAAAGTTCTTTCTCATTGCAATACAGCTCCAGCTCCAGTGAGTTATTAGTACAATATTATTTCCAAAATCAAATCGTAGGGAGCATAGTAAATAGTAGCAGGGAGGCCAAAGTCCGAAACATAAAAATTCAAGCATGCATCCAGAGTAACCCTAAGTTCGCATAAGATATTTAACGCTCGCCAATGTTTTTTAATATTATTAATCATGGAAAAAATAGAGCATATCTTTTATCTCTTTTAATTTAGCATATATTCACGCTAACTCCAAACTCAAACTTTTTTAAATGATACGCTAACTCCAAACTTTTTTAAATGATAAGAAATGTGCGGAATATTTTTAATTGATAGAACTAGGAAGATGCTACTCCCACATTTCTCACCGAGTTCAATTAAATTCTAAGTCTATATATATGTAATATAATTTCAAATATACATAAGCGTAGATTGAAAGTCCTCCTGCTTCACAAATTAAACTGCTTCACAGATTAAAACCATGGCGACAAAATGGCTGAGCATTACGTTGCAGCAGTGGTGGACAGGCGATTTTGGTGATCGCATAAGCAAGACCTACTCACACATGTCCAGCAAAACGCAGAGAGAGGAAAGGTAAAATATTTATAAAATACTCTAAAAATACACAAAGAAGATGATCCCAAAGAGGGGACTCCTCAAATGATATGAACTGGCAAGATTACACAGTACTCAAAGGACCCATTTATAATACAAAGAATCGCTACTTTAAAACAAGTAGAGCAGATATGAAGCAGACAATTTGTAAAAGTATGCTGTGGTGTGTATGTGCTAATCCACAGGGGGTCTTGAGTAAGGATGGCTGAAATGAAATGGATCACCACGCTGTTTCCTTCTCTGAACAATGAGAAATGTTGGAGTGGATGAAATGACTAAGGTGGACACCGGCGAAGGAATTAGATGCGTGATCAGTGAGAGGGAATGATCTGGTCGAGAACAATTATCAAAACCCATTACGAAACTTTGATCGTGTCCAGACCCCACTATTAGACTGAATACATCTCGTCCCAACGTCATCTCTGCAGATCTTGCTTGCTTTGGCTTCACCTGCAATAAGATAATCAATTCTTTCAGAACTTGGCATCAATACAGCACAACAATATACCCAGAATATAGAAGGTAAACAGCACATCTGGGCAAGGATTACCCGCGAACACACCTCTGCAACTACTTTGTTAAATTTATTGAGAATGGTGAAGGAACGCTTCGCATAGCATCCTTCAACCCGGTAGTCACACTGCGTCTTTTTGGTTTTATTAGCTGAAGAACAGAGGAACACCTCTGCTAAATTCTTTGCAGTAATTAGCAGAGAGGCTGCCCTTCTCACAACAAATAATGTTTTTTTGTGGTTTTGGCATTCCCCCCGAGAATCCTTGCCATTCATTCTGCAGACTCGGCCACTTTTCCATATACAATACAATTCATTAGTCATTCCAAAAGTTGCAGAAATTTCATACTTCTTCGTTACAGGAAGCACAAACGGTAGAAAGCCAATTGAGAGAGATAATATATCTTGCGACGTCGCACCGTGAAGAGAGGCATTCCTGTAGCGTCCATGAGGAATTCTCCGTCCTCGGGGTCGGCATGATAGTTGTCCACTCTGAACAGCAGGTTTCCGCTCGGATGGAAAACTGTGAAACCATTGCCGCCGAAAACGAGAGATTTCTTCCACACTGTCAGCGCTGTCGTTGATACCTTGGAGAGCCTTTCATCGATTACAAAAAGGCATGCAACCCAAAATATGACAATCAAAATCATCTGAGAAATCAACTAGTTGCTCGAACATCATTTTCTGTCATAGTTTTCTTTCTTTAACGCAAACAACAAAAGCATTCTTCACGGGTAGAAAGACTAAAACACAACCACTGATCTGATTCACTGCCATGCCAATGCAAAACATTAGGTTCCTCAATCCGGCCTCATGGTGGAGTGTTCGCACTGAAGACCATTTCTCGATGTATGGTAGTGGCGTCTGTGGAACATAGCAGCTTCACCACAGCTGAGATTCCCATTCACGGCTGGCTGTATTTTGAGACGGAGCCTGGAATGTAGTTGCAGTACTAAACAATGCCGCCTAATCCTATTGTGCCGGTTTATAAATTCAAAATTTGAATTTGAGTTTCCATCGATCTTTAGCGCCTTCAGTAAATTCAAAATTCAAATGAAGATGTGTGATTAAGATGATCGTATTGGGCACATGCCGATGGGGTTTACCCAGATTGTGATCACACGAGCATACATGCATGGGTCTGTGATGACATGATGCTGAGCATGGGTCTGTGATGACTTGATAGTGGGCATGGGCTATCGGCAGAAACACCTGAAACTTCTTTCCGTGAACGTGAAATTTGATGCGCATGGAGTGTAGGGTATGTCAGAGTCCCCGCAGCAGCATTAATTAGTCTGCTGCGGGGTGCTTATTGCTTGCCGTGTATTTCATAGTTGTCAAGTACTAAGCGCTTGGCAAAGTAAGTACTAATCACTGACAAACTGATCATATGTTTGTGTCTATATATAACACAATCTGAGTGCGGGACACGTACTGCAGATATGACACAGGAAATTCATTTCCAGCAGCGTACAGTTTGATTTCATCAATTTTGGGAAATTTCTTGGAATCTAAGACGAATTATCTAGTGGTCTTCATGTTTACTAGTTTTATACTTTCGGATTCCACGATCTAAATTTTGAATCTGCAAACTCGTGAGCCTGTTCTCACGGCTTCACAGCAAGAACTAAATCTTTCGTTTTGCTAATGGAGTCAATGGCAATTGCCCGCCGCCGCCCACTGACAGCAAGGGGCACATTCCCCAACGTCATGGACCGTGATTATTCCATTGAAAATAGAAAATACGACCATTTTATCGACCATTTTGTCTTTTTGCCTATTTTTTTAATAAACTCCAATTGTGTGAAGTTTAAATTTTATGTTTAATGTATAAATAGAGTTCAATGAAATCATATATCACAGTTGATGTGCAAGGATTATGCCCTTTTCCATGTCCAATGAAATTATACATCACAGTTTATGTGCAAGGATTATGGCCTTTTCCATGTCCAATGAAATTATACATCACAGTTTATGTGCAAGGCTTTACATGGGAATGATGTTCGAAGCGTCAGGAGATTAATTCCAAACTGCGTCGATTGTGTGAACATGGGGTTGTGTTGTCTATAATGGCAATGGCCCACTCTGGATGGATCAATGGAATTCCACCAAAAGTCGTGTCAAAAAGGGAAGGGCCGGCCGAGGAAAACGCTGCAGGGTCACGCCATGAACCCACGGTTAATGCCTTTCCTTTTTCCAGTTAAACTGGACTACCAAGCGCAGCTGCAGTGGACATCATCTTTAACTAGGGACCGCAGTGCCCACCATTAGGCCCATGACTTTTAGAAATGTTGACCGTAGTGAGTCTTTTAGGAATGTGGACCGTACTAAAATTGCCTCTGTCGTCGTGCTTTCCTTCAATCTTCAATCAAAATCATTTGAACCGTAGGCCTGGAATTTGACGTCCTATGGGACGTATTTTCCAAATTTTAACGTATTTGACACTTAAAATTAATCGTCACACGTCACCATCTACTTGTATGGGAAAATGAAAACCGTCAAAATGACATCCGGTTTGAACATAACACGTCTTAAATTCTAGTACTTGGTCAGGACTCAATAATTTCCTCTCGAAAATGTAATTGAATTAGTGGTGACGCCGAGGCTGTGAGTTGAACTTAACAATCACTCGATTTTGTTTGGAAAAAAGTAAAATAAAATTGACTTAATTGCACTATGAGTTTACTTTGTTGACATTAAGGTATTATTAAGGTGTTGCTGTTCATAATTTTATGATTTTACTTAAACCCAAACAGGTAGCAGTATATCTAATTTGAAATTGATTCCATTTGCGGCCAACTTCAGAGTTAGGATAATCGTTAATATAACATTTTAACCATTGCCTTAATATAACATTAAAAAAAATTAGTTAAATTTAATATAAAATATTGACACTCTATAAACTTGGTTAAAACGTAAAGTGATAACAAATTTCCATTTGACAGGTAACTAGGATTTGAAATTCCAGGCCTGGTGGGTGAGTGGATCAACAAGATTAACTTCAATGTAACAAGTGTACAATTAAGATTCATTTCATGGTAACATAATTTGCACTCCTGCATGAAAATATGTCCAAGGAATCCGATTGAACATTCGATAGGCGTAAATGGGACACATATGGCACATACTTTTCATATTAATGTTTTTTTCTATAGTATGTGTCCCGTTTAAGCCTATAGATTAATAGTATTCAGACACATTAATATTATTAATGTGTTTGTTGCTAGTTATAACTTCATTATTGAAAAATTAATTTCTGGTCGAAATACAAATTATACAGGGGTAAAAATAAATACAAATTCTAACCTTGTTAAGCTTATGTAGTAATATGCAAGCGAATCACCAATAAACTGATCATATGTTTGTGTCTATATATAACACTATCTGAGTGTAGCACACGTACTGTAGATGTGACACAGGAAATTCATTTCCAGCAGCGTACACTTTGATTTCATCAATCTTAGGAAATTGTTTGACATCTGCTACGCTGACCGAAAGTTCACTTCAACTTAGAATCTAAGACGAATTATCTAGTGGTCTTCATGTTTAATAATTTTATACTTTGGGATTCCACGATCAAAACTTTGAATCTTCAAATTCATGAACTGACTCTCATGACTTCATAACAATAACTAATTCTTTCGTTTCGCGAATGTATAATGTGGGTCACGGCTCGATCAATAGCGGCATGGAATGTTGCAGTCGCTACTGTGCTCGCCATTAGATCTGATGCTGCTTGAGATCGAACGGCGAACATAGCAGTGGCCGCAGCATTCAATGCTAGGTAGCAGGCTGCTTAGTGCTCGCCAATGGCAATGGCCCACCAATGAACACTGTGCACATGTTCGAATGTCATGGGATATGATTATTGGGATAGGTCTAAATCATGGGATAGGTCTAAAGTTTAAGGATTATCATCTCGACTATTTTTTAATAAATCCGAATTTTTGATTGAATGTTAAATGAATTCATTATTACCCTTAGATCCCTATATTTTACGAGTTTAAACACTGAAATTTTAATCTTTGTATCTCAATCTATCTAAATTGTGTAAAACTGCTCCCACAAAAAAACAAAATCATCGAAACTACATGGAATAATAATATTACCAAAAATCAAAGTCACCGAAACCAAATCATTGAAACTATGCAGAAAAATATCACTCGACGACAACCATACTTTTGATATTAGTCTTTGCCGTCGGGCATCATCTTTTAACTAGGGCCTGTCAGTGATCACCATTATTAATATTTTCAATGGATTAATGACGTTTTGGGAATGTGCACCGTACTCTCATTTGGTCTTCGTCATGGGTTTTACAAAAATTCTCTCTTTCTTGGTGCTTTCTTTATATTGGTATCATTTGAATCATTACACTAAGTGGATAGTGGGCATGGAGTTTATTAAAATTCTCTCTCCGGTGTTTTCTTTTTTCACAATCATTTGCACTATAAAAGTTGAATGTCATATTGATCATTTAAAATTATAGGTTTGATAAAGTAATATATATGATTTTCATTTTTATGCATATATGGGTTTTTATTTTAAAATTTGGTGTGGAGTAGCACTTATATTTTTCCTAGATTGCACAAGAATGTTACAAGTGTGTTGTTCATATTGATTCCATACCAATTGATTCAATAGATATAAAATAACTAGTAGTTGATGCATGGATAACTCTTAATTGATACATGGATAACAATTAGTTCATGATACATGAATAACCAACAATTTGTGGCAAAGGTTAACTAGAAAAAAGAGAACAAGTAACATATAACTTATCCATGACACTTAACTTGGTCTATCTGTGTTCACTAGTTATTTAAAAATTTAAAATGATTGCAAATATATTTTTTTTGTATATTTAACTTTGTTTTGCTTTAGAAAACCATTTTTATAAGATTTGAGTTTATATTTATTTAAAAATAATAATATATACTATTATTATTCCAATTGAAATTTCATTTTTATATTAAAAATAAATTAATAACTTAATAGTATCATTTAATGAATTTTTAAAATATAAATATATTTAAATTATGGTATACATATTAAAAATATAAAAATAATAAATATATCTAAAAATTGATTCAATTTGAACTTTAATTGTGTTATAAGTTTATGGGGTAGAGTAATTGGTAATGATTAATTAAGATGGGAAGTTGTAAATGGAAAATCACAAATTCAAATCTAACGACCCAGGGTTTTCCATATTTATATCTAGAAACACATTAGAGTAATAAAGGAATTAATTTATGTTAGTTTTTAAGCATTAATTCAATATGCTATAAGATCTTTACTAAGAGAATAACATGTACAGTATATCAATGCATATCAATCACATCAAGCATGTAAAGCATCACAAGAATCAAAAGCATGAGACAAATAATACACAGAGTTTCCGTGGGGAAAACCCTAAGGTGAAAAACCCCACAACTTCCTCAGAGATAGATAGAGTCACAAGTACAATCAAGTACAACCCAAGTACAATAGATAGACCTCTACTAGCAAGCTGATCCTCCTACTTCAATGTGCGCCACTTTCCGAGTGAGAGAAGTATGACTTATGAGATGATCTAAATAGAGGATCCTGATCCTCTATTTATACTTGTCCTGACCTGTCTGATTCCTTATGAGGCCGACTTGTCTAACTCCGCCTAATAACCTCATATAAATACAAACTGGACCGACACCCACATTAGGTGGTCTAATAACCCATCGGCAAGTTAACCACTTGCGACACTTGATAATACAAATGACGACGCTTCACTATAGAGATACAAAACATCTCTATAGGAGTACAAATAAATATACATAGGAAATACTTTCCGAAGTTACATATACATCAACACTCCCTCTTAACTAGGAAGGTATTTCTCAACACAGGTCATCGGGCACAAGTCTTCTTCTCTGGATCATCGTCATCGATGCATCGTCATCGAATCATCATCATCACAGCTGCTGCTATCTCGTCCAATCTCTGAATCTACTCGTCATAGGAAGTTCTACAAAGCCATCCCTTTTTCATGCTGGATGTAGGCCCACCACCTGTAGGTCTTCATCATCGCTGGTCATACTGTGGAAACCTCAGGACTCATCACATGTGTCTGCAAAACCTCACAAGAGCATTCCAGGCCTTTTACGAGCACACAGCTCAACCTCTCGAATCTCCCAGGATCTTTTATATGCCACTACACAAATTGTCCACGACCATAGAGTATCCACTTGATACTCACCATACATCCAACTGATGTATATCGTCACATGATCAACATGATCATCATAACCACGAGCAAGCCATCAAGTAGGTACACCTCAAGACTGATTACACTGCCTCTGCAAAACCTGCAAGATCTCTTGGGACTAATTACACTGCCACTGCAAAACCTGCAAGAGCATCTCAGGACTGATCACATGCCTCTGCAAAACCTGTGTACCAAACTGTCATAACAAAGTCTTTAGATCATCACATAGTCCACGGAGCACAACCCAGATGCACACACACAGCACTTACACTCACCAGCATGGGAGGACCTACCTACCACCATCTGGGAAAGGCTCACAGCACTTACATCAACGACCATGGGAGGACCTACCTACCACCATGTCGAAATGATACAGCACTTATATCACGACCATGAGAGGACCTACCTACCATCATGTCGGAATGGCACGACATTTACATCAACGACCATGGGAGGACCTACAGGTACCACCATGTCGGAACAACCCATCATCCCTTACATCTCACCATAGGAGGACTATACCTACCACTATGTGAGAATGGCTCAGCCCTTACATCTTACCATAGGAGGACTATACCTACCACTATGTAAGAATGGCTCACCCCTTACATCTTACCATGGGAGGACTATACCTGCCACCATGTAAGAATGGCTTGGCCTTACATCTTACCATGGGAGGACTATGCCTGCCACCATGTAAGAATGGCTTGGCCCTTACATCTTACAATGGGAGGACTATACCTGCCACCATGTAAGAATGACCCGGCCCTTACATCTTACCATGGGAGGACTATACCTGCCACCATGTAAGAATGGCCTAGTGTGCATCTGTGTCTCCGGACTCATCACTTCCCTCTAGAAGGCATCTCGATCTGAAGTACACCAAGTCTCCCATTGAAGTATTCAAACTTCACTCTGGAAAGTGGCTTGGTCAACACATCGGCTATCTGTTCGTCCGTCGCAACATACAGGAGCTTCACTGCTCCTCTCTGCACCATATTCCTGATATAGTGGAACTTGATCTCAATGTGCTTCGACCTGTCATGGAACACCTGGTTCTCTGAAAACTTCACACAACTCTGGTTGTCACAATATATGACAGTAGCACTCAACTGGAGATCAAACAAATCAGACAGTAGCTTTCTAAGCCATACTGCCTCACAACTAACTGAACAAGCTACGACATACTCTGCTTCAGCTGAACTCAGTGCCACATAGGACTGCTTCCTGCTAAACCAAGAGATCACACCTGATCCCATACTGAAGCAGCACCCTGAAGTGCTCTTCCAATCAATGGAACTTCCTACCCAATCCGAATCAACATAACCCTCCAGGTTAAACTTTTGATTCGCCTCATACTTGAGCCCATAATCCATTGTACCCTTCAGGTACCTTAGAACATGCTTTGCAGCTATCAGGTGAACACTCCTCGGATCTGTCAAAAATTGGCTCAATGTGTTCACAGCAAAGCAAATGTTTGGCCTCGTATTCATCAGGTACATCAAAGACCCAATCATCTGACGATACATCGTAGCATCAATCGGCTCAGAAGAAGCATCACACAGAAGCTTAAGGTTTGATGCCATAGGTGTGGCCATGGCTTTGCAGTCCATCATCCCAAACCTCTTCAGGATCTCGATTGCATACTTCCCTTGTCCAAGGAAGATCCCATCTGCACTCTGCCACACCTCCATACCAAGAAAGTAGTGCATCATAACAAAGTCCATCTCGAACTCGGCAGCTAGCTTCCTCTTTGTCTCGGTAATCAATCTGTCCTCACCTATCAGAAACAGGTCATCCACATACAATAATAGTATCACTGGATTGCCCTCCTCCACCTTGTAGTAAAGGTTGGAATCTGCTTTACTCTTGGTAAAGCCTAAACTGGATAGGAATCCATCTATCCTGCCATACCAGGTCCTGGGTGCCTGTTTCAAACCATACAGGGCATTCTTCAGTTTGCACACATGTGTTGCTCTATCATGTGTCTCAAACCCGAGTGGCTGCTCCACATACACTTCCTCTTCAACTACACCATTCAAGAAAGCTGTCTTGACATCCATCTGGTGTACCTTCCACTTCATCACTGCAGCTAGAGCCAATACTGATCTAATGGAAGTGTATCTGGCCACAGGAGAAAATATCTCTTCATAATCAATCCCTTCTTTCTGGGAGAAGCCACGAGCTACAAACCTAGCTTTCTATTTCTCGATGCTGCCATCTACAGCATGCTTGATCTTATAGATCCATTTAGAAGTCACCACAGACTTCCCATCTGGTCTTGGGACCACATCCCAAACATCATTCTTCATAATTGACTGATATTCTTCGATCATAGCATCCTTCCATTCTTTCTTTTCTGCAGCTTCTTCATAACTGGAAGGTTCTTTGTCCATGATGTCACAGATCAAAGCAACATAACTGGTGTGGGACCTTGTCCTTTTTCTTTCTCTTTGTTCTTCTTCTAGAATACCAAATCTCTCTACATATTGGATGAGCTCTCTAGCCCATGTAGGTTTCCTCTTGTGAGGATTCTTCTCACAAGGTGGATCCACATGTTCTTGTGGATCTTCCATCTCTCGATCATCTTCAGGAACTGCTTCATTCATAGTGGTGTCTTGAGTTCTGGATATTCTGGGTTCTTCACTATCTTCAACAGGTGTCTTTCTCGATTTGTGGTAAGCTGAACTTTCATCAAATGTTACATCTCTGCTAATGTCAATCTTCTTGAATCCAGGGAAGTAGATTCTGTAAGCTTTAGAGCTTTCACTGTAACCCACGAATATACCCTTCTTTCCTGAAGGATTGACTTTGTTCTCTTTTCTTTTGGAATGTGTGTGTAAAATGGATAGCCAAATATTCTGAGATGGCTTACTTCTGGTTTCTTACCAGTGAACACTTCTTATGGTGTTTTGTTGTCAAGAATCTTATGGGGTGTTCTATTTTGCACATATACATCTGTCCTTGTTGCTTCTGCCCATAGGTGCATAGGTAAGTATTGGTCATGAAGCATTGCCCTAGCTGCTTCCATAATTGTTCTGTTCTTTCTCTCAGCAACCCCATTCTGTTGTGGATTGTAAGGAGTAGTCAACTCCCTCTTAATCCCTAAGTCACTGCATAACTTCTTGAAGTCTATTGAAGTAAATTCTCCTCCATTGTCAGATCTGAAGATCTTGATCTTCATGTCAGTTTTGTTTTCTATCAAGGCTTTGAATTCTTTGAACTTGCCAAACACATCATCTTTGTTCTTCAAGAAATAAACCCAAGTCTTCCTCGAGAAGTCATCAATAAAAGAAACATAGTATACATACCCACTTAGAGAGCTTGATGACATTGGACCGCATACATCGGAATGGATGATTTCCAAGATTCCTTTTGCCTTGCTTTCATTGCTTGGAAATGTCTTCTTTGTGTTCTTCCCTTTTGCACAACCTTTGCAAATTCCTTCATGTTTTGTCTGGATTTCAGGAAGACCTTCTACCGCTTTGCTTGCAATTGGTAATGCCCTATAGTGCATGTGTGCAGGCCTTCTGTGCCAAAGTTCACTTGGATCTACTGAGTCATGGACCATGGCTTGTTCTGGTTGGCCCCTTAGTTTGTACAATCCTCCCTCTTGCTCTCCAATCACAATTGCATCATCTATAGTCTTTCCCTTAGGCCACATTAGAACTTGGCCATCTACAAATGAAACCCTCATGCCTTTTGCATCCAAGGTAGATATGGAGAGTAGGTTCTTATTTAGTCCTGGAACATAGAGTACATCCTTCATCTTCATAGACTTTCCTGAGTCTAGCTTGTAAGAGGCTTCACCACTCCCTTTTATGGGATACTGGTAGTCATCTCCTAATTTCACCTTGTGAGGTGATTCATGTTCAGAAAGGTTCATGAAGGATTCCTTGAATCCTGTCATATGTTTAGAAGCCCCACTATCTATAATCCAATCATTACCTCCATGAGTAATGGTTCCAGTGAGAGCATAAATCAAAACATATTCTTAATCACTTGAAGAATCTTCACTTTATTCTCTAGCCCTCTTCTTGGGAGGTTCATCATCCTCTGCAGCATGAGCATGATGTTTTCTTTTGAAGTTCTTTTTCTTGGAAGGGCTTTCTTTCTTATTTCTGGGACAATCTATGGCACAATGCCCCTTTTCATTACATGTAAAACATCGATCATTTGATATGTTTCTTCGAAACCTAGAATTACCTCTTTGCATCTGATGATACTGCTTTTCTCTCTTGTCATGATGGTGAGCTTTCTTGTCACCATGTCTTTTGGAGTGAGTTGTGAGTGCTTGGTCTTCATTTCCCATCTTCTCTTCTCGAGCTACAATTCGAGCTTCTTCTTGTGAGCATTCTTCCCACAGTCTACTGAAAGAGATAAGTTTCTTCCTAGCACAAATCCCTTGAATAAAGGAGTCCCATGACCTAGGAAGGCCATTAAGAGTGGTCATCACTACTTCACCATTTTCTATATCTTCACCCACAGCTTCAAGTTGTTCTTTTATCTGGGAGACCCTTGAGAAATATGACTGCATGGTTTTCGTATTCTCGATCTTGATATTCTTCAATTGATTCCTCAAGGTCATCTTCCGATTTATGTTATTACCTTCAAATAATTTGGTCAAGGAATCAAACATCTCTTTTGTTGTCTTTAGGGATGACACATGGGGGATGAGATGATCTTTGATAGAATCAGCAATGATCCTCTTTGCCTTAACCAAGTTCCTCTTGTGAATAGCTTTAGCCTCTTCTCCCTCTGGGACGGGGACCTCTTCACTTATATAAGTGTCCAACTCATTTTCTTTGAGGATTAACCCAGTCCTATACTTCCATGCTTGGAAGTTGTCAACTCCTTCAAGCTTGGTGTGGTGAGACATATTTTAAAGAGTACTTCAAATGGAAATAGAAAAGATTTAGGTCTTATCATTTACTTGGCTAAAAATTGGATTTGGTGCCGGATTAGGGTTTGTGAAAGAAACCCTAAAATTTCAAACTTGGAATTTGAACTTTCTGAAAGTTTAGAAAGATGTGCCCTGATGAACTGATAAGATTGGTATCTTCAGAAATTCAGATCTACAAAGTTTCACCTTTCAGAAATAGCTTTTAGTCTTCCTGCATTCACTAAGGAGAACCCTGAATTAGGGTTTGAGTTTCCCGGAGATCTACCCAGCCAAAAATCTCTATCCAAAGCTCAAAACTTATGTTTTTCCAAGGAGCTTTCAGATATGTCTTCAGTTTCCAGAAATTCCTATTTTTGTGGAAACCCTAATGTTTAGGGCCAAAACTGAAACAACTCAGAATTGAATTCTGATTGGACAGATAGATTCTCCTTGATCAGTAGAGTCAATCTACTATACCGATTTTCCAAACTCTGTGGAGAGAAACCCAATAAACAAGAAACCCTAGTTTCCATAACTGCACAGTGTCTTCTTCTTAGGCTAGCTCTGATACCATGTTAGTTTTTAAGCATTAATTCAATATGCTATAAGATCTTTACTAAGAGAATAACATGTACAGTATATCAATGCATATCAATCACATCAAGCATGTAAAGCATCACAACAATCAAAAGCATGAGACACAGAACACACAGAGTTTCCGTGGGGAAAACCCTAAAGTGAAAAACCACACAACTTCCTCAGAGATAGGTAGAGCCACAAGTACAATCAAGTACAACCCAAGTACAATAGATAGACCTCTACTAGCAAGTTGATCCTCCTACTTCAATGTGTGCCACTTTCCGAGTGAGAGAAATATGACTTATGAGATGATCTAAATAGAGGATCCCGATCCTCTATTTATACTTGTCCTGACCTGTCTAATTCCTTATGAGGCCGACTTGTCTAACTCAGCCTAATAACCTCATATAAATACAAATTGGGCTGACACACACATCAGGTGGTCTAATAACCCATCGTTAAGTTAACCATTTGCGACACTTGATAATACAAATGACGACACTTCACTATAGAGGTACAAAACATCTCTATAGGAGTACAAATAAATATACATAGGAAATACATTCTGAAGTTACATATACATCAACAATTTATCTATTAGAAAAGTAATAGAGGAATTAATGTATCTATTAGAATTGGTTTATGTTTTATAGAATAGTTCACGGAATTAATCTCTGCAATATTATGTAGTGAGTTATGGTTTATGTTTTTAGAATAGTTCACGGAATTTGGTTTATGGTTTTAGAGTGTGACACTCTAGCATTTTCATAATGATTTCTTAGGAGGGTGGGTGCACAAAGCTTCTACCCAAAAAGACCGCAACAATGGCACGTGAGCGGAAGAAACAAAGCGATGCGCACGTGCATCCAAATGCGTGCACGCGTCACTACTTCGGCATTGCCAAACATCCACGTGGACAAAAGGGGCGCGCACGTGCCTTTGACGCGTATGCACAAAGTGGTCCACACGCGTCATTGGTGCGTGTGTGCCTCCGTTTTTTATAAAAAAACAGAGCTCACGGGTTTGTCATTTCTGACAGACCCGTGAGCCCAAATTGCAACCCTGCGAGCGCACTGTGGCTACGCGAACGCATCTCCAAGGAGGCAAATTCACCATCAAATCGCCCCTACACCACGACGCCATCTATTTCTCCAAGTAGGTGCTCCTCAAAGCACAAATTTGTTTTTTTTTTTCCATTTGAATTTGAATTTTTTTTTAAATTTACAATCCATTAAAAAACCAAGAAAATTTCATTGCAGGCCATCTACACCTAACATGATGACAAACACACCTGAACCATCCAATGAAACCAATGAAACCCGATCTTCAAAAGACAACATGAGAACCAACAATGAAGAGAATGAAAACCCCAAAGATCAGTTACACATAGATTTAAATCAATTGAGGGCACTAAGTAATGAATTGAACAACACCAAGGAACCCTCTTGGGTTTCCCTGGCCTCATCACTACAAAACATTATTGAATCAATCAATATTGCACACAATGAGATAACAAACTTGAGCCAATACAGGGCTCGAATGAGGGAACACTACTCCACTGGGTTGTCCAAAGAGCAGATAAAAGACCTTCACATCAGCAAAGCCCAGTTGTATAGCAAGTTCATAGTTCCCTCGACAGGACAGCCTCCAGCTATGACGAGGGCTTGGGTTTGCATGGACTGGTGCATTTACCAGCCATGGAAAGATAACTGGAGAAAGAGGTGGTTCATGGTGTTTGACAGGCCCCCGTGCAACAACTTTGAGGTCCCACAGTATTTCCTTCAGAAATTGTGGGCAGAGTTTGAGCTAGGGTACCATGTCAACTATTTTGACATCACTGAGTTTCAGGGTGTCGGTCTTGGCTCTTCCCAAGATTGACCTCAGGCGCACCGCAACCCACTTAGAGGACCTCCTGCACCCAGGAGAGAGCCAAACCCCACTCCTCAGCCACCCGAGTTTGGTAGTGGCCTATATGAGATTCATGACTACATCAGATGTGCCACACATGACTTGCTTAGACATACCAGATTTGTGGCCATGTCTTCCTAGAGCCGAGAGGACATCGATGTGACACAGACAACTACACAGTCTATGGGTGGTGGTCGAGACATGCCCGGTACAGGTGGAACCCAGGCATGGCCTTATAGTTCTGTTGGAACAATGGCACATCGTTGTTCTCACTGTGGTCATTCTTGCCATGGTGATACGCAGCAGCATGCCACAGGGAGATTCATGGATCAGGTTTGCTATTGTTTTATTTAATGTTCAAGTATTTGTTGTATTTTATTTGATATGCTATTGTTTAATATATTTAGCTTTGAACTACACATTGTTGACTTTATTTGTTTTAATGTACAGTTATTCGAGGTCGGGTCTCCATCCCCCAGGTAGGAGGACGTCGGTACCTTTGACCTCGATGGAGCCATGGCGGCAGCAGACGAGATTGTGGCACCATACACACAGGTAACTTCTTTACTTCGAATAATTACATCCAGTTACGAGTAATTTGTGTTCAGTAATTACAAATTAATTAGCACTGAGTAATTACCATATTTTCATCGTATTTTACAGTTGTGTTTATAATATTGTCTAATTTATTTGAGAGCTATAAATTCCTATAATCCCACCAAAAAAAATGAAACCTTATAAAACATAAAAACCTAAGAAAACTTGAAACATTTGTCCATGTTCACTTTAGGCATCCTAGACCTCTGATGATTATACAAATGGGAGAGAAATTTCCAAAATATGTCATTCTTACTTGACCAATGATGATCCCACAACTGGATTTTTGGTGATGCCCGTAGTGTCTTTCATCCTCAGACTACCATCCAATGCTTGCTTGCTCTTTCTATGCTTGACCAATGCCATGTGTGTTATTGTTGCTTTTCCATTTGTCACCATGTCATCCAAGTTATCTTTGCCATGTAATCTCCTTGTCCAAATCATCTTCAAATGACCACAGGATGGGTCATTTGACTCTTGGCTCAATTTGTGTGCCAATGGCTCCAATGCCCATCACTTTGTCCACCAAATCAACCTTTGCTGCCATGCCCTTATGCCATGTGTTCTTCAAGCTTACACTTTGAGAATATATTACCATGGTAATTATCACTTTCCCCCGTATTCTACTAATAGGTTCTTTTAATGGTAAAGGTGATCAAATCACTTTCTGCTAACTTTGTTGCATCACTTGAGTTCAGTGAGATGTTGTACTTGTCACTTTTGCATCCACCAAGGCCGACAGAAAAATTATTTATTGCTATGAATTTTCACTGCATTGTGCAAAACTCTCGGGAAAAAGAGAATCATAGTGGCCAAGCTTCTAGAAATTCAAGAACCTGATGTTTCTCATGTCCTTATTAGCCTAGTTTAATATCACAGGATTTCCAATTTATTCTAATACTTGAGACTGAAAGTAATCATACTACTACTCCTAGAACATGCTATTAGAAAAGACATATAAACAACATAAAACAACTTATCACATGTATTGTCACTAAAGTTTTTGAAAATGATGCAAGGCCCATAAGGAAGAGCGATAATCTTACAAATATGGTTTATGGGGCCTTGCTATTATCTTGATTCAAATACAACTTGGTAAAACATTTGGCATCAAGAATACTCATTTAACTCATTTCACTCAAGATTTCTTTGATTTCAATCAAGTGATATCATTCTGACAACATAGCTATTCAATCAAGAACACATAATTACTCATTCAATGCAAAAGAACATGGCACATTCAAGCTTGTAAGTAAGTTAATCATGAAAAATATTTCTCTTTCTTCCTTTTTCTAATGATCAACACTCTAAAGTGTATTAAATAACATTCACACTAACTTAACTGTTATTTAGCACCTCTTTGCAAATTGAAACAATGAGATGCCATTTTATTTGATGATGTAAATGTTATGGAAATAAAGGGACTCAAGATCCTCACTCTAGGGATGCAAATACTTTTCCACTGGCTGAATCAAGCTTGTAGGAAACTACAAATCTATAAGAAGACATCAAAACCTAGGAACTCTTCATCAAGAACCCAAACACATTACATAGGTTTCCAATTCAAATTTGTAAATGGACATGAATTCCATTCGCTTATGAGGCACTGCACATCTCTATAGGGCCAAAGGAAAATCTCACCTACTCATGGGGGTGACTCTAGAAAAGGAAAAGCTCACCATGTCACCTTCTATTCCCTGTCACCTTATTTAATTTTAATTTCATGCCATACCACCTTCTATCCTTTCAGAATATTGAATATCAATGACAACTTTGTCCATCAAACACTTCAAGAATAAATTGTCAACCTTCCTTGCCACATTATCTTCAATGAATGACCACATAATGGGTCATTTGTTCCTATCATTGGCCCAATCCATTGTGGGTCAAAGGACTCGATCCCCACAACCATGTTCTTTACCAAGTCTTGAACAAATGGACTGCACCAATACAATAAAAACGTTATATAATATCCAAATCCCATTAAACCACTATCATCTAACTTGAATATAAATTAATTGCAGTCATGTTTTTTAAGTACCGTCGTTGTCATTCTCATTTGCATTGTGTTAAATATTGTTAATATTGTTTTTATAAATTCAGTCTAAAAATTGTAGTGTCCGCGGGCTCCAATGACCAGCCACTGCCACCGGGGACCAGCAGTTCTCCATGTGCGCAAGTATCGTGTGTATTAAAGCATAAATTTAATTTCAAATATGATGACTTATCTGTGTATATTTATATTTTTTTATTTTAATCTATGAGGTTATAAATGTGTATGCAGGTGCGAGCACCTCGGCCTACCAGTGCCATTATTCCTCCCTCCCTGATGTTTCGGCCACCCTATATGCCAATTACATCCCCTGGCATACATGCCCCATTCCCCAACCCCTTCCATCCAGACCCCCCCTCCTATATAGCAACATAGTTCCATCCAGCTCCCCCTTATGTTTCATACCCTGCTCCACCTCCGTATTAGTTTCCCATGTTCCCACCCCACCCCATTTGACCATGACAGACCACCCATCCACAGTCACCCATCCCTCTACCACAACACAGACCTGCCCCCCGCATTCCCCCACCATACTCGCTTCCCCTTACAGGGTGCACCGACCCATACTGCAGCCAGTTGGGGTTTATAGCCCTACACGTCCATCTCCACATCGCCCACCCCAGTCCATGCCTCCTTCTACAACCCCCCCTTCTTCCACTATTCCCCCTAGTGGTGTAGCCATCGTCGATGTGGCTACATCCTCCACTTTACCGTCCACCCTAGCATCGGAGTAGGCTATCCGACTCACTGCTCCATCCGCCAGCCCTAAAGACCAGCCGATTTTGTTCACGGTGAGATTGACTAGTTTATGAAAATCTCGTTCAATTTTAACGAAAATTACTATATGCATCTAGTTTCAACATTTATCTGATTATTCTAAATCTTGCAGGGTGGCATTGCTAAGAGACTAGGATCACGGAGGAGGGAGACCCCCTCATGACTTACAGTCTTGCATGTGGTGAGTTATCCAAGATTTCAAAATATTTTTATTTTGAAATTATGTTTTATACTTGTATAATTGCCAGGAAAAGTTGACATATTATTGTTGCCATTTCAGGGCTCAGGGGGACATGCTCAAAGATGTCGCAAGAACCCAGCTTCCTCTAACACGAAGAAGAGGAAGATCGCTTTCGGAGATGCACCTGCGAGCTCCAAGGGTGGGCAGGAGGATTGAGAGACCCTCCTATGTACACTAGCCACGATGTGCATTTTCGGCACGAGTTGCCATATTTTGTATAGGGCACCATGGGCCATATTTTGTACAGGGCACGAGTTGCCATTATATAGACATTGGGAACGATGTTCCATTTTTCCAAAAAGTGTACATGATTGGATCATTTTTGCATATTAATAGATGGATCTGCACTTCTGTATATGAGTTTCTCTTTGATTACATTTTTGCATACACGATTTTGTCTTCGATAAGAATGTTACGGAAATTTCTCACATACATATAGATTGTATTTCAAGACACCAAGTGACCTCAATATGAGTCCCTTGTATTTGAATGGATTTTTCTTTGTGTGTTAGTATGCGCCTTTGATGAAAGCATGGTTAATGTTTTGAAGTACTACTTGCACAAGTTGGCATAGACCCTTAGTGTTGATAATGTCTTCAATGTTTTGGTAATATTGATAATCACTCTTTGCAATTTAAGTATCTTGGATTTTTTGAGCTTAAGACACATATTGAACATAGTCAACTCAATGGTTCAAGACATCATTTTACCCCATGATCCATGCAAGATTCATTAGAGTCATATGAACCTCGTTGTCATCACCTCAACCATGGTCCCTCTCTTTAGATCCCTCTCCTTAGCAATGCATAAATTATATCCTCTACCTCTACTAGAACCCTTATTGCCTTTCCCTTCAAAACAACCCAAACCCCATTCAACCCCCTCTTTACGATCACCAAGAACCTCCTTCCTAGATATCACATAATATTTATTACCTTCCACACTAGGGCCCTTCCTATTTTGATTATTTACCTCAAAATCCCCATCACTAGAATCAGACCCAATAGGGGATCCCTCAGTAGAATAACTGCAACACACATATCCTCGAATTCCCTATCCCCCTTCAATCCTTTCAAAGAGAAAGACCAACCCTAACAACTATCCCCAAATGAGTATACTATCCCAAAATTTTCATAATCAAAGGAAGGATATTGCAAACTTAATGCGAAGTCTTTAATAGACTTGCCAATTTCCTTTTGGCATTGATCTAAGTGAGGTTGAGCCTCCATTGAAGGTGACCAGAAGTCCAGAGGAAGACTAAGACACTTCATCGAAACTGGAGCGATATTATTCATCTTCGGGCATGAATAGAAACAAGGGGACCATTGTTTTAGCATAAGCAAAATCATCTCCCACTTCCAATCATGGGCCAAAATATTCCTCAAAATTCTCTTGATATACGAAAAGAAACCCTAGGTAACTTGTAGTTGATATAAATAAAGTAGGAATGTACCCAAGCCTAAGAGCCCATCTTTCCTATAACTACACCCTTAGAGACAACTCCCCCACCTTTTTACCATGAAATCTTCCAACAAGAGCATGGGAATCCATTCCCACCACCTCATGCATTTTGATATCCTTTCCTAGGACTAGCCTCATAAGAGAGATTTTATGTTTTACACACTTCTTCCTCTTCATTTTGACACTACCAACATCATTCACCTACATCCCTTTGTTGGCTTCAGCTTTATCATTATCAACATGCTTTAAAGAATTGTCTCCTCCATCTCTAACCTTCGACCAACTACCATCCTTTTCCATAACAACCCTTCCATCCTCGAGATCAATAGGATTCACCCTTGGACTTGCTAGGTCCATAACCACTTCATATACAACACCTAAACTAATTTGATTATCCTAAATTAATCCATTTGAAATAGGACCCTCACCACATATATAATGACTAGTTTATCACGATCCACAAAACTCATCTATGGATTAGCCCACCCACCGACCAACACTAGGGCACACAAAATAAAATGCATTCCATGGATAGGTTCCTAAGAAAATCTCCTTGTACCATCCCTATCTACAGACATTATGTCCTCCACACAAAGCTCATCAAACCTGCACCAAGTTGACACCTTCCATTAAATCATTTGCTCTATTCTTACACCTCAACCCCAATATCACTTGAACCCACTTTTCCAAGTAAGCTAATGTGTCCTCATACTGATCCATAGAAAGAAAACCTAAGGTATGCCTATATTAACATGCTATCAACATCATATACTCATTTCTATGTCCACTAATAAATGACATATCATGTTGAAATCATTACAAGTTTTATACGAAGGTAGATATATCCCTTCATTATTCTTCTATCGAAACATTGTCAAACACCAAAGGAAAATCAACAAAATAAACTGAATTCAAAATAACCCTTAAAGCCAATAAAAACCTTGTTTGGCACTAAAGAATGCCACCAATTCAACTGAAGTACTACTTGACACATACATTGAATTTCATGAATGATTATGTATTCGTTTCAAATCTAAGTATCGATGTTATTGAAACTATAGCCTCCATGTCCAACAACAGAATGACAAATAAATCGATTAGGGGTTCTAAATTAAGAATGAAGGCCACATAAGATCCATAACAAGAAATAAATGTGTGTGTAGATGCCAAAAATAGACACGTCGGAATTAAACTTCATCCATACCCATAAACATGCATTTACTAGCATATGTCATCACATGCATAATCATAGCATCATTGCAAATTCAAATAACAGTGAATAACCGATCAAGCACATATCGTATACAAGACAATACTTATCTAGAACAAAGATCCACACAGTTGCTTGTGTCAGTGCAATTTTCCACCCAACCGTAGGTACTCTTGTTGATGCAAGGAATTACTTCTTTGCATAACAATTTCAAATTTTATCTGGCTAAGATAAAATAGTTGGGATTATCACCCTAGTTTATAGACTATTTACAATATTCACAATTTAAAAAGAGAAAATAAAATTTGTGAGAGGAAATAATTAATAAATGTAAAAGAAATCATATATAACAAGTTTTTGCAATAAATTTAAATATGAAAATCGAGAAAGAGAATAAAAAACAAACATTTCAAGATTTGGATTTGAGAACTAAATAAGCTGATTTTATTGATAATAACTCTGAGTTACAAATTGAAAGACCCTCTTTTCTCACTTATGCGAAAGTGAGGACCAAAAGAACTCTTAAAGTTCTTGGGTGACATCATTTTACCCCATGATCCATGGAAGATAACTCTAGCCCTAACCCTCACCCAAATCCTAACACTAAAACATCTCCTTCATCATCACCATCACCATCACCATCACCATCAACATCTTCATCATCACCACCATCTTCATCATCATCATTAACTCTAACTCTAACCCTAATTCAATTTCCTTCTATAACTCTAGCCCTAACCCTCACCCAAACCCTAGCACTTAGCCATCTTCTTCATCCTGACCATCACCATCACCGTCACCGTCACCATCACCATCACCATCAACGTCTTCATCATCACCACCATCTTCATCATCATCATTAACAACTCTAACCCCAATTCAATTTCCTTCTATAACTCTAGCCCTAACCCTCACCCAAACCCTAGCACTAAACCATCTTCTCCATCCTCACCTGTAACATCCCGAAATTTCCCAAAAAAAAAAATTATAGTAGCGAAATTAAACAAATTCATTTAATGCGGAATCAAACAAAATGAAATGAAAGCTTAACTAAAGTAATTAATGATGGTGATCTCTCATAATTCTCAATAATTAATTGTAAATGAAAAGCTACTTAATTAAGCAGATGTTAAATACTTCGATAACGACTCCTTTTTACTAAGCAGATGTGTATGGTAATCTGATTTGTTTAAGTTCCAGAAATGCATACAGCTAGTATTGAAATAAATACTTTGAAATAACACTGACAGCTTGTTTGTTTGTTTGACAAGGGGTCCTACGAGACGCCTTGGAGCTTACTTAGCTACATTTAGCTAAGGCTATTGAAATGTTTTCATGTGCAGACTATAGGTAATATATTCTACAAGATAGCATAAAAATAAATAGAAGTACAGTTTGTTTTCTTTTAAGCTCGACGTCAATGTAAAAGATTTTAAGTGTTAGTACTTTCTTGCGATGACCTGCAAAATGACAGAGGTATGAAATCTCAGCCCTAATCCAGCTTATAAAATGGCTTCCGATACTCTTCCAAGTTCTGATTGCAGTGTCCCTGTACTTGTTAAAAAATTACAATTAATGACCATAGTATCGTCATTAGAGTCAAGTTAGTAGTCCTACTATTAATAAAATATAAACTTAGCATTCTATGTATCTTATTTTATAAAATGCATAAAAGATATAGACTATTGGAATCCTAAGTCCTACACATTTACAAATACAATATTATATGAAATGCTAGTATTATTGTGCCTAGTCAAACACTATGATTGTACCTAGTCGATGGTCAATAGAACTGTACATATAAACTATATGTTATGATTTTCAAAATGCGACATTATACACATAATTATTTGAGACATTACAATGATCTCATAACACTATGTTATTGTAAAATATAATACATGAATCATTTCTAAAAATAATGAAATATTGTATTAATATTACAAAATCAATTGTAAGAATTACAATATCCAAATAATTATAATATAATATTATATAATGTAATCTATACATTGAAAAACATATATATATATATATATATATATATATATTATAATATTATTGTAATGTTAGCAATATATTGTAAACATATATATTAAAAATCGAACTAATATTAATAACATGAATTAAGAATACCATAATCAACACGAGTTAATGTAAGCATTATTACTACTATATTACAAACAAATATATGATGGAATCGAAATGAAACTAAGCTTTAAGCGATGTTATAATAACATGCAAAATAATGTAATGCAGGGTTTTAAACTATGATATGATAACATAATACAGTGCAAGGTTTAAACTATAGTTTCGTAACTCCTTCCTGCGTTAATGAGTAACGTGCTAATGTATCAAACATTGAATGCAAAGATTTGACGGTAATATTTGTGCTGACAGGGTTTGTCAATGTTACAATCGACAATCAAAGCTCCCCGCAGTGGAATGGCGAGCTGTAATGCCACACCACCCTGCCACATGAACTTGGTCGTTGAGAAAAGTAGTGAGTCCTGGTTGGCATGCGTCGTTGGCCATTTCATATCCCATTTGTATGCTGCATCACCTTGGAACCCTGCGTTATTAGCTCTGGTAAGGTGGTGCCATAAATACACTCTTAAATGTTGTTGCTCGGTTTACAATGTTATGCGTTTGTGTTCTGCCAACCGTCAATCTCGTCCATCCTCCATCGTTGATCCTAAACCCTAGTATCAAGGTAAGTAAAAAACATTTAGCAATAAAATCAGTATTCATTGTGTCGAACGGGGACGACAAGCTGCTCGAATGTAGTCTGGAGAATTTCCCTCCTCCACGGTTTCGATCTTGGGTCTATTAGCTGTTTGGAGTTATAGTCGTGAGCTTCCATGGTTTTGCCCTGCAATTGTTGAGGTGTTATCAAGGTTTTTTTTTTTCAGTCTATGTAACTGCATTTATAATAGCTTCCGAAACGAGGCTACGCACTCTGTCAAAAGTCTTTCCACCGTCATGTGAGTTTGGAGCTCTTCCAGTTTCTGCTAATGGAGAAGCATTGGACCGAGGGTTCGATCTTTGGTGGTTAATGAATCCTTCTGCATCTTCTAAAGTAGTTGATTGTTTGTACTGGAGGCTTCGTCATCGTCGTGGTTTACGGAATGGCTCGGTTGCTAGCTTCGAATGTAAATAAGTAAACCGTAAAGGGGTTTCGTTGTTGTATTGATTCTTTCGCAATACTTTGGAAAGCGTTTTAACCACTCGGTTGTTACTTGTTTTGCAAGTATTTGCTTCCAGTTTTGGACTTGGTGCATTTGTCGCAGACGGGTAACCTACGTCTTCCTCCAGCAAGCTCCGGTGGTTTCCTGTACGTCCTCGTAGGGCCCTGGTGTGGTTTTGTTGATTGGTAGTTTGCAAAGGAACTCCGAACGTTGCAACGAGACTTAGGTTTTGTTTTTGGTTCTTACAGTCGTCTGTAATGGGTGTTTTACTTAGTTTATTTTCGTTGCCTTTGGCATCTTGATGTAATGTTAAAAGGGGTCGATACGGTTTCGAACCTTCATGATACTATTTGCAAATCTTAAGGGTAAAAACCCTGTGTAAATGTTTTATGAATCACGACATTGTTGTTGAGTTTTGATGTGGAAAGGAACAGTCTTGTTACTGCAAAACATTCAAACTTTGTGAAAGAAGAGTTTTCTGCAATAAAATGTTTGTGTTTTAAAATGCTGAGTGTGCCTGTTCGTTTCGTCTTGATCTTGTTTTCGGTTAAGGAAACTATTTCTTAAAAGAAATAGTTAGATAATATAATAGCTATAAAAACATGAATACGTGAGTGTGTAGAATGCTTACTGCAATTATAAATAGTTTGGAAAATATAAACTATGAAATGATAGTTGGATTGCAAAAAGAATTCGTTTTCAATTTCAAAATTCAAATATAAAATGATAGAGAAGCTTTACCTATGGCTTTTGGAAAAAACACTGGTTTTTATACTTCCTTTTTACAAAATGTTTGAACTGTTGAAAGAAATAAACAAAAACGCAAAGAAGAAAAACTATCTAGGGTTAGAAAAGAAATGAAACATTAGGGTTAGTGAAGGGAATGTAATAATTGAAAATAAACATAGGAAAGTGTAGAAATATTGATAAATATTTGATCTTAAAAATGCTACGAAATAGTGAAAGGAAAAGAAATGTATTATCAGAGTACTTATGAAATCATAAGAAATAAATAGAATGCATCTGGTTATGAAAGAAGATTTATTTTAAAAAAAATAAATGCAACTGTATAGATTTTCTTTTGCAAAAATTACTAGCATGACAGATAGTCTGGAATATATGATTTTTATTCAAGTATTGCTATCTGGACAGAACTGAGATGAAAGAAAAATATTCTATGATTGTACTGAATAGTTATGATTTTTCCAGTGTTGCAGAAATAATAAAATGTCATGCAGAATATATATATATATATATATATTTATAAACCAGAATGTTAGAAATAGAATTCCTACAATAAATATTAATTCAATCACTGGCAAACTGCCCATCTATCATCTATTACTTAATTCACTTCTCTATACTAGAGTACTGTGCAAATAACAGCACGGGAGAAATATAGAGAAGATTATCTCATCAATATTTTTAACTATTTTAACATTCACAGTTAAACATAGGATAGAAAATAAATAATTCTATTAGTTAAAAAATTGAAAACTATAACAGATTTAGAATAGTAAAACCTGGTTAACTGTAGATAAACAAACAACCGAAGGAGCCTGTTCCACCCAACCAATTCCCGAAGACATCCTAGTTACTTGCCTTAGGACCCTCGAGCCTGTTCACTGAACCACCAGGAAGAAGAAACTTAGGAGCTCAGAACCTCTACTTGCAGTGAAAATGTTATCCATCTAGATATTTAGCAGTCAAATGAACTGCACCAGCACCTCTAGTTCTCCCTGTCCAAAATATTTTTGCAAACTTATAATTTGCACATACACCTAGCCTCCCTATTCGAATCTCTCAGTAATCACCTGATTTACTTGAGCAAATATTTCTACATAAAATATTAGGTAAGAGTTTCCTGCTCAATTCGAATTTTCCTTATGTAGGCTTCCTAGGCCTTTTCAGTTGGTAATTGGTCATTAAATGAGCTGCCTGCCCACTCCCACCACCTGGGGGATAATGCCACATTATTAGGGGTAGTTGTCCCATAACCAACAGCTAGTGTATAGTGCAATTGCTGCCACTTATCCCATGCTTCCCAATAGCTTCCATTCCTCCTAGTGGGTCAGTGAACACTCATTTAACAGTCCCCTTAGGTGTTTGTCTCCTACTTAATTTAATTAAATAATAATAATCGGTAATTACATTCATCCTTGATCAAAATTGATCATAATTACAAAACTTTGTAATTAAATTTAACATAAAGTATTTTTTCCAAATAAAATAATATTTTCAATATTTGGGTAGGTGACATACACCCCCCCTTAAATCTCAACATCGTCCTCGATGTTGGTCAATCACTCTCTGAGTGTTTCTTGAAACAGAGTTGGGTATGCTACCTACATACTACTCTCCAACTCCCAGGTTGCCTCTTCTGGACTAAGGTGCTTCCATTGCACCTTCACTTGTCCAATGGTGCGATTCCAGAGCATAGTTTCCCTCCTTTCGAGGATACAATTTGGTTCCACCTGAAAATCGCCGTTTTGTCCCACCTGTACATCATTCTAGTTTACAACATGAGTAGCATCGTGTACATATTTCTTTAAAAATGATATATGAAAAACATTATGTATTTTTAAGTTTGGTGGCAAAGCTAGTTGATATGCCATTGGTCCAACTCTGGACAATATTTCGAAGGGACCACAGTACCTGGGTGCCAACTTGGCACAGCTCCCCAACTTCAAGGAACTCTTTTTCGGTCTTACCTTGAGAAACACATGTTCACCAACCTGAAACTCTTTATGAGTTCTTTTTAAATCAGCTTGACTCTTTTTCTTGTTTTGGGAAGCTTTTAAATTTCCTTGTACCTATTTCACAATTAGTTCTAACTCCTGCAACAAGTCAGGTCCTAAAAAAATTCTATTAACTGGGTCATTCCAAGAAACAGGTGTATCACACTCTCTACCATAAACAATTTCAAAAGGACTAAGTCTGACAGATGCATGATAATGATTATTATATGCAAATTCTGCTAAGTGTAAGTAGTATTCCCACTTACCAGGTTGATCTTTAACATACATTCTCAATAAGTCTTCCAAAATTTGATTCACCCTTTCTGTTTGTCCATCCGTTTGTGGATGAAATGCTATACTGAAATTTAAGGTTGCATTCAACCCTTTAAACAAAGATCTCCAAAAGTTTCCCGTAAACTTAGAGTCTCAGTCTGAAATTATTACCTTCGGTATTCCATGTAATCGAAAAATCTGCTTCATGAAGATTTCTGCAATGTCTGGGGCCTTATGAGTAGTTTTCACAGGTATCAAATGTGTTGCCTCGCTGAGTTTGTCCACTACCACCATGATAGAGTTATTTTGTTTCTGGTTTTTGGGTAGTCCAGTAATGAAGTCTATGCTTATCACTTTCCATTTCCAGCTAGGTATAGGTAATGGTTGCAACAATCCTACTGGATGTTGATGTTCAACCTTCACTTTTTGATAGTCCAAACACTTTGATATGTATTCTGCTACTTCATCCTTCATCCTTGGCCAATAGTACTCCTTCCTCAGCATAGTAATGGTCTTTTGATAACCTGGATGGCATGAATAATGGCTTTTGTGCATCTCGTCTAAAATCAGAATTTTTATTTCTGGTATATTAGGTACATACAATCTGTTTTTGTACAGTAATAACCCATTTTCCTTCATGCTATAATCTGCCATAAAATTTTCAGAACTGTTGTTTGCTATCCTTTCCTTTAAATTTCTGTATTCTTCGTCCGTTTCACTTTTTTCAAGAATCGGATTTTCTAAATCTGTTGAGTAAGTACTAATAGCTGGAATAAAATTCAGTTTTTCTTTACGACTCAAAGCATCTGCAACCTTGTTCTCTTTTCCTTTTATATGCTGAATTTCAAAATCATACTCACTTAAGAAATTCAACCATCTAGCTTGTCTAGCGTTCAGATTTGTCTGATCTAATAAATATTTCAAACCCATATTATCTGTCAACAAGGTAAATTTTCTGCCAATAAGGTGATGATGCCACATTTTTAAGGCGTGAATTACTGCCAACAATTCTAAATCATAAGTAGAGTAGTTCTTCTCATGTACTTTCAGCTTTCTAGATTCATATGCCACCGCATATCCTTCTTGTGTTAAAACTCGACCGAGCCCGCCATTACATGCATCGATGCAAACTACAAAATCTTTGTTGGGATCCGCTATCCTCAAGATAGGTGCTGTAGTCAACAATTCTTTTAGGTTCTTAAAACTGTCAGAACATCTCTGATCCCACACAAACTTCTTCCCTTTCTTCTGCAAATAGGTTATGGGGTTTGCAATTTTTGAAAAACCTTCTATAAACTTTCTATAATATCCAGTAATACCCATAAATGACCTCACATCTGACACATCTTTAGGAACCGGCCAATCATTAATGGCTTTTATCTTGTCGGGATCAACTGAGATTCCTTCCTTTAAAATTATGTGTCTTAGATACTGAATGTTGTCCTTGCGGAAATCACACTTACTAAATTTAGCGTATAGTTGGTGATCTCTCAGAACTTGTAGGATAATTCGTAGGTGTTCCTCATGCTCTTCTTCGCTTTTAGAATACACTAAAATGTCATCTATAAATACAACATCAAACTTATCTAAGTATTTATGCAGAATATTGTTCATCAAGCACATAAATACAGTTGGGGCATTAGTCAAGCCAAATGGCATGACCACAAACTCATAATATCCATATCGTTGTATGAAAGTCGTCTTGAAAATATCTTCGTCTTTAACTCGCACTTGATGATATCCTGACCTTAGATCAATTTTTGAAAATATCATTGCTCCACGTAGCTGATCAAATAGATCATCTATGCGGCGCAATGGATATCGATTCTTGATCATCATCTTATTAAGTTGGCGATAATCTATGCACAATCTTAGGGTTCCATCCTTTTTCTTAACAAATATAATAGGTGCTCCCCAAGGAGATACACTGGGTCTTATGTAAATTTTGTCAATCAGCTCTTTTAACTATGACTTCAATTCGTTTAATTCCAGTATATTCATTCTATATGGAGCTTTAGAATTTGGTGCCACTCTTGATATTAACTCGATGGTAAAATCCAAATCTCTTTTAGGAGGTAATCCTGGAATCTCTTCAGGAAAAACATCCTTAAAATCCTTTAGGACAGGTATGTCTTCTAGTTTCAGTTTGTCCTTTTTATCAATAAACTCATCATTTACTACATTTACTGCAAACAACTGACATCCTTTCCTAACTGCCTTCTTTACTTGCATGGCTGAAATCTATCTAAGGGTTGTTTTCCTCGGAAAGCCTTTTACTTCTACAATCTCTCCATCATCATTTAAACATGTAAAACTCTTTTCATAACAGTTCAGAATAACATGATGGGATTCTAACTAGTCCATTCCAATTATAATATCATAAGATCCTAAAGGTAAAACATTTAACTTGACTTGTGTTTTTAACTGATTCATGAATAAAGTACATTTTTCAATAAAATCTGATACCTTCCTCTTTGTTCCCGTTGCTAATCTAACCAACCAAGATTTACTAAACTTTTCTGTTTTGATTTTTAGATTTTCTACCACATCCGGTGATATATAACTTAAACTAGCACCTGAGTCAATTAAAACAGTAACTGGATGATTTTGTAACATACCTTCAATCTCTACCATAGAGATTTGATGATCTGCTTGCCTGTTGTCGAGTGCTGCATTAATTATGGGCAGCTCTCTTGCCAAGTCTCCAATAGTAGGTTCGGTCTTAATAGAATGTATGTTGTTGGCTGTCTGCTTCCTTTTGGGACATTCTGATGCATAGTGAGGACCTTGACATTCAAAACACTTAATAGGTGCATTCTGTTCATTGATTCTACTGTTATTAGGAACATTTCTAAGTGTTGTAAAATTTTGCTGCTGACTATTTCTGAAGTTATTTCCTTGAAAATTTCGATTCTGGAAATTTTTCTTTTGGAAACCTGAATTTCCACTAAATCTGAATTTTTTCTTTTTTAGCTCAAAATTACTGGGCTTATGACTTTTCCAGCTTGTCATTCCTTCTCTTTTCCGATTGGTGTCATAACATAAAACTTCTTTTCGCATAGCCTCTTCCAGGGTCTTTAGACTATCATACTCGATTCTATCTTTAATATTAAAAGGTAGTCAGCTTAAATATCTATGAATCTTCGGTTTTTCTTCGATGGGATATGGCACATATCTCAGTAAGTTCAAAAATTTACTATTCATTTCCTTCATGTTCATGCCTCCCAGCTTCAAGTCATAAAACTCTTTAGATTTTTTTTCATAGTATTGCTCAGATAGAAACTTCTTCTTGAAGTATCGTTTAAAAGTACTCCAGTTTACATCTTTATCTTTAATGCCTTTTACTCTTTTGATGTCCTGCCACCAAATATCTGCTTTTCCGGTCAAGTTATAGATAGCCATTTTTTCTTTCAAATATTCTGAATAGTTATAAATCTGAAAATATTTCTTCATGTCGGTAACCATGCTTCAGCTGTCTTGCCCTTCTTAGTTTCTCCATTAAACGTTGGAGGTTTAATCTTTTTGAACTCTCTATAAATTTCTTCATACTCCTTGTGATTTTTCCTTCTGGGTTTGAAATATCCCTCGCTGCTGTCACAGGTCCACAATGGCCACGTGGACCTATGGGAGCCGACAGAATCCATGTCCGCTCATCGGTTTGGGTTCTGTGGCCTCGGGGCAAATCCTCTAGGTGTCCCTGAATGGCCCTGGGGTGCACCACTTCCGGGTCTTCGAGGAATGTTGTGGGGGGTCCCCTAGCTGAAACCCGCCATCTCGAACCCACCGGAACTGACGGATTCACGAACCGAGCCACGGTTCGGGTGCCACGGGCATTCTAGTCGGGAAACCCAGGGCCATTCAGGGACACCTAGAGGATTTTCCACGAGGAAACGAAACCCAAACTGGTGAGAGGACATGGATTCCATCGGCTCCCATAGGTCCATGTGGCCATTGTGGACCTGTCCACGGTGGCCACGCACACCCGGGGGCCTCCGGATGAGAAATGTCCCCTTTTAGCGAATTTGGATGGCCCATCACTAAGAAAACCCTTAGCTCTAGAGATGGCCCACTGGCACCACTTCTGGGTCTTCGAGGCATGCTGTGAGGGTTCCCCTAGCTAAAACCCATCGTCTCGGACCCACCAGAATCGATGGATTCATGAACCAAGCCACGGTTCGGGTGCCACGGGCATTCTAGTCAGGCACCCTGGGGCCATTCAGGGACACCTGGAGGATTTGCCTCGGGGCCACAGAACCAAAACCAGTGAGCAGACATGGATTCCGTTAGCTCCCACAGGTCCATGTGGCCATTGTGGACCTGTCCACGGTGGCCACGCACACCCGGGGGCCTCCAGACGAGAAATGGCCCCCTTTAGAGAATTTGGCATGGCCCATCACTGATCAAAACCCTAGCTTCGGAGATGGCCCATTGGCACTGCTTCCGAGTCTTTGAGGCATGCTGTGGGGGGTCCCCTAGATGAAACCCGCTGTCTGAGACCCATCAGAATTGATGGATTCACGAACCGAGCCATGGTTCGGGTTCCACGTGAATTCTAGTCGGGCACCCTGGGGCCATTCAGGAACACCTGGAGGATTTGCCCCGGGGCCACAAAACCCAAACTGGTGAGTGGACTTGGATTTCGTCGGCTCCCACAGGTCCACATGGCCATTATGGACCTGTCCACGGTGGCCACGCACGCCCGAGGAACTCCAGACGAGAAATGGCCCCCTTTAGCAAATTTGGCATGGCCTTCACACTAGGGTCAAATTTGCAAAATCATCCACCGGGCACTTATGGCTAGCGTTCCCAGTCGTAACTTGCCTAGACAGATGTTAGGAACCCATGTCTTTACTTTGTTAGTATGTTGTTGTTGGACGCATATGCTTTGTAAGTCGTCCTGTAGTATTTGTTGATCAATAGTTGTGTTATTGTTGTTGGCGCATATGCTTTGTAAGTCGCCCGTAGTATTGTTGATCCATAGTTTGTAACGGCCCATGGTTTCGACCCATAGTATTGGCGCCTAGAATTAGTATATAAGTGTGTGTTGAGACCTATGAAGGCACCGTGAAGTTAATTGTATTGATCTTGCTCAAAGGAGGTTGCCCCCTCGAAGTGGCCTATGATCAATATAAAAGTGATTCTGAGTTCTATCATTTCTGCTATTTCGCATATTCTTGCTAATTAATTGTTGCAGGTGTATCTCATCTGGTATCAGAGCACTTTCTTGGGCTCGCTGGGTGAAATTTCTGCCAAAATTTTTTTTCGCATCTGTTGCAGGTTCGGATTTGGAAATAATCCCTATCCGCTTAACTGTGGGAAGTACTTGGGCATAATCCCTAAAACTCATTGTGAGGAGTACCACAGGAACCCCGAAGCAGCTGGCCCATTGAGAGGACCTGCTTGCGAAAAGGGCAACAAATCCTACCTGATTGACTAGTTCCCAAAGCCCGAAAGCCCACATTTGTCTATTTTTAGGGTTTGCCATAACTTCCTCAGATTTCACCCAATCACCTTCAAATTTTACCACAGAGTTCCTTTCTGAATTCTACTTCTTTGTCCCCCCCTGCCAAATTTTCTCATTCTTTCACCCCGCTTCTGAAATCCTCATTTTTGCTTCCCTATCTAGTCGACAGTGTCCAAAACCTAGTCAAACCCCAATTACCCTTCATATTTTTTCCCTAGTCAAGATTTTCCCTTACTGAAGTAGTTTCTGTTTTTGTTTTCCTACCCAGTCAACCGAAGAAAAAAAAAAAAAAAAAAAAATCTTGGTTATGGTTGTCACCCGTGCAGGAGCAAAAACCATGGAGGAAGCACTTGCAGCCATCCAAGCCAAACTCCAAGATCTGGATGAAAAATTTCTCGGCCTCCATCTTGAACATTCAGCTATGAACAACAAACGACAGTCCGAGTCTTCATCAGACAATGGGTTCTCCTCTTCCAGCAATTTCCGTGGTCTGAAGCTTGATTTTCCTCGCTTCAATGGTACTGATCCAACTGGATGGATCTATCGTGCAGAATAGTATTTCAGTCTGCATAATACTTTTGATGTCAACAAAGTTCCGCTGGCATCCTTTCACTTGGAACAGGAAGCTCTTCAATGGTACCGTTGGTACATCAAGGCTCATCCCGAGCCCAAATGGCCAGACTTTTGCCAGCTCCTTTTGCAACGCTTTGGTCCTAGTGCTTTTGATGACTTCATAGGAGCTCTCACTAAACTTCGCCAAATTAGCACGGTGAGAGAGTATCAAACCGAATTTGAGAATCTAGCCAACCACACCAAAGGACTATCTGATGACTTTTACCGGAGTTGTTTTATCAGTGGTCTAAAGGATGCCATCCGCTCTGAGGTCAAAATGTTCTGTCCCAACACAATGATGGAATCCCTAGGGTTGGCTAAGTTGGCAGAAGACAAGATTGCAGCCCAACAACGCTCCAAGCCCACTTTTGTTCCCTTCTGAAATATGGGTTCTCAGCGACCACCTATACCGCAGGCTCCTCGACCGACTCCTATCAAGCGTTTGTCTGAAACAGAGATGCAAGCATGCAGAGAAAAGGGGCTTTGCTATAATTGTGATGAGAAAATCACTTGGGGACATAGATGTGTTCAGCAAAAACTCTATCTCTTGGATGTGGAGTCTCCGCCTGCCTTTGAAATTGGTGACGAAGATCCAGAAACACTGGATGCTCCGGTCGACATTCAGGAACAGCCTATAGACCCTCCGTCTTAGGATGACCAGCCAGAGATATCTCTCCATGCTTTAGCTGGAATCACCACCCCCCAAACAACGCGGGTCAGGGGTTACTTCAAGAAGCTTCCTCTTACAATACTCATTGATTCTGGTAGCACTCATAATTTCATTGACCCTTGAATCGCCAAACAAGCTGATTGTTTTATCCATCCTTGCTCCAACTTTGAAGTCATGATTGCCAATGGGGGCACCTTACCTTGCAAAGGGAAGTGTCAAAATGTGCGTATCTCTATGGGAGACTATACCTTGCGCTCTGACATGTTTGCCTTGCCCTTAGGCAGATGTGATGTGGTTTTGGGCACTCAATGGCTACGCACACTTGGCCCTATCTTATGGGATTTTGCTGAACTTTGGATGCAGTTTTCCCTCAATGGACAAAAACACACATTGACAGGATTACAACCAGGTTCTCTCAGCATCATCAATTCACATCGCATGGAAAAACTCCTCAAGAAGAATTCACATGGTGTCATCGCTCAGATCCATTCCATCCAGATGCAACCATCAGCGGTCTCCACTACTCCTTTGGATCTACAACAAATTCTGGATCGATATACAGGTGTCTTTGCTGAACTAGTGGGATTACCACCTTCCAGGCCAGAAGACCATCGTATTCAGCTCCTTCCTGGCAGCGTTCCTCCCAACATCAGGCCCTATCGCTACCCTTTTCACCAAAAAATGAAGATTGAAATGCTCGTTCAGGACTTATTGAAGCAAGGTATTATTCGTCCAAGCACTAGTTCCTTTTCTTTTCCAGTTATTCTTGTCCGCAAAAAAGATGGGTCATGGCGCCTCTGCATTGACTTCCGAGCACTTAATCACCTCACCATCAAGGATAATTTTCCAATTCCTATTATTGATGAGCTTCATGGGGCTCACTTTTTCTCCAAGTTGGATCTTCGTTCTGGGTATCATCAAATTCGGGTTCATGAGGAGGATATTCCTAAAACAGCTTTCCGCACACATTATGGCCATTATGAGTTTTTGGTCATGCCCTTTGGCCTCACTAATGCTCCTTCCACATTCCAGGCCTTAATGAATAAAATATTTTGACCCTACTTGCGGAAATTCATTCTGGTATTCTTTGATGATATCCTCATCTACAGTAAAACATGGGATGAACATCTCCAACGTCTAGCTCTTGTCATGCAACTTTTCTCTAACCATCATCTCCATGCCAAGCAGTCTAAATGTGTTTTTGGACAGAAGGAAGTTGAGTATCTCGGGCACATTATCTCAGCACAAGGGGTTCGCGTGGATCCTGCCAAAATCGATGCCATGAACAATTGGCCACAGCCTTAGACACTCAAGAGCCTTTGTGGTTTTTTGGGGTTGACTGGCTACTACCGCAAGTTTGTCAATGATTATGGGAAGATTGCCGCTCCATTAACTGCTCTATTGAAAAAGGATGCTTTCACATGGACACCTGCTGCTCAGTGTGCATTTGACAAACTAAAACAAGCTATGTGTGCTACACCTGTGCTAGCTATGCCCGATTTTTCCAAGCCCTTCACTATTGAGAGTGATGCTTGCGAAAATGGACTTGGTGTTGTCCTCCTTCAAGATGAACACCCCATTGCGTTCACCAGCAAAGCCCTTTCAGGTACGAATTTAGCTGCCTCTACCTATGAGAAGGAAATGATGGCTATTTTGCATGCAGAACAGAAGTGGCGCCCATACCTATTAGGGAATCATTTCTGCATCAAGACTGATCACCAGAGTCTAAAATATTTCTTGGACCAGCGTGTCTCCTCCCCGGCACAACAGAAATGGGTTAGCAAACTCATGGGTTATGACTATGAGATCCCTTACAAGAAGGGTAAAGTCAATATTGTGGCAGATGCTCTTTCTCGTACATTTGATGCCCAAGGTTCTCTTTCAGCCATTTCTATGCCGGTTCCAAATTGGTTGCAATATGTTCAACAGGGTTATGTCAATGACTCTTCCTTATCTCAAATCATCCAACGCTTGACCAACAACCCTTTTGCTGTACCACATTACTCTTGGGATGGTGCTTCTCTGCGATACAAGGGTCGTCTGGTGCTTCCCCAGGGCATAGATCTTCAACAGGCTGTCTTTTATGAACTCCATGCTTCTCCATTGGCAGGGCACTCTGGGTTCCTCAAAACATATGAACGAGCACGGCGTAACTTCTTTTGGCAGGGCATGAAAAGGACAATTCAACAGATGGTGGCCGAATGTGATACCTGCCAGCGCAATAAGGGTGAAACAACACTCCTTCCAGGATTGCTTGAACCCTTGCCCATACCTACATGGATTTGGACAGATATTTCTATGGATTTCATTGAAGGGCTCCCTAAATCTGGTGGGAAGACAGTGATTCTCGTTGTGGTTGATCGCCTCTCCAAATATAGTCATTTTTGTGCTCTCAGCCATCCCTATACAGCCTCCTCCGTCGCTCAAATTTTTCTGGACCAGATCTTTCGTCTTCATGGCATCCCTTCTTCCATTGTCTCGGATCGTTATGCGACTTTCACCAGTCATTTTTGGACAGAACTATTTCACCACACTGGCACCAAACTAAATATGAGTTCAGGGTATCACCCACAAACAGATGGTCAGACTGAAATTGTCAATAAATGCTTGGAAACTTATCTTTGTTGCTTCACCTCGGAACAACAACATCAGTGGGCAAAGTGGCTCCCTCTCGCTGAATGGTGGTACAATACCTCTTACCACAGTGCCTCTAAAATGACCCCATATGAAGTAGTCTATGGTCAGGCACCTCCAGCTCTTCTTCCATACACCCCCACCAGTTCACCAGTTCAGGAAGTTGACACGGTCCTTCGCAACCGCGATCAGATTCTTCGCATTTTGCGGGACAATCTTCACATGGCAAGAAATTGCATGAAGCAACAAGCTGATCAACACCGTTCGGAGCGCACTTTTCAAGTAGGCGATATGGTTTTTCTTCGTCCCCAGCCGTACAAACAATCCTCCTTGAAACTCAAAGGGCGTCATAAGCTCGCTCCAAAGTTCTATGGGCCATATCGGATTCTTCAGAAGATTGGGTCCGTTGCTTATAAATTGGAACTTCCTCCTTCTTCCCGCATTCATCCAGTCTTTCATGTCTCTTGTCTGAACAAAGTTCTTGGCACCAACATCAGCAGACAAATGATTTTACCCGAACTGGATAATGAAGGATCCATCCTTTTGGAGCCAGAGGCCATCCTCAATCGGTGCATGCGTCAGCTTCTCTCTCGCTCTATCACAGAGGTCTTAATTCAGTGGCACGGCATGCAACCAGAGGATGCTACATGGGAACCACTCCTTCAGATTCAACAACAATTTCCACATCTAAGCTTTGAGGACAAAGCTTTTTTTAAGGGGGAGAGGATGTTAGGAACCCATGTCTTTATTTTGTTAGTATGTTGTTGTTGGACTCATATGCTTTGTAAGTCATCCCGTAGTATTTGTTGATCAATAGTTGTGTTATTGTTGTTGGCGCATATGCTTTGTAAGTCGCCCGTAGTATTGTTGATCCATAGTTTGTAACGGCCCATGGTTTCGAACCATAGTATTGGCGCCTAGAATTAGTATATAAGTGTGTGTTGAGACCTATGAAGGCACCATGAAGTTAATTGTATTGAGCTTGCTCAAAGGAGGTTGCCCCCTCCAAGTGGCCTGTGATCAATATAAAAGTGATTCTGAGTTCTGTCATTTCTGCTATTTCACATATTCTTGTTAATTAATTGTTGCAGGTGTATCTCAACATACCTGCAGGACTCCCCGGAACTCAGTTTTGTTGCACGGTTGGAATTCTATGCCCCCAACAGGTATCCAGCAGGTGTCCTTAAAGGCCTTTTGGATGCGAGACGGAACGCACCATAGAATGACGAGTGTGGCTCTGGTCGATGAACCATCGAATTCGTTGGATTCAGGATGTTGGGATAGTGCCAGGGGTGCACCTCTCCTATGCCCCCATGGCCCCGGTGTCACCTTGCAGGTCCATCTTGGAAACTAGGGTTTTGCTCAGTCAGGGAGTGTGCAATTTTTGCACACGGTGGTCAACTCTGAAAAATATTCCACTGGGCACTTATGGCTAGTGTTCCCGGCTAGAACTTGCCTAAACACACCTACAAGACCCCCGGAACCTGGTTTTGTTGCATGGTTGGAGTTCTATAGCCCCGGCAGGTATCCAGTAGGTGTCCCTGAAGGCCTTTTGGATGCGAGACGGAACGAGCCATAGAATGACGACCGTGGCTCCGATCGACAAACCGTTGACTCCATTGGATTCAGGACGCAGGGATAGTGCCAAGGGTGCCCCTCTCCTCTGGCCGTGTGGCCCCGGTGTCACCTTGCAGGTGCATCTTGGAAACTAGGGGTTTGCTCAGTCAGGGAGTGTGCAATTTTTGCAAACAAGGGTCAACTCTAGAAAATATTCGACCGAGAACTTATGGATAGCATTCCCAGCCGGAACATGCCTAGACACACCTACAGGACTCCCCAGAACCCGTTTTTGTTGCACAGTTGGAGTTCTATGCCCCCGGCAGGTATCCAACAACTGTCCTTGAAGGCCTTTTAGATGCGAGATGAAACGAGCCATAGAATTACGACTGTGGCTCCGATCGACGAACCGTCGATTCCGTTGGATTCAAGACGTCAGGATAGTGCCACAAGTGCCCCTTTCCTCCGTCCCCATGTCCCCAGTGTCACCTTGTAGGTCCATCTTGGAAACTAGGGTTTTGCTTAGTCAGGGAGTGTGCAATTTTTGCACATGGGGGTCAACTCTGGAAAATCTTCCACCGAGGACGTGTGATGATGATGATGGTGATGATGAGGAAGACATTGATGGTGATGGTCATGGTCATGGTCATGAAGATGATGATGATGATGGAGGCTTTGATGAGGAACTTGGAGTTAGAGTTAGAGTTGGAGTTAGAGTTAGGGTTAGAGTTAGAGTCAATGATGATGATGGAGATGGTGGTGATGATGAAGACGTTGATGATGATGGCGATGGTGATGGTGATGATGAAGAAGACGGTTTAGTGCTAGGGTTTGGGTGAGGGTTAGGGCTAGAGTTATAGAAGGAAACTGAATTAGGGTTAGAGTTAGAGTCAATGATGATGATGGAGATTGTGGTGATGATGAAGACGTTGATGATGATGATGAGGGTGATGGTGAGAATGGAGAAGATGGTTTAGTGCTAGGGTTTGGGTGAGGGTTAGGGCTAGAGTTATAGAAGGAAATTGAATTAGGGTTAGAGTTAGAGTCAATGATGATGATGGAGAAGGTGGTGATGATGAAGACGTTGATGATGATGGTGAGGGTGATGGTGAGGATGGAGAAGATGGTTTAGTGCTAGGGTTTGGGTGAGGGTTAGGAATAGAGTTATAGAAGAAAATTGAATTAGGGTTAGAGTTGTTAATGATGATGATGAAGATGGTGGTGATGATGAAGATGTTGATGGTGATGGTGATGGTGATGGTGACGGTGATGGTGATGGTGATGGTGATGGTGAAGAAGATGGCTTAGTGCTAGGGTTTGGGTGAGGGTTAGGGCTAGAGTTATAAAAGGAAATTGAATTAGGGTTAGAGTTAGAGTTAATGATGATGATGAAGATGGTGGTGATGATGAATACGTTGATGGTGATGGTGATGGTGATGATGAAGAAGATGGTTTAGTGCTAGGGTTTGGGTGAGGGTTAGGGATAGAGTTATAGAAGGAAATTGAATTAGGGTTAGAGTTAGAGTCAATGATGATGATGGAGATGGTGGTGATGATGAAGATGTTGATGATGATGATGAGGGTGATGGTGAGGATGGAGAAGATGGTTTAGTGCTACGGTTTGGTTGAGGGTTAGGGCTAAAGTTATAGAAGGAAATTGAATTAGGGTTGGAGTTAGAGTTAATGATGATGATGGAGATGATGGTGATGATGAAGACGTTGATGATGATGATGAGGGTGATGGTGAGGATGGAGAAGATGGTTTAGTGCTAGGGTTTGGGTGAGGGTTAGGGCTAGAATTATAGAAGGAAATTGAATTAGGGTTAGAGTTAGAGTTAATGATGATGATGAAGATGGTGGTGATGATGAAGACGTTGATGGTGATGGTGAAGGTGATGGTGATGGCGATGATGAATAAGATGGTTTAATGCTAGGGTTTAGGTGAGGGTTAGGGCTAGAGTTATAGAAGGAAATTGCTAGGATACATATCTAAGAGTCTCGAAGATCTCTATGCATTTTTCCATCAAGTTTGGTCAAGGAGATTCTAGTATCTAGTTAGAATATATTAGTGGAAACCCTAGGTTGATGACACAATGCTTGGATAAGGGAAAAAACCCAAAATATAGCTAGATTTGGGTGAGCATTGAGCATGGGGAACCAAATCTATGAATATGTGTATTGTTAAATATAATTTTGTGGGGTGGGAGGTCGTCCTCCAAAAACTCAAGCATTGACATGAGTGAGGTAGGTCTAAAGCAACTTCTCTCATACCAAATGAGAGAAGTGGTAGGGCTAGTTTAGGTTGAATTAGTGTTTCTAGGGCTAGTTTAGGTTTATAGGATTAGATTAGGTTTATAGTATTCTAGCTCATTTTTCTAGTGTTAAATTAGTGTTTCTAGGGTTAGTTTAGCTTTCTACGATTTCTAGGGATAGATTAGGTTTCTAAGCATTAATGACAAAGGGTGAAATGATGACATGGCAGATGGATGTATCTCTTTGAATGTATGTATGTATCTCTATGTATGTATGTATCTAAATGTATGTATCTCTATGTATGTATGCATTTATGTACAACAAAGACATGTATGTATGTATGTATCAACAAAAAATGCATGTACCAACGAAATAAAATAAAACTACACATACCTCGATGTAGAACATAACATTCTTTGATGCAATTCTTTCTCTTTTGTAAAGTTGACTCGCCTCATTCAATAAATCCATCTGGATCCTCTCTATTGCTAATTGTCTCCATCAATCTCTTGTGCTCTGAAATGAGGCAGGTAATAGCATACCTTGGTTGAGCTCTTGCTTGACATTGTCTGAAGATGGATGTTTGTGCCAACGATCAAGTTTGTGAAGTGATACACCACTGAACCTGGTCTGTAATCCATGAATACATGCCCACTAGTCTTTCTTGACTTCCCATCTAGTGTAAAATATTCCCCCTTAACCACCATCGAACCAATAGGAAATTCAATGCCTTCATCATCGATCAATTATGCGTAGAGGGTTTGCTTACCTTGAATGCACCGTGCCAACCAATAATCCATGCCCCATTCATTTCCTTTCGAGGCAAGGACTACGTATATGTGTCCTGGTTGTACAAGATCTGAGATATGGTCGTAGTTTGTCGAAATCGCTGACTGACCCTCCTCTAACTGGGTTGTTTAAAGAACTGCACATTGGTCTACTGCAAGTGACACACAATCCCATTCATCAACCCAGTCCATGCATTCACATTCATCCCATTCGCCGCTGCTGTAAGGGCTGCAAAAGCATGCAAGCTTTCGCATCCATATCTCAAATAAGGGGTTGTTTGAGCTTCAAAATGAATGAAAATCCACGTGTTCCTTGTATTGTTCCGCAACTATATTGACGCGATTGGTCTATGCCAACCACTAGCCAAAAATTTCTCACCACATGTCCTGCCACTGATGATGTTTGTTGATCTCTTGCTCGGTCTGACATTGTTGTGGAGCACCATTGAACTGTGGACTCTACATCTAGGATATGAGGCTCCTTGTCAAACCTCATCTCTTCCCTTCGTATTGCGGTCTTAATGCATGCACCGGCCCCATCATGCTCGCCTTTGCCGTGCCCAGTCTCAAAATAGTTCCAGATATGCGACACACTATAATTCTTATGCAAAGTACTCATCCATTCGAATACTCCGGCATTTTTGAACTAGCCCGCACAACCATCCAACCATATCCAATGCTGATCCATCTGTATATCTCTCTCCTTCAACTGATCATAGAAAATTTGAAAACAATGTTGCACATAATGCAGATCATGGGTTCTATCATCACTTATGTAAAAGTTTGTCTCCTTCAGTATTATCCTCTTGTCATTGCTGCTCTCTGGCCCATACCTATACATAATATGTACCATGATGCTGACTTGGTCTCAATGGTAGTATTGACCCTGGATTTCATTTTGTGGCTGTAGGGTGTAATTTTCGGCAAAATCCAGAATTGACACTATGGTTCCAATGGGAAATGTGTCCCTGCATTTTCTGTACTGCTCATCTTGTCATTGCGCTACATGCACATGTTGAACATACTGCTTTGTTTTCTCATAGAACTCTATCAAGAAGTCACATACTGGTACCTCTTACCATGGAAACAAGGGAAATATTACAATGTGGCCTTTGGAAAAATGTATATGTCATAAATTGAACGTGTAATATGAAAAATATGCAATATTCATTTGTACCCATGACTTCACCAATGCAACTTTTTACTTTCTCTAACACTGTCTAATTGATAGGTCACATACTTGAAGCTCTGCATCTCCATGCCCATCATGCCAAATTCGTGCTCCTTGCTTTCATGAATCCAACGGTTCAAAAGAGAAAACCCACTGCACGTAGAACATGTCCCATATAGACACGATTTTTCATAATAGTTTTGTCCTTCAGGCCTTGGACACATGATGTTCTGGATAAAGTCTCTTGATGCATTCGGTGGTAGTATGGATTCATTGCAACCCTGCGTAATGTTAGTATGCAAATCACAAAATATATGTTTATATGTGTCATAATAATATTCATATTCTACGTGGTATCTACAAAAACAAGTGTTCCGATCAATGCATATACGAACGCACCATGGTTTGCATTTCTCAAAGGACCTTTGGCCCAGGTTCTTCAATTGTGTGTGTTCATTCCTGAATCTCTCATAGAGTTCAGTCTGTGTGGTGTCAAGGAAGTGTTTAACATGGGGTTCACGTTCAGTAGAACCTTTTCTCAGTTTTAGCACATCTCTTTGGTTTGATGAAGGTCTAGTATGATCATGCCAAAAATTTTGTACTAAGTCCTTAACATCATCAATTAGCTTCCTATCTGCACGAGGCAACCTACTAACAAAAGCCCAACAATCGTTTCCAGCCCAAGTGTCAATATTTTCTCTTATAACAGAGTACTTTTGAATAGTTTTTCTATTTAATTTGAGTATGTGAGAAGTGTGTGATAGCAGGCGACATTGCCTTGTGGACTTGCTTACAACCGATTCCGCTAAAACACGACGAGCTGCACAAAGATATTTTGTACGAGACATCTTCCCAATCACATTAAATGCAGATTGGAGATTTCTAACAATATGGCTGCTGGCCTCTAAAATTTTAACCATCTTTATGCCCAAAATTCTCCTAACAATAGCTAAACAATCCGGCTTTAACAAACATAGCAATAATTGACATTTACCTGCATCACCTTTGGATTCAAAATATTCCTTGAGAATTTTGTTGCATTGCCATTCGATAGTGTGTTTTGGCAACTTGCCAACAAGCCCTGACATAGCACTCTCATCCACATGAATACGTCTAGGAGTTCTTCTTCTTGCACTGGACAGTCAAGGTAGGGATGGTGGACATGAGACATGAATACCAGAGCTTGTTTGTTGTGGTGCTTCGTTCATAGATTGGGCCATAATGGGAGTGTGGTCGACATGGTTGTGGTCTTCTTGGGGAGATTGCAAATTAAGCAAGGCTTGTATGTCCATCTCTACACATGCAACATCTCCCAAAATTCTTGTGTCGTGAGGAACTACAACATGACTCCTTGATGGATTGTTGGTTGGAGATTGTGTTGATGTTGGAATTTGAGTTGGGTCCATTGGACACGACCGCTTTACCCGTGGTTCTGAACAAGAGATTGTCGTTTCAACAACTGTGTTAGGATCAGTGGCAGTATCCAGGGCAATGATAGGACCATGTCTCAATTTTTCCATTCCCAGCCTGGCGTTTTCTCTTAAGTTATTGACCTTTTCAATGGGCGGATTCCTTCTATTTTTTTTTTGAGTTTCGTGAGTTTCCCATCTCCAAAAGTCTCTTTAACACAACTATCAGGCCTAACCCTGCAAAAGAAACAACAAATAAGATATTAGTTCCATTATAAAATGAACCTGACACATTCCAACATAACTTACCACTTTACAAATTAACATATACAACTACAGACTATGTTGGTTTATTTGTGTTCGAATAAACATCAGTATCACTTACAATTCCAATCAATATAGATGATGGTTGGTCAAGTGTAGAGAGGAGAAATTAGTGTCTTGCCTAGCCATGAATTCATAAAAATTATGGTAGTAACACCCTACAACAGAGATGGCTAGAGATGCCTTGGGAATAGTTTGATAGTTTTTCTACATCAAATAATGCAACCTTAATTAGTTGCATTTTTTGCTTTCTCCCTTGATGTTGTCAATTCTAAATTTTGCACCTAGTTTGATTGCTTTGTCTTCATAGCGGAGTGGTATATCCTTCCATTTGAGGCAATGTCCTTTACCATCATAAATTACTAGGTTATATAACACCTTAAGGAGTTGAAGAAACAAAAACAAACTATTTCCTTATCTATAAACCTTGAGATGATAGAATGTGATTTTGAGTTTAAAATACCCATGGTTGAATTCAACAATGCATCACAATAGAATGAATGTATACATTGTATTGTGCAAAACCTTAAGGAGGATGCAAAGGTTCCTAACAAGGATCATGGTCTTGGGAAGGGTGATTAGGGAGGATATAATTTGACATTTCAATGTGAAATATCTAGGGTGGGGAGGTGTTGGAGAGTGGGGAATTAGGGACTATACCAACAATGATCAGAGCATGAAGTGGGAAAGTCTTGATTTTGGAAAAAAAATCATTATTAAAGGTGAGTGGATATTGTAAGGATGTTAAATATGGATGAATATTATCATATTTGGATTCATAGGGAAATGAAAGGTCCATATACCTACAAATATCCTCATTCCATACAATGGTATTGAATAAGAAATGAGAGAGTTGAGGTTTTGTGGATGAGTGAAGTGATATTTTTAGTCATGTTTAGTGAGTGTGGAGTATTTTTTGCTAGCATAATATGAGGTGAAAAGAACAAAATTAACTTGGGAACTAATTACACAATGAGGAGGTTGCATACTCCATCTTGTCTAGTGTTCATATGAGTTTTTTTAGAGGTGAACTTGAGAAATTTTCTTGTCAAATTCATTGTTGTCTATGCATGGATATTGCTATGGGAATATGATAAAAACAAAAAGGCATGGGCTCATCTCAAATCTTGTGAATGAAAAGACTTATTGACAATTCACCATACCTCTAGAGAAATGATCTCCATTTGCAATGGAAACTAGTAGCTTGAATGAATCCACTAGATACCAAGACCACTAAAGATGTTTATTAGATTCCAAGACCACTGAAGATGTTTGTTAGATTCCAAGGGTGATTTTGTGTCCAATAGATCAAAGAGTGTGAAAAATACCAATGAGTATGAGCCAATAAGAAACCTGTAAGAGCTTGAAATCCGCGGAAGAAATGAAGCCTGTGTTTTTGGTATAATTCTCGGGAAACAAAGAACTCTGTTTTTTTTAACTAGTAACAGGGACACGCACGCGTGATTTTCACGCATACACACCAACAGCGCGCATGCGACCAAACATGCACACGTGCCCCTATATAATGTTTACACCATTTATTCCCCAACGTTTACACCATTTAATGCCAGGCCTTCCCCCACTTCGAAAATATTTGCATAAATTGGACTCGGTGATGAAGTTTGAAGGGTGGGTCTTAATTTTTATTTGAAGGGCTTACTCTTTGCGTCTTGACACATTTGATAATTTATGGTTGTCTATGCACCTTGACCCAATTAATATTGTAAGCTAAGGATGTGCATGCATAATAATCCTTATTTATGACTATGCGATGAGGATTTAAATGGAAGATGATGTAAAGACATGTTATTTTTATACGTATTTTGATGGCGAGTGTCGAAGAGAACTGTGGTGATAAACCACATATGTTTGGAAGGATGGAGGGAGGTTACATGATCATGATCATGCCACCCATCACATTGAAGACAATTCCTGAGCCAAAAATTGTTTTTTTAAATTTTATTAATAACCATTGTACTTTGGTCCAAATGTTTTTTCTAACTCATTGTTTCTCCATATTGTGTGCCTACTGCCACCTCTCTATATCAATGCATAAAATCAACCTCTACTTGGTTTGTGGTTGTAGTTGCATGCCATTATTTGTAGTTGCATGCCATTGAGTGTTGTTTAGAGTTTTTGTGAGTCTGTGACATTCATGCAATAAATGAAGTCTTGTAAAGGAGGACTCATCAAAGAGGCAATTTGAATTTAATTTTGACAAAAAACATATTTTGTAAAGATTAAATGCCATGAATGCATCCTCAGCCTTGTTGATGTATATGTAACTTCGGAATGTATTTCATATATGTATATTGTATTCCTATAGAGAGGTTATTATTCCTCTATACGGAAGTGTCATAACTTATACTTGATGGGTTATTAGACCACCTTGTTGGGGTCGGCCCTGTATAAGTCATGTGGGTCAAAGGGTTATTAGACCACCCTATTGGGGGTCGGCCCAGTCAGCATTATGTTATATGGTTAAGTTCGATCCTACATGTTTTATGTAAAAGACAAGTCGGAGTAGTGTATAAATAGAGGAGGTGTGTACCTCATTTATCACACTCACTCACTTATCTCTCACACTCTATTTGGAGAGTGGCACACTTGTGGAGGAGGAGGATCTGCTGCTAAGAGTCTATCTCTTATGTTTGGGTTGTATCATTGCTCTATCTATCTCTGAGGAAGTTATTGGGGTTTTTCACCTTTATGGTTTTCGTCAACTCTGTGTCTCTTGTGTGCTTGCATTTTGTGTCCATGATTGATATGCTGTAGATATGTTGTACATGTTGTTCTCTCAGTTAAGATCCTAGATCAGATTGAAGTAAATTCTGAAATACTAACATGGTATCAGAACTAGCCTGAGAAGAAGACATTGTGCACTTGCAAAGCTAGGGCTTGATATAGCAAAAACCAGTCATCGTAGAACTTTCACTATAAAAATATTTTAGCGAGGTTACAGGATTTGAAAAGTTTACAAGTCGAATATCAGATCCCAAGGTACCCTTTGTCCAAAGGACAACTTCTAATTCGTTGTACTTTGTGAGTTATGATCAGTACAAGTTAGGGTTTCTGCCTCTTCCAGATCTTAGTCATAAACAGGTGACCTTGGAAAAAAGGTCATAACTTGGGCTAGGAAGCTCCAAATGAAATTGCGTCAAAAGTGACATGTTGTGCATGGATAGTACTTTCTCAGGTAACATTTTCAGAGGCCAAAGGTTTACTAGTGACACGTGGCACGCCGTACAAGTTTGCCCTCCTATTTTATCCCATAAACAGGTCATGTTGCGACACATGGCATAACTGTCTCTCAGAGAATCCAAATGAGGTCAGACCCGTGGGGTTGGAAAGATGATAGGTCAGGCTACCAAAGGCCAAAGTTTCAGACCCTGTGGAGTGAAAAGTTTAGATTTACACCAGAAACAATCAGGTACATATTTCTGTCAAAACCTAATTATTTTTTAGCATCATCATTCATGGCTTCTGGAATTTAGGGTTTCGGAGAAAGTTAGAATTTTCATAATAAGAGACCATGGATGTATGCTACTCATCAAAATAAAAATTTAGAGACCAAGATCAGAATTTTTGGTTAGGTAGAAGGCCGGGCTTGATCAAACCCCAGTTCGGGACTTTCATCGGAAAGATGGAAAATTAGGGCTTCTACAAAAATTGGAATTTTGGAAATCTGTGACCACGGCTGGAAGCTCCTCAAAAAAATAGTAGCTTAGAGCCTTGAACCAAATCTTTTGGTTGGGTAAAGCTCTGGGAAACTCAAACCCTAATTCAGGGTCCTCCCTAGTGAATCCAGAAATCTAAAAGGCAATTTTGAGGGGTGAAACTTTGTAGTTTTCAAATTCTGAGTATACCAGGTTGATCAGCTCAGAAAGGCACATCTTTCTATCCTCTCAGAAGTTTTAAATTCAAAGTTTGAATTTTGAGGGTTTCTCTAACAAACCCTAATCAAGCTCCAGATCCAACCTCAGCCAATCAAGTAGATTGGATTAATCCTAGAAGAGAATGGATTGGTCACTTGCATAAGTAAAGAAGTTCATGTTTTAGAGGGAGATGAGGCTAAGACCTTACATAAGAAGATTACAAGCGATCATGACAAGTATGACTTACAGGTATGTCATGAAATCTGTTCATGATTAAGTTTATGATATTATTAAGACTAGTACAATCTTGATTAATCTTAGACTTGTCGTATCACCTTGATAAAATTATGAATGCATGATAGAAGTCATTCATTGATTAGGGTTATGACACTTATGTTTGTATTATGATTGTACTAACGCATCGTGATGTTGTATGAGGTTGTTGTTTTCCGCTAACATGAAAGGTACATCAAGAGAGACAAATCATGTTCTACTTCAAGAACCTATGACCATTGTGACATGAAGACAAAGATTCATCCATTGCCATGGATCACATAGAAGATCTACTTACGAGGTATGTATAATTTGGTTCTACAATGATTAACTTATAAGACATGTAGGTTACTAGCACTAGTCATTAAAGAGAACCATAAGACATCATGCAAGTATGTTAGATATAACTAGCTAACGTAGTAATCCAGGTATGTTTTTCTTATATCAAGTTAGAATCTTACCTTGTGATAAGATCCCTCATATAAGTATACTTGGCATGATTGATTATGATTATTCATTGACGTTAGTAATCATGGGTTTAGGCATATTATGCTTCTTACTTTGATTAATGATATGACTAACCAAAAAAGTCCTATGATCAAATGAGAACATGCATGAGTAAAAGAAGTCTTCCCTGAAATTTTGAATACTAATGTTTATTATCTGTGTTTGAAATGACCATGACTCTACATGTTTAAGATTATTGTGTTTTGATAGTATTAAGATTATACTAATGAATGTGTGGTTATGTATGAGACCTTGAGGGTAACACAATGATGATACTAATAAGCATGCATAGTGATTAAGGATGGATATAAGTTTAAGGACAGGTAATATAGGAAATAAAGATCAAAAGGGAGCACACTCCAGTTGTTCCTACAAGGAAGGAAAGATGAATAAGGAGCACACTTCAGTAGTTTCTGCAAGGATGCAGATATTCAGAGGGAGTTGACCACTTCTCACAATCAACATCAGAATGGAGTTGCAGAAAGAAAGCAAAGACTGAGAGGGAGTCAACCCAACAAACAAACAAAGATAATTATTTGAATTATCATTCCTTGCATATTTGATTGTTTAAATAATACTGTTCAATAATGTATATACTGATGTTCCTAGTATTAGGTTGTGTATTATTCATATTAGAATAGTTGCATTGATAAACAGTATACTACTAATATATATGGGTAAGTGGCCTATGGCATTGTATAACATTCCATTGCTACTTATCTAGAATGAAACCTCTTTGCTGACATGTTGGGAGTTGTGCACACTCTTAACAATGTTCTGGTAGAGATTGGCAGGCATCTAGAAAGTTATAGGATATGGATAAATGTTGTATTGAAGCATTGGCTAAAATAATTGCATGACTGTATAAAATATTTCTTTATGTGTAAGAATTTGTTATGAAAACTATGAGATGTTTCTAATCATGCAAATTAACTTGTCTTGTAGGAAATATCGTATACCATCACCTACAAGAGAAGGACTACAACATTTGTTCCAACAACAAAGCTATCTATTGAAGATATTGAAGTTCCCAGGATCCGGGAGGAAGTAATTGAAGAATGCCATGATCCGTCGATCACGAAGAATGATGTTTGGGATGTGGTCCCAAGACCAGATGGGAATTCTGTGGTGACTTCCAAGTGGAACTATAAGATCAAGCATGCTGCAGTTGGCAGCATAGAGAAATACAAAGCAGTTGATGAAATGGAAGATACACCAGTTGGATGTCAAGACAACCTTCTTGTGTGGTGTTCTTCAGATTGATGACACTTCGAGAAAGAAGTGATGGAGACATTTGCTGAAGCCATTTCAAGCATGGTAGAAGGAGGATCCTTCACATGGCTATGGATGTAAGCGTTGGATGATGAGCATCAGGACGATGCTCCAGTTACTGCTTTGTATATGCATCATGTGGATGTTGGATATGATCAGCTGGATCATTTGTATCTATCTGTATATGCATCATGTTGGATGCTTGGACCATGTATCTGTATATGTATCAGGTGGATACATTGTATGATCAAGTGGATCATGTATGATTATATGTATCAAGCAGATACTTTGTATGCATCAGGTGGATGCTGTGTATGATCAGGATGATCATGGATGACGAGCTTCAGGATGTTGCTCTAGATGATATGCATCAGGATGATGTTGTGATGATGTATTGTCAGATGATTGGGTCATTTATGTACCTGACGAATACGAGGCCAGACATTTGCTTTGTTGTGAACACAGTGAGCCAGTTCCTGACGGATCCAATGAGTGTTCACCTGGTAGCTGCAAAGCATGTTCTTAGGTACCTGAAGGGTACATTGGATTATGGGCTCAAGTATGAGGCAAATCAAAAGTTTAACCTGGAGGGTTATGTTGATTCGGATTGGGCAGGAAGCGCCATTGATCGGAAGAGCACTTCGGGATGCTGCTTCAGTATGGGATCAGGTGTGATCTCGTGGTTTAGCAGGAAGCAGTCCTGTGTGGCACTGAGTATAGCTGAAGCAGAGTATGTCGCAGCTTGTTCAGCCAGTTGTGAGGTAGTGTGGCTTAGGAAACTACTGTCTGATTTATTTGATCTCCAGTTGAGTGCTACTTTCATATATTGTGACAACCAGAGTTGTGTAAAGTTGTCAGAGAACTCGGTGTTCCATGACAGGTCGAAGCACATTGAGATCAAGTTCCACTATATCAGTGATATGGTGTAGAGAGGAGCAGTGAAGCTCCTGTATGTTGCGACGGATGAGCATATAGCCGATGTGTTGACCAAGCCGCTTGTCAGAGTGAAGTTTGAATATTTCAGAGGGAGACTTGGTGTACTTTAGATTGAGATGCCTTCCAGAGGGAAGTGATGAGTCTGGAGACACAGATGCACACTGAGCCATTCTTACATGGTGGTAGGTTGGTCCTCCCATGGTAAGATGTAAGGGATGAGCCATTCTTACATGGTGGTAGGTTGGTCCTCCAATGGTAAGATGTAAGGGCTGAGGCCATTCCGACATGGTTGAGGTGTGTCTTCCCATGGTCGTTGATGTAAGTGTTGTGCCATTCGGGCATGGTTGAGTTGTGTCTTCCCATGGATGCGATATAAGTGTTGTGCCATTCCTAGCATGGTTGAGGTGTGTCTTCCCATGGCTATGGATATAAGTGCGGTGCCATTCTCGCATGGTTGAGGTGTGTATTCCCATGGCATAGATGTAAGGGCTGAGCCTTTCACCAATGGTTGAGGTGTGTCTTCCCATGCCGGTGAGTGTAAGTGCTGTGTGTGTGCATCTGGGTTGTGCTCCGTGGACTATGTGCTGATCTGAAGACATTGATGTGACAGTTTGGTACGCAGGTTTTGTAGAGGCATATGATCAGTCCTGAGATGCTCTTGCAGGTTTTGTAGTGGTAGTGTAATCAGTCCTGGGAGATCTTGCAGGTTTTGCAGAGGCAGTGTAATCAGTCCTGAGGTGTATCTACTTGATGGCTTGCTCGCAGAGATGATGATGATGATGATCTGGTTGATCATGTGATGATATACATCAGTTGGATGAATGGTGAGTATCAGGTGGATACTCTATGGTCGTGGACAGGTTGTGCAGTGGCATGTAAAAGATCCTGGGAGATTCGAGAGGTTGAGCTGTGTGCTCGTAAAAGGCCTGGGATGCTCTTGCGATGTTTTGCAGACGCATGTGATGAGTCCTGAGGATTCCACCGTATGACCAGTGATGATGAAGACCTACAGGTGGTGGGCCTACATCCAGTATGAAAAAGGACTGGCTTTGTAGAACTTCCTATGACGAGTAGATTCAGAGAATGATTTGACATAGCAGAAGTGACGATGATGATGATTCAATGGCGTTGCATCGATGACGATGATCCAAAGAAGAAGACTTGTGCTAGAAGGCCTATGTCGAGAAATACCTTCCTAGTTAAGAGGGAGTGTTGATGTATATGTAACTTCGGAATGTATTTCATATATGTATATTGTATTCCTATAGAGAGGTTATTATTCCTCTATACGGAAGTGTCGTAACTTATACTTGATGGGTTATTAGACCACCTTGTTGGGGTCGGCCCTATATAAGTCATGTGGGTCAAAGGGTTATTAGACCACCCTATTGGGGGTTGGCCATGTGGGTCAAAGGATTATTAGACCATCCTATTGGGGGTCGGCCCAGTCAACATTATGTTATATGGTTAAGTTCGAGCCTACATGTTTTATGTAAAAGACAAGTCAGAGTAGTGTATAAATAGAGAAGGTGTGTTCCTCATTTATCACACTCACTCACTTATCTCTCACGCTCTATTTGGAGAGTGGCACACTTGTGGAGGAGGAGGATCTGCCGCTAATAGTCTATCTCTTATGTTTGGGTTGTATCATTTCTCTATCTATCTCTGAGGAAGTTATTGGGGTTTTTCACCTTTATGGTTTTCCCCAAGTAAACTCTGTGTCTCTTGTGCGGTTTCATTTTTTGTCCGTGATTGATATGCTATAGATATGCTGTACATGTTGTTCTCTCAGTTAAGATCCTAGATCAGATTGAAGTAAATTTTGAAAAACTAACAAGCCTACCATGCAAGACCGTGGATATGTTGAAAAGCATTGAACATCATCGAAGAATGATAATAGGTTCCTCGAGATCTTATTGAAGCATATTGAGCTCAATTCAATTCCACCTGGGACTTAATTGAAAATTCTAGACCTCACGCGTCATCAATAACCCATAGAATCCATGACACTATCCCTCTACAAGGATCCTCCTCCTCCTTCTCATCAACATCATCATCATAATCATCTTCGTCATCATCAGCATCATCATCATCATCCTCATTGTCATCATCCTCATTGTCATCATCCTCATCATCGTCATCATCCTCATCTTCATCATCATATCCATCATCATCATCATCGTTATCACCCACTTCCTCCTCCTCCTCCTCCTCCTCCTCCTCCTCCTCCTCCTCATCATCTTCATCATCATCATCATCATCATCATCATCGTCATCTTCTTCGTGATCATCATCATTTTCAATCGTCATCATCATCGTCAACATCATCATCATCATCTTCGTCATCGTCATCTTCTTCATCATCATCATTGATAATGGTGATGATGACGAAGATGATGATGATGAGGAAGATGGTGATGAGGATGATGATGATGATGAGTACAAAGATGAAGATGATTATGCTGCTGCTGATGATGATGATGATGATGATGATGATGAAGAATATCATCATCATCATCCTCATCATCCTCATCATCATCATCACCATCTTCGTCATCATCAACATCATCATCATCATATTCATCATCATCATCCACATCATCATCATCATCTACATCATCATCATCATCATCGTTATCACCCACTTCCTCGTCATCATCCCCATCCTCATCATCATCATCATCATCGTTGTCACCCAATTCCTCATCATCATCCCCATCCTCATCCTCATCATCATCATCATCTTCGCCATCATCTTCATCATCAACATCGTCATCATCATCAACGTCATCGTCAATGTCATCACCATCATCTTCATCATCATCCATCATCTTCATCATCATCATCATCATCATCATCATCATCATCTTTGTCACCATCATCATCAATGTCATCATCATCATCTTCATCATCATCCATCATCTTCGTCGTCATCATCATCATCATCATCGTCATCACCATCATCATCATCATCATCTTCATCATCATCATCATTATCAATGATGACATCATCATCATCATCTTGTTCATCATCATCATCATCATCGCTATCACCCACTTGCTCATCCTCATCCTCATCCTCCTCCTCCTCATCATCATCATCGTCTTGGTGATGGTGATGATGATGAGGATGGGGAAGATGACGAGGAAGTGGGTGATAACGATGATGATGATGATGGAGATGATGATGATGATGATGATGTGGATGATGATGATGAAGATGATGATGATGATGCTGATGATGATGAAGATGATGATGATCATGATGAGGAGGATGATGATGATAATCATATTCGTCATCATCAGCATCATCATCTTCATCTTCATCATCATCCATCATCTTCGTCGTCATCATCATCATCATCATCATCATCTCCATCATCATTGTTGTCATCATCACCCTGTTCCTCCTCCTCCTCCTCATCATCAACATCATCATCATTGTCATCAACATCATCATCATCATCTTCCTCGTCATCATCATCATTTTCAATCGTCATCATCATCATCAACACCATCATCATCTTCTTCGTCATCATCATTGATATTGGTGATTATGACGAAGATGATGATGATTGATGATGATGAAGAAGATGATGGATGATGATGAAGATGAGTAAGAAGATGAAGATGCTGATGCTGATGATGATGAATATGATCATCATCATCTTCCTCATCATCATCATCATCATAACCCATAGAATCCATGACACTATCCCTCTACAAGGAGCCTCCTATTCCTCATCATCAACATCATCATCATAATCATCTTTGTCATCATCAGCATCATCATCATCATCCTCATCATCGTCATCATACTCGTCATCATCATCATCTCCATCGTCATCATCGTTGTTATCACCCACTTCCTCATCATCATCCTCATCCTCATCGTCGTCCTCCTCTTCCTCATCATCATCTTCATCATCATCATCATCATCATCCACATCATCATCCACATCATCTACATCATCATCGTCATCATCGTTATCACCCACTTCCTCGTCATCATCCCCATCCTCATCATCATCATCATCATCTTAGCCATCATCTTCATCATCATCATCTTCATCATCATCCTCATCATCATCCTCATCATCATCATCAACGTCATCATCATCATCATCATCATCGCCCATCATCTTCGCCATCATCATCATTTTCGTCATAATCATTGTTATGGTTAGATTTCGTTCTTGGATTATAATACTTAATTCTCAAAATTTTGTTTGTTTTTAGCCTATTCCCTTTAGATCTTGATTTTAATCTTTCTAAGTCATTCTTGTTTTCATTTCTATTTTTATATTATTTCTTTTAATTTTTATGATTTTAAGTTGATTTTATAATTTAATGGGATTATTAGATGTATATATTTCTTAAAAAGCTTGAAAAATCTTATCACAAGGTTTAATTGAAGCTTAGATATATTGTCTAATCCTTCTTTTCAAACCTTTTTGTTGAAAAATATTTAGCAGGAGATTCTTGTAGCGCAGGAGAGGGGAACCATGAACTAAAGCGCTACAAGAAAGTCGAGGCCTTTAAAATTTGCAGATTAGTTTATGAATTTGTTTAAAAATCATTGATGACGTGAGTTCTTCACATTGGTGAGAGGAAAATAGAACGTGTGAAGATCTTGTTAATCATTTTGACAAGTGTATAAGGCAGAGTAATAATTATTCAAGTAGGTCGCAACTGTCTGGAAATTTGGGGAATGAAAATTCTTCAAACAGTCATGATAGCATATGATGGAGCATAAAAGTTTACAGAGATTGTGATGATGCTTGTCACTCTCTTGTTGAATGAAATATGTGCGGTTAAAGAATTGGGGATTACAGAGTACGTGGCCGGTATGATTGTGGCAGGTTATGGCAGTTGAGGACGCAGTTATGAAAATTTATTAAGACATTTGGAAAGACAAGACAACAGTTTAAACCATTATTATGACAGGTATGTGACCAGCTGTCAAAAACATTCACAAAGTTGGTTTGCTTTGACACAGGTTTAGTCACAGTATTAGTTAAAAATTGCAAGTTTTGGAGACTCGATTCTGCCCAGAAATCAATTTGTGGTAACAATGAAGTATTTAAAAATATATTGTTCAGTTTTTAGAGAAAAATCCACGGTTAGGGTTTCACAGTGAATATGAAAAAGAGCGGTAAGACTAATAGGGTGGAACCCATGGATACTCTTTGGGAAAAGAAATTTCCTGAATGTGCTAAGATGTTTCAACGAGTTGGTTGGTTTGAATTTTTTCAAAAACTAGATGGATATGATTTAGAATTGTCAAATAGGTTTGTTCAAGGTTTAAACAAAAACACAGTCTCTATGGAAACCCTGGATTTTGAGCTTACCACAGAATTACTGCAGGCGTAATTACTAAAGGAGAATTCTGGTTTAAAAAGGTACCTTTCACCTTCAATTCGAAGGACTTTATATTGCCTGAAGTTAAAACAGATTGGGGTAAAGGAGTGCATGTGCAGAATTTCAAGCTAGAATGGAGAGAGCCAATTCGAATTTTACAGAGTTATATAACTTGTGAAGGCAGATTTGCATTCGTTTACAAGTATCACATTAGGTTTCTGCAACATTTAAGTCAGACTTCTACGATGATTTTACCTTTCTTTTTCCTAAAGAGTTTGCAGAAGATATCAGAAAGGGTGAACGACCATGCAAACCATACTCAACAGTCCATTTTTCACCATGGACTAATTAAACTAATTGTTAATAGTGTTTTACAAAAGAAAGGTAGAAGCTGGGAACATTTCATTTTTTGGTCGAGGATTCAAGCTCAGCAAGAAATTCAGCCTAAGAAAAGACAAATGAACAAACACCAGTGCCTAGTGAAAAGATTGAAGAGGGAGGTAGCTGATGATATGGAGAAAGACAATTTCGAAGAGAAGGTTCCACTTCCTATGCATAAAGAGTCCATGGAAGACTAAAGAAACATTAAATGAAGTTGAAGTGCAGAATCTACAAGAGGTAACAGAGATCATTAAGGAAGACATAGTAAGTACTTTTGGAAAAGATAGGAACCAGGAAAAGGGTGAATCTATCTTAGAACAAAGTCAAAATTCTGCAGGGATACAAAGTGGAGCTCTAGTCTTGGAAGAATTGAAGGCTGATAGCCCAAAAAGTCCAAATGAAATATCTAAATAAAACTTGGTTGAGACAGAGTGCAGAGATGAAGCTGTGCAACTTGCAGCTGTCGAATACCAAGGTAAATATTATGTGATGTTGAGAGAAATAGCAGCAGGCTGGAGACCTAAATCTAAAGCTAAGAACAAGTTAAGGTTAAATATGAAAAAGCTTTTGAATCATAAGCTGGCTCAAGAGAAAGTTACACTAATAGATGATTCCTCATCCGATGAAGGTTTAAATTCTAAGCAAATAAATAGTGAAGAAAAAGATAGTCCTAATATGAAGCCCTCATCGATAACAAATCCCATTGCAGAGCCATTAATTCAGTGCAGCATTGAAGATGTTGAGTTCCCATAAATTCCTATAGCAACAGAGGTATTTAAGCATGAAGAAGATGATGAAGCAATCTATAAGAAGTTGAACATCCCCTGGTAATCAAAAGAAGGCTCTTCATTTCAAGAAGGAAAATACTTAGATTCAGAAAATCAGAACCTTCAGAAAACTATTAAGCAGTATAAATATCAAATTGATTTTCTAAATGAGAGTAATGAAGGTTTGGTTATGACAAACAAGAGATTGAGGGAATATCTTCAGGATGTTAACTCTCATTATCAGGAGCTGATTAAGGTTTCTAAGGAAGCTGTTAAAAGGAAGACGTAGGCTCAGGGCACATTTGAAGACTTGAACCAGAAGATACAGAATTTGATATAACAGAATCAAGAAATGTTAGAGAAGATTGAAGATCCAGAAGCAGAGCAGAAAAGGACTAGAAAGAAAGCACAAGTTTTAGAAGGAATAGCCCTTTTGGTTGAGGCAGCCAAAGATATTTAAAGGCTTTTTGTGACAGGTGTCATTTAATTAGTTTTTTAAAATTAGTATTTTGTTTTAAAAGAACACTTACTTTAGTAGTAGTTCTGAAGACTTGACCTAAATCAGTTAAATTAGTTATATAGCTGTTTTAAGATGTAAAAAAATATAAAAGAAGGAGTTTAGAATGAATAGGGGTTCGATTTTTTGGAGTGCAAGAGGGAAGCTTTGAAGCTCATACTTATCAAGCTAAGGTTCTAAATCTCATGTGTAAATTTTGATGACTGATTATGATATATATGCAGATATAAGCCCATATTGTCTTATTTACTGGTTTTCATTTCTGATTGGTATAGTCACTCAGTTGACAATTTCATTTTTTGTCTAATGTTATTATTCATGAATTGCTTGTGAACTGTGGATGAAACTTAGTTTTATGTTTATTTTGCTACTGGTTTATATCTATGATATGATGCATCTTAGTCTTTTATTCTTTACATGTTTAGTGATGATTTTAGCGTGATAAGATTTTATTCTCTTGTTGATAAATTTACAACCAAAACCCTATAAAAACCTAATTTATTCATTTTTACTATTGAGATTGTGTTGGCTTGTTCTTTAGTAGTCTGAGAACAAATTCTGGCACAAACAATCATCATTATCAATGATGACATAATCATCATCATCTTCGTCATCATCATCATTATCAATGATGATGATGATGATGATGAATATGATGGATGATGATGCAAAAGAGTACGAAGATGAAGATGATGATGCTGATGATGATCATCATCATCGTTATCACCCACTTCCTCATCCTCATCCTCATCCTCATCCTCATCCCCATCAACATCATCATCATCATCATCATCTTCATCATCATCATCGTCATCTCCATCATCATCGTCGTCATCATCACCCCGTTCCTCCTCCTCCTCATCATCAACATCATCATCATTGTCATCATCATCATCATTATCATCATCATAATCTTCTTCATCATCATCATCATCATCATATCATTATCAATGATGATGATGAAGAAGATGATGATGACGATGTTGACGATGATGATGATGATTGAAAATAATGATGATGATGATGATGATGATGAACATGATGATGACGATGTTGATGATGATGATGACGGTTGAAAATGATGATGATGATGATGATGATGATGATGATTATGATGATGATGATGAAGATGATGGAAGATGATGAATATGAGTACGAAGATGAAGATGATGATGTTGATGATGACGAATATGATCATCATCTTCATCCTCATCATCATCATCATCATCATAATCATATTCGTCATCATCAACATCATCATCATCATCCTCATTCTCATCATCAACGTCATCGTCATCATCCTCGTCATCATCCTCGTCATCATCCCCATCCTCCTCCTCCTCCTCCTCATCATCTTGGCCATCATCTTCACCATCAACATCATCATCATCATCATCATCATCATCATCATAAACATCATCATCTTCATCATCATCTTCATCATCATCATCATCTTCTTCAACATCATCATTGATAATGATCTTCATCATCATCATCATCATCATCATCATCTTCATCATCATCATCATCTTCATCATCGTCATCTTGAAGAAGATGATGATGATGAAGATGATGGATGATGATAATGATGAGTACGAAGATGAATATGATGATGCTGATGATGACGAAAATGATGATGATGATCATCATCATCGTTATCACCCACTTCCTCCTCATCATCATCATCTTGGACATCATCTTCATCATCAACATCAACATCATCGTCATCATCATCACCATCATCATCATCTCCACCATCATCATCATCGTCATCACCCTCTTCCTCATCGTCATCATCATCATCATCTTGGTCATCATCTTCATCATCAACATCATCATCATCATCTTCATCATCTTCATCCATTCAATAGGATTTTTGTATGGATGCATATGTGCTTGAGCTATGGTTTGGTCTGATTTTACTAAATAGCTAAAAATAATAATAATCATTCATTCAAACCACTTAAACTAAACTTAATTCACTTATATATTTTTATTTTTTTTATAATTTATAAAATTATATTATTTTCTTAATAATAAAAAACTATATATAATTTTAATTTAATTCAAATTAAAAAATTATATATAATTTATATAATCACATAATAAATATATAATTTATAATCACATAAATAATATATAATTTAAAAAACTATACTAATGATTAATAAATATATAATTTATAAAATTATATAATCACATCGACACATTGCAAACTTAATTATAGTTTTAACATCCCACAAATGCGCATACGCACTATTAGTGCCCACGCACCATTATGTGTGTACGCGCCATTGTGTGCGTACGCGCCTATTTATTTTTTAAGTTTTGGTGGGTAATTCGTTTCCCACCAACGTGGTGGATGACTTGGCTGCTATGGTTTTAGGTTCGGGTTGCCAAAATACATATAATAATATAAAAAAATACATTTTATAACAAAATACATCTTATTCTATAACTTCTTCTGTTTCGAGCATGATTCTGCGTATGCTACACTAGTCCACTACTAATGAAATTGCACACTTGTAGAACTATGTGTGTAGATTCCGAATATGTAAATTTTTATTAAATCTATTATTTGTTCCTATTTTTTAGTTAATTTCAATTGCACTAACGTCAATCTTACACAAAAAGTAGGTTATTTCTTTCGTCTATAACATTTTATTGGCTCACCTATTTTGAAAACGGAAAAGAACCCGCATAAGTACACACAAAAACCTACATCCTAAAAAAAAACAATGTTGATTGATTATGTTAAGACCATGATATTGAGGGCTAACCCTTGGCCTAGTCATTTTAGAGATGGGATGACTTCCTTAATTAAAAAAACAAATTAAAATTTACATAAATAAATATGGAAAAATAACACCTCACTAGAACGACGTGTTATCTACGACTATATATAATTTTTTTAACAAAAAACCACCATTTGAATACCGAACCAGAGGGCTAACGCAAACATATTCATTATGCTTTCTTAAAAAAATAACATACCAACCTTAGAAGAACCCCATTTTTTGGGATTTATACTTAATTTCAATAAATAATATTTATATATTCCGAAAGGTAATCCGATTGTCTACGTTTCATCTTCTTGCGCCATATTCCAAAAAGTTGTGTAGGTAGCTCTAATATTGCTTTTTGACGTTCAAATTTATGTTTTCCAGAAGTCCATTGCGACTAACGCGTCATGAGTGGCCAACATTAGCTTGCACCAGCCCACAAGTGTGCATTTGTAAGACATCTCTTTTCTCATAGATAATCTATTTGATCATTCTAATTAGTTTGTATTTCTTCTAATCTTACATTATTTTCATTTTTATTCATTAATAGAATTTGGATTCTTATTGTATTATTGTGTTCTTTATAGTATCTCTATGTGTTTCCATTTATATTTCTTCCTTCATTTTGTTTTCTTATAACTGAGATCACAGCTCCACACACATTCAAGGATTCTTCATAAGAAAGTTTTGGAAACCATTTAGAATAAAAAACTTATAGAATTAGTAGGCAAACAAGTCAACAAATAAATGCAAATCACTTAAAAAAGTATGAAACTCCAACAAGATAGGGTAATGGACCTAGTCACAATTATTAGAGATGAATCTTCTTACCATCACTGAGCATAAGAAAGACTACCAACAATACTTCAAATACCAAAATTCAAAATAATATAACATTTAAAATATGTACCATAACTTTCACTTAACCATCACAAATAAAATTGTTCAAACAAATATACTCATTGCTTATAAACAAATATACTCATTGCTTATAAACATTTTCAGGCATTCACAATGCGGTGAGCATATCTTCTTTCTGAGCATCAAATTCAAAATCCGGTGAGCATCTCTTCTTTCGGAGCTCCTGAAAATGATCTCAGCGGGAATCGAGAGAGCTTTCTTTATTGCAAAACGCAGAGATTTCATGTTATGTAACAAGAATTGTTATGTTGTTCACTAAACTTTTAATTTATTTTGATATATTTATTTAAGTTTAGTAAATATATCAATATTGTTGCATCACATATTAGGATTCTCGATACATGTTAAAACGTGAATACTAGGAGCATGCAGCATGTTCTAATAGTTTGATTTTGATTGCAATGTTTAATCTCCTCTAACTGGAGAAGGAATTTCGTCGTCAGAAAAATTTAAAAGCATTGCTTTAAATCAATAATTTTTTTTTGACGTTCAGTTTGTTGTAGTGAGTTAATACTTTATAATTGTAGCTTTTGACTTTAGCAAATGCATTTGAGATGGATCAATGCAGTTTATGCATTTTTTCTTTTGGCTCTCTTGAAATTGCATTTAATAGAGCTTTGTTCCAAGTTGAAATGCATTTGGTAAGAGTAAGTTTTTTGGTTTGATGATCATCATAACTCATGGAGTAAAACACTTTTAATGAAACAGAACTAAAATTCCTAGGCCCCTGCAATTTTATTATGCCCCATGTTTGATTTTGATACAATCAACAAACTACTCTGATGCTCTGATGGAGCACACATCTTGTCATGCTTACTCGATTGCCTCACGACAATGGCATAATTAGCCCAAAAAGAAATAATATATATGAAACAGTATCTATTAAAATAAACTTATAGAGCTCTTAATTTAGCAATCAGTCATCCTTTACTTCATGTCATTGTCCAGCGTTATGAATTTGATCTCAGTGCTACAGTTGCTGCTCCGACCAACGAGGGGGACGCCAACGTCTTGAATCAGTAAGTCGCAGCTATTGTTGAGAAGAGCAGGGTTTCTCCCCCAAGATATGAGAGGTTCACCCTTTCCCACATAACCATCGATCAGATGAAGATAAAGCTCTAAATTATGGGCGGAAGCAGGATTATAGATGTTTTTGAGAAGGGTTAGGAGAGAGGCATCATTGTTGAACACAATTTGCGCTCCCACATGAAAATATGCCCAAGGAAGCGAATCGAACATTTTACTGAACCATTCAAACGACTTCTCGTTGAGCAAAAGTCCGGGGACTTTGGGAACAAAGTCGTTCTTATTCACCAAGCGTAACACCTTGACTCCAAGCTCCTTCAGTCGCCGGGCGAATGCTCGATTCCCTACGCGCGGAGATGCGAACGCAAACACAGTCACATGTATAGGACGTGCCGGTGAATGTGCCATAAGGATTTGCTTAATGTCATATGAACTTAACGTTGCCAGAGCAGCTCCTAAGCTGTGTCCCGTCAAAGTTACGCTCAAGTTTTCGTCTCTGTATTCATCGACCAGCCTAATAATTTCTGAACGAACCGTCTCTCTGGCACATCTTGAATCCTGTCCTACGGAGGTATAGCAATTTAAAAACCCCTTCTCTACTCTGACGCCGTCGTCCTTGACAAGAGCAGTACTTGACAATCGGTAAGGAACTAAAAAGTCTGTAATATCTTGTATCCACTCCCTAGAGGTTTGGGTTCCTCTCCACGCTATTAAAATATCGCGCCTGCCCTGTCTCTGTATTTCTTGAGCGTCTGTGCAGACTGCAATAAAGCCAATCCAAACAGATCGCTTTATGGGCCTCCCCAATATAATATCAGTCTCTGCATACAAATACTTAGTCACTTCGTAGCCGTAAGAAACCGCAAAATTATCATCAAGGCTGTACTTACACCCACCATAATCATTCATGCAAAGTTTACTATCAAATACATCATAACAGAACTGTGCAAAATCACCATATCTAAGGATTTCAGCTTTCAAAACTGGATTTATGGGATCCAATAATCCATTCCACCAGTTCCGTCCTTGAATATCGCGCCACATATGGGCCAGCGCTTTGTTTTTGTATCCACCCATGTCTTCTAGTCCGCTAATAAGGGTATCATGATCTATCCCATTTGAGTAGCGAGGGAATGATATTTTGGCCGCGAGCCCTCGATGCAGAGTACCGTTGCAGTTTGACTCTGCTAGACCCCTCGGTAGATACATGTAAATTATGATTATAAACATGAATGTATGAGTTTGAATCCTCATTGTGTGTAAGTAGAGCTGATCTCCGATTCGAAACAATTGGCTAATTTCAAAGTTGTCAAGTACTCAAAGCCAGGTGAAATAATCACGGCTTCGCTTCTACAGAAGTATGCAGGTTTGCTTCTGCACTGTATGCAACCCAATCATCGATAAACTAATTAATCGTTTGTGTCTATATAGAACTGAATCCGAGAGCGGTACGCGTACTGTAGTCTGTCGCATATGGTAAGGAAATGGTAAGGAAATTCATTTGCAGCAGCGTACGGTTTGATTTGATGAGTTTTCGGAAATTTTTTGACATGGTTGCGTTACATTAACCGAAATTTCTTCGCTTCGACTTGGAATCTGACTCGAAGTCGAAACACATACATCGCGGAAGTACCCAATGGAATCCTCTTTTCCCATATTTCATAACTTTGACTTGGAATAATTATTGAATTTTCAGCGGTTTCTGTGATTGGCTTGCCGAAATGGTGGAATGGAAGAGATGAAACCAGATGTTTTCTTTTCCCTTTTGACTCATGTCCGTTTCCCTGGCAAGAAGCATCCTAATCATCTCAACGAAATTTACGTTCTTCGAACGTAACTTTCCTGGCAACGTTCAAGCACCCAGACTCCCGGGCCCCACGATCGAATGAATGAAACGACCAGATACAGAAGAGCCCAACAGCACTTAGAACGCTCCAGCTATGTGATGATGTCAGTGGGTTTGAGCTTTGAATTTCCCCGAATCCCCTCCACCGTTGGACTGGGTCTTTCAGTCTAACGGGGCAATTCGGGACAGCCCTTAAGTCGAATGTAGATTCCCTCAACATGGAGACGTGGAGGCGTGGCCGCTTGTGTTCGCCTCTCCATCTCCGTCTACATAGACGGACGTTGGCGCCGCTGCAGGAACCGTTTGCCCTCCAGCTGATGGAACCGTCTACCCTTCTCAGTTGTAAAGCCGTACTGTGTTGCCAGTGAATCATCCTTCAAGCCTTTGGGAACTCGGGCCCAGCACATGTTGCTTTAGCCTTTCAGTATTCTCGCGTAGACTCGTACAGATTCCAAGCGAGTCACACCACTGTTGTGGTCACATACTCATACGGTTTCGCAGTAATTTCAATGTCTCCCGGTAGTCCTATATCTTTAGAATTCCAGAAGACGGTTGCCTTTGCTTTTCAATCAGAGGTCGGAGAGCAATAATTAGTAATTGTAGTAATTGACTTCTAAGGCGTGAAGGAATGTTCATAGAAAAACAAAGGAAAATACTACATAAGTGAGAAGTAGGTGTGGATGCTAAACCTTGACTTTTTGGCTTATTAAATTGATTGCTAAAGTATATGGAAGTGTCTTTTTTAAATTTGAACATGTGACTTTTTAGGATAATAATTAGATACACTCAAAATAATATAAAAGTGAAATTAACATTTTGATTTATGAATTGATTTCCAATACAATAATCATTGTACTGACAATATAATTGTAATAAGGATATTTGAATTTATTGAATGGAATTTCACATTAACTAGCAACAATCATATTAATAATATTCATGTATTGAATGAAAAATATATTTTTCATATTATTTTTTAATGATTTTAATGAACTATATATTTTAATTCTTTAATTAATAATATTTGTTAATTAAACAATATTATTGTTTTATAATAATTAATTAAATAAAATAATTATAAAATAATTCAATTGATATTATTGTTATTTGATTACTAATAATATTAATTAATATTAATAAAATAATATTGTTTAACGATTTTAATGAATACATATTTTAATTGGTTGGTTAATGGTATTATTTAAGTAAACAATATTACTAATTAAATAATACTATTATTTTATAATAATTAAAATTATATAATAATAATAATAATAATAATAAAATTTGTAATTTAATTAATATTTTTGTATAATATAAAAATTATTATATTAATTTTATATAAATATATTAAAAATAGTATAAATTCATTAAAAATTATTATTATTATATTATAATTATATATTATAACTATATATTAGTAAGAAAGTAATCCTCCAGTATTATAGGAATTTGGTATAATTAAAATATTATAACAATAAAATATTAATATTTAATTAATAATATTAATATTGTATCTTTTTTAATATTATAAAAATAAAAATAATAAAATATTATTATTTAACTATAATATTATATTATAGTAGAAATTATATAGATGAAAATATTATTAACATTATATTGAGTAATGTCACAATGCGACATAACTCTTCATAAACGTCAAATGTCAAATTATTAATGTGTCACATCTTCAGAATTGTCGGTATATATCATTTTTTAATCCAAGTAATGAATGTCAGAATGAGACATAACCCTTTGTCATATTAGACATATAACCCTTGATCATTGTCGCAATGCGACAAAACCCTTGATGAACACCACAATGCAATAGAACACCTGATATACATCACAATGTGACATAGCCCTTGATGAATGCCGAATGTCACATTATTAATGTGTCACATGTTAGGAATTGTTGGTGTATAAAAAATACCATGGAGTGAATGTCAGAATCCAACATAAGCCTTGATGAACGTCACAATGCGGTAAAACCATATCGTGTCGAAATGTGACATTCTGATTTAAACTTCCAAAAATATTAATTATGAATTGACTTCCAATTATCATATATAAATATTGACAATATAATTGTATTAAGGATATTTGAGTCCATTGAATCCAAATTTACATTAACAACACCATTTTCATGAATAAAAAATTCAAAATTTAATAAGGTTATCTAACAAAACTCCAATAATAATCAACTCTCTACCACGCAAATCCTATTGGCCAACGACTCACCCTTGATCACATGAGAAAACAATAGCTAATTGCAATAGTGTGACAACATGGATGTCCCATAAGCATGCGTTTCAAAGTGGAGGAGCTTACATGTGGCACTTTAATAAAATAATAAAATATTAAGTTAAAAAATTACAGTGTCGACTCTATCTAGGATCTATCGAGGTAAGAAGTTCTCCACAGTTTGACTTGAAGAGGCAATGTAAAGAATTTTAAGATAATGCAAAAAGAAAAAATATGGGAAATCAAATAAACTTTGCGCACAATATATGAACTAATTGATAGTATTTGTGAATTTTTTTTTACATATAAAGAGGACATTTTGTACTAGTGCAAGACTATTTTTTCTAAATTTTTCATGATGTTTTCATTTTTTTAATGATTTATTGGAGTCTAAAAACCCTAAAAAAAGGCAGATGTGTACACACACCACTCTAGAGGCATACTTTAATGAAATTTTGAATTTTTTTTATATGAGTGTATAGAGATTTCTTTCTTATAGTGGACCATATAAATTGTTTAAGAAATGGTAAGTGCAGTCAAAAGTTACAAGAGAAACAATAGAGAATTGTATTTAGGAATCCTGAAATATGGTGGCACAAAAAAATGGACCCAACTTTATGCACCCACCCATATAGCTTTCAACGAGTGTAAATTTTGTTATGTCCAAATAATTTATAACTTTGCAATTTTCATTTTTTTATATAATTGTGGTGACATTTATCTTTGATCATTTCATATAATATTGTTTTATCACGAGCATAAATCCATCTTAACTCCTAATATAAATCATATAACGATAGGGATCAAATCCCTGAAGGTGCAAACTTTTCCTCATGTTTTTGGATTGTAAAAAATGTTTTCACTTCAAAGGATTTGTTCTCTATCATCACATAATAAATCCATAGTTAAGATAAATCCGAATTAATTTAAGAAAACCAAATTTACATATAATTATTATAATATATCATTAAAAAAAAACATAATTTATATGATAAATTATTATTTAAGTAAAAATAGTATAAATTTGATTAAAAATTAACATCATTCGTTATGTACCACTCAATGATATATTATAATTCAACATTGTCTTACTATTCATTAGATTTATCTAGAATGTTGATTATGAGTGTCTTTTAAACAAAGTCCCCAATCTTTTTTTACAAATCAATTATATATTTAATAATAGATATTTAATGTTAATAAATTTAAATAAAAATATTAATGAATTGAAATAATATAAATTTATTTAAAGCTTGTACTTTTTACTTTTTAATTTATGAATTGTGAAATTGATAAGTTATATATGTCATTTAGAAAAAATTAGTTATTATTGGATTTTTATTAAATTTAAAATTTTTAATTCATAAAAATAATTTAATGTAAAGTTGAGTTCAATATCTTCAAATATATTTATTATTATTGTATTGTCAATATTAGTATGTGATTGTTGGAATTTCATTCATAATTAAATGGTAATTCTTTTCAAATTATTTTGAGTGGATCTAAGGATTAAGAACTGCGTTTCTTCCTAAGAAGTTAGAGTTTTAAATCATGCTTTTTTTCTTAAGGTGTCACACATTCAAGGGGTTAGGATATGTACACCTCATCTAATATGTATTGTTATGATACATGATACACAAAGACAGACCCATGACTGATATGATAGATTATTATAAGTAAAGATAATGGTGAAGTTGGAATATAATAATAAATTTGTTTGACTTTAATCTTGTAATAAAATGGTCGTCTATTTAATCATAAATTTCATAAAAATTCTACATCATTTTTAATTATAATTAAAATTTTATTATAACACAAGGACCTAGTATTGTTCAAAAAAATACCTAATATTGTTCAAAATTTATAAAACATGTTATTTATAATTCTTCATTGAACAAACAAACCTAAACTATGGTAAGTAAATACCTTCTCAGACATGTCATTTATAATTCTTCATTGAAAAAAAAAATAGACAAACAAACTTGAGCTGAGCTATTGTAAGGAAAGACCTTCTTTACTACCTAATCATAATTTCATTTAATTTTGTTCTTTCCTTCTTTACCACTTACCACTCCATCATAATTTCATTTTACATTCTATTTGATTTTTCTAAAATGTTGATTTTGAATGTATTTTATACAAAATCTTCAAATTCATTTTTTATAAAACTCCAAATAAATAAATTATATATTTAAAAATAGATAAATAATATTAATAAATTTAAATAAAAAAATTAAAAAATAAAATAATATATACTAATTTTAAATTTGGATTTTTGGAAGTTACTAAATGTGAAATTCCAATTCCTAAATATTATATCTTATTATTTTTATGTAAATTTAATAAATTGAAATGCAATTTGTTTTATTAAAGAAATTTTTATTTATTTTTAAATATCTTTTAAGTTTATATATATATAAGAGGGGTTCTTTGTTTGCAATGTTAATAAATTTAAATAAAATAATATAAATTTATTTGGTTTTTGGATTTAAATAAACAAATTTAAAAAATAAAATATTATAAATTTATTTAAGTTTGGATTTAAATAAACAAATTTAAAAAATAAAATAATATAAATTTATTTTAAGTTGGGATTTTTTCGAAGTTACTAAATGTGAAGTTTATAAATTTTATATTTGTTTTTTAAGATGTAAACTTAGTAAATTGAAATACAATTTGCTTTAGTAATGAAATATTGTTTTTTTTTTAATTTAGCTTTTAAATTAAAATAAATAGTAAATATTAAGTAAATAAAGTTGTTGTTATTATTATTATTTTGATTATTTAACTTAGTTTCGTTTTGGGGTGTCTCCTTCCAACTAGTTCATCCCAAAGAGAACTGAAGAGACCCACACCTTAATAGAATGAACTAGTGGGAATTGATAAAGAGATAGTTATTATTGGAGTTTTGTTAAATAACTTTAATAAGCATTAAAATTTTAATTAATAAAAGTATATTTTTATTGTAAAGTTGGATTCAATACCTTGGAATATCCTTATTACATATTAACATGTGATGATTGGAAGTCCATTCATAACTAATTATCGTCCTATTTTAAATCAAAATGGTACCATTGTTATTTAAGAATATGTGTTTTCTCCTAAGATATCATATGTTCAAATATGGAGGTAGGGTATCTAAACCACATCATTTAGGACATCAAAGTTTACATGTGTTCTTATGATACAGTATACACCAACACGTATCATTTATATGATATATTATTATAAATAGGGATAGTGGTGAAGTTGGAATCCAATCATAAATTTGTTTTACTTTAATCTTATAATAAAATGGTCATCTATTTAACCATATATTTGATAAAAATTCGACATCATTTTTAATTAAGTAATTAAAAATTTATTATAATACAAGTATTATGTAGAGTGAAAAACGTTCCTTTACTAATATTACTAAAAAATTCTAGGACATCTCATTTATAATTCTTCATTAAAAAAACAAATTTCGACAAAAAAACTTGAATTATTGTAGGGGAAGTCCTTCTCTATCACTAGATGAAAATTTCTTTAAACTTTGTTCTATTTTCTATTGGTTTTCTCTAAAATGTCAACTATAAGGAAACTCTTTATTTAACACTCAATCATAATTTCATTCAACTTTGTTTTACTTTCTATAAGATTTTTCTAAAATGTTGATTTTGAGTTCCTTTAATCAAAAATAACATCGGACAAGCCACACAAGCTTCACACAAGTGAGACTATGTTCACAAACACTCAATGCATTAATATGGTAAATTTCATACAAATATATAGGATAGGAGATCCTCTATCAGTCTACTATAATTGTGGATATGGAAACCAACCAAAGACTAAAATAGCACACACCAGAAATTAGTTTTAACTACTCCCTAACTATGGTGTTTCATCATTATTATCTAGCACTCCCCCTTAATGGAGAAACATGTTTTCTACAACACCTAAATGATTTCTAAATACTTCAAAATTTTCCTTTCCAAGAGGCTTTGTGAAAATGTCAAGCACGTTTTCACCTGTATTACAATAGATTACATCAATATCCTTGGATTGTACCTTTTTCCTTACAAAAAGATGTTGGATCTTAGTATCCGTCAACCTAGCATGATGCACAGGATTGTTGGCTAGTTTAATGGGTTTTGGGTTATCACACTTGATCATTGTTGGTGTTGTTTATTCTTATCCAACATCTTCAAGAATCTGTTGCAACCAAATAACCTCACATGTAGCATAGTATAAGGATTTGTACACAGCTTCTGTTGATGACAAAGAAACAATTGGTTGTTTCTTGTTACTCAATGAAACGATCTCTAAACCAATTATGAATGTATAACATGTGGTTGAATTTCTATCATTAGGATTTCCAACCCGGTCTAAATCAAAATGACCTGTCAGCTCAACATCAAACTCATCAGTATATTCAATACCAAAAATAATAGTCCCCTTCAGATATTGAAAGACTCCCTTTGATTCTTTCTACTGGCTTTCACACAACTTAGTCATGAATAGGATAAGAGACATACCTGGATAACAAAAACAACATTAACTCTGAAACCACGTGTGGGGGGATCGCTCTCCTCCCAACCAGCCCCTCAGTCATGGACTAAGAGCCCCCGATCCCTCACTCAACAATACCAAGCCAACCCAAACATCACAACCAGAGTCCTATTCTACCCTCATCCTCCAAACCTCCATCTCCATAAAACCCCTTCCCAACCCCCCATCCTACCCTGACAAAGAGCATACAAACCCCAAAAAAGACCCCTCAATCAACCCCCATTTCCCTTATTTATGTAGAAAATTCAAATTTTATTTTTATAAGAAAGAATTATGCATGATGGCCAGATGGCCTTCATGCATACTATATGTGGCATTCATGCATATTACTTTATTTAATCAATTTTAATTAACTTTACCCTAGAATAATAGCTAATTAACTTTATTCATTTTTTTGTCATTGAATTAATTCCACTTTATTAATACTTCATTATTAGCTAATGAAGGATTAATAATTCTAATCCTTAATTAGTTTTTTTAGGAATGTTACATACTCCCCCCTTTCAGAAACTTTGCCCCGAAGTTATACTCCCCACGGAGATAGGTTCACAACACAGAATAAAATCATACACAACACAATACTTACTTAATTAGTATAGTATATATACATATTTAATACTATTGTGAAGATGAAAACTCTTGTGTGTGATCAACACACAAGACTTTTTCTCCTTCACTAATACATTCAATGCCCTAATTACAATATGCTCTTGTTTAATTACCTAGGGCCTAATATGCAACCATTCATACAAGTTATGCATTAAATTCATCATACACTTCATAAACAATAAGAATAAATATATAATAAATCAAAACTGACTCAATGAGACAGAAAGACATAATGCATCTCCCCGCAAACTACCTCAGAGACATAAAGACATAACACATCTCCCCTAAAACTCCCTCATTCCTTTCTCACCCTCTGCCTGAGAATCATACCACCCAAGCAACCTTCATAACCCTCCACGCCAAAAATCCAGGTGGTCTCTCTCTCCATGGCATAGGCCCTCTACTATAACCTATACATGGACAATACATTAGGCATCATAAGCTTGACGGTTAGCATAATTGTTAAACCAATCTATGGACCTTATCGACCACACCATATTTTGGTTTACTTCTGGCCTCTATTTTGACCTCATCGATCGCACAAGATTTTGGTCACATCTGGTCACCTCATTGGCCACACCATATTTTAGTTAATCATGCATATTGAAAGGCTGGCACTAACTCCCTCCATATCCCTCCAAGGAAACCAACCCCAGGAATTGGAAGTCCTACATATACCTCCGTATATCACTGGTGTACCTCAAGTCATGGACTTATGGTATTATACCTCATGAGCTGCAACATATTTTAGTCTCCTTTGATTGCCTCATCGACCACACAAATTTTGGTCGACTAGGCATCAGAATCATACCTGTAAAGGTATTACTGAGTGAGTTGGTCCCCGTCCCATACTCTCTCATGGTTATGGGCTCCCACGAGATCCTACTTTCTAAAATGACCTGGCCTCGAAGGCCCTAGAGTGGAATTCTTATAACGTTTCCACTCTCAATCATATAGTCAAGCATTAATCATCATGAAAGAAGTATGCATACAATATCACATTATTTTATGATCATATCGTATCAACAAGGCCAGGGTAGTTATTACATTACATCATATTTACTAAGGAAATCAAGGAACACATGCTCCCACAAGCCATCCCACACAACAACAAAAAGTCATCATCATGACTAGAATCTCATGCCATTGCTTAATCATTATTTAATTCGTCACAAATACTAGAAATTTGCATCTAAAACCACACATCATCAGGCTGAATTAATCTCAAATTATTATGCTCATTTTAAGCACATCACATGTTCATAAGAATAACATGAACTTAAATGAAGCAAAGTATGAACATTGTTCCTGGATATATATATATAATACTAACCAATTTAATTAAATTCTAACACTAAATTTGTTAAAAATAATATTTCTATCTCTAGATTCACTATATATATACATATATATATTCCAAAGGAATAAATGTTTTTATTCATGTAGAATAAACGTAAACTGCCCTTTCGGGATTATATTTCCTTTGTCTGCCTTGAAGGCTACATTACATACATCTGGATTATAGCCCTTCATTACAAAAACTAGTCTCACGACCTTCTCATCGTCTTCATTTTATTGTTAAACCTACAACATCATAAATTGATTCGTGACTTGACCATTGTGCTGCTCCTCAACCTCAATGACCCCAGGTTATAGTGCTAAAGCCAATTTTGATAGAGAGTATGCTTCCATATTCAGTTCTTTATAAACGTGTTTGAAGGACATGTCTTCAAAGGTATCTAGATCCGTTCATGTATTGCTTCCATCACATACTGAACGTAAGGGGCATGAATCTGAACTTTCCCTTTAGCCCAATCAATCACCATTTTAGAGTCACCTAGAAGATGTATCCTTGACACCTGTATTTGTTGAGCTACCCTCAGAACTGCCCTTAGTGTTGTGAGCTCTGCTTCATTGTTTGAAGCTTGTCGTGGCCCATATTTAATTATGAGTTTAACTGTTTCTAAAATAAATAACACCCCTCCTGCTCCCCCGAGAGGTGGCTCCCCTTGACTTGCCCCATCAAAAAAGGCCCATGGGAATCTTTTGTTTATTTTTGGGTTCATTATCAGACGTCCTTTAATCACCTTTGGATCTGATTTGTGTTCTTGTGTTTTCTGCAACAATAGGGACACTGTTATATTCAGTGGAATCCATTTGTTTTGAATAATTACTTTGTTCCGAGCTTCCCATATATTGTAAACAAACAAAGCTGTAAATGATTCATATGAGCGTACCCCCTCCTGTTGCCACCACTGTTGTGCACTATGTTCCAACGTTGAATCTATGTGGATGACGTTGTTTTTGTTTAAATTCTTTGATGTTGCATCCCATACATGTACTGCATACGCACAAGAGTTAAACAAATGAGAATAAGTTTCCTCAGAGTTCTTACACATGACGCATATTCTGGGATCTTCAAGCCCTCTCTTTCTCATATTTTCCCACGTTAAAATCTTGTTACTTAACGCTAACCATAGTGTAATATTTGTTTTGAGATGACCAGGAATCTTCCATACTCTGAGCCACCACCATCTATGATCTCCTTCAAACCTTTCTATTGTTGCAACCTCATAATCATTTTTTCCCGAGAAGTTTCCATTAGTGTTGTTCTTTGTCCAAATTAGTATATCTTGATCATCCTCATTCAAGTGGATAAAACTGGTGACCATCTTATTAACAAATTGATTCCATTCGACTGTTGTCTCCCCTTGCAAACCCAACTCATGAGCCAATTTCCACCCCTCTCTACCTCTAATTTGTGGCTTTTGGGCCCGAGTATCTGCTAAAACATAGATCTTTTTAGCTTTTCATTAAGTTTTTAATGCATCCAATAATTTATATTCCTCTCGTACTCCTACCCACGGATCACATCCAACCCTGACTCTTCTTCCATCACCAATCTTCCAAGCACACCAATTACCTACTAGTGGGAAAGCCAACACAAAAGCTCTCCATCCAATAGAGCCATTTTTATATGATTTGTATGGTTGTTTGAACCAACCCTGACTCTTCTTCCATCACCAATCTTCCAAGCACACCAATTACCTACTAGTGGGAAAGCCAACACAAAAGCTCTCCATCCAATAGAGCCATTTTTATATGATTTGTATGGTTGTTTGAACCATTCTGCCACCAAAGAACCCTTACAGTATTTGGAACACATAACTCTTCCCCGCATAGAAGTAGGGCTCTTTGCTAATCTCCAGAGGGTTTTAGCGGCCAAATATTTGCATAAAAGATCTAGGTGTTTTATTCCCCAGCCTCCCAGTTCGTTTGGAAATTTTAGAGTTGTCCATTTTACCAATGGAATTCCTTCCACTTGTTTACTGTTTTTCCAGAGGAAGGATAAGCACTTCTTCCTTATTTTTGTAAGTATTCCTTTTGGAATATAAGCTATATAAGCCTAATAAACCAAAATACTCTACATCATTGCTTTTAAAAGAACCAATCTCCCTCATCTTGATAGAAATATATTGTCCCACATGGAAATCCTTGCTTCCACTTTTTTGTAAATCCAAATCTAGTATTGAAATGAATAAGAGAAATGGCTTAAGGAAGAAGACTAGATATTTGAACCTTTCAGACATCGAAGCTCAAGGGAATGGAATGGCCTCTCTTGTACTCAAAAGTAGCTCTTCCGTGAAGTTTTTATGAGCCATACTTGGCTTTTTTATGTTGATTACCATCCATATGGCCTTTTTATAAACCTCCAAAATGGCTGCAAAAGCTCTGATGTTTTCTACAGAACCTTTCCCAAGAAATAGTACATCATCCACAAAAAGAGTGTGGGTTATTTCTTCTATGTTTGAAACTCTTACCCATTCAATTTTTCCAGTTTCCTTTACCCTGTGGATTAACCAGCTCAAAGCTTCTGCTACCAAGATGAACAAAAAGGGTGAAAGAGGGAATCCCTGCCTTAGACCTCTCGAAGGCTAGAAAAAAGGAGAGGGAGCTCCATTTATCAAGACTACGAAGGAGGTTTATTGTACACATCTTAAAATCTACTCCACCACCTCCATTGACATTCACATTTGAATCAGAAGAAGTATTATGAAATTCCATCTTACCCTATCATATGATTTTGAGACATCCAACTTAAGAGAAAAGTTACGTTGTTTCTCTTTTCTGATTGAGTGTATCGCTTCTTGGGCTAGAGAAATTGCAACATGGATCTGTCTGTTGAATAAATTGTTCTTCAGAAAAAATCTTGCTCATGAATGGCTTCAATCCTTGTGCTATGGTTTTTTATATGATTTAATAAATCACATTACAACACGAAATTGGTCTGAAATCATCAAAGGTTTCAGCCTTCTGCTTCTTGGGAATTAAAGTGATAAAGGTTATATTGACGACCCGAATCACTTTCAATGATATTTGTGATTCCCTTACCACTTTCAGGTGTAACATCCCTCCCTTTACTCCTATTCTTTTGTAATTTAAAAATGCAAAGATGTACTTGCTTCTGGTGAGGAGCTCAAGGCCAAGGCCCCACCTGTAAACCTTATAAGAATTGTTATTTATTCCTGATTTGAAATTTGTAATTGTAGACTTAGGAGATTAGGGGCATGATGCAACTTAACGATGGGGGCATGAATCCACTAGGGGGAGAGACGAATGATTGAGAATCCATGAGATTCAGTTAATGAGGATAGATGTCATCTCGATATCTCCCGCACTAGAAGAAGAGTGATTGCTCACTTGAAAATCTAAACTCTAAGGTATTATCCTGAGTCGAAGTAAGTATCTATTAGACTATTCTACTAAGTACCGTGTAGCATCTAACTTGAAACCCCAATACCCTTATAATCCTAAATAGGATAAATAAGATTATTCTAATATTAAGTATGGAATCTTGTTCCAAAAAGGTTATTACCTGAGCTTCTAAATGAGAAGCTAAGCAAATTACCAATTTAAGTGACTATACTATAGTCACCTTCGTAGAAGGATGAGAGAAAGATAAATTCTTTTATAAATATATAGGAAGTGTATATGCTTAATAAAATTATACACATAACACATCAATAAATCCTTTGTATTCAAATGAATTGTTATTAAAAGATAATTTAATTCATAGATAATTTAATTCACATGATATGATATAATGCTTTATTAGATGGAGAATGGTGATCACCATATGAAGAGAGAATACACATTCTCTTTAATATGAAAGGATATTGTAGGTTTAATTATTATTTATATAGTATTGTGGTCCTTACATCCACACGTCCTACTAAAAAGATAATTCCTACACGGAATTAAGACTTTTGAGAAAGTAAGGAAAACCTTCTACCTTGCCAAATGGAATTGTTGTCCTATTTCTATGAAGAATTTACTTCCAAATGGCAGAAGGTATCCAGTTAAGGATGGGTGGACTCTACGAAGTGAAGGCATTATATATGTGCTTGTATGCTATAGATCGCAGCCAAACAAAGGAAGCCAACACTCCCACCAAGAAATTCTTCTACGTAGAAAATATTTTATGGTCGCCTTGGGATGTTTTCGAGGAGGAGCTATCTTGCATTATCGATAGAGTTCATATGGTAATTCAAACTCTTCATTTAGGTTGTGTGATAACATGGGGAAGGGACGGCTCCCAAGGAGCTCTATCCCAATGCTCTATTAGCTAGTTTGATTAGCATTCATTTTTCTGCATATATATTCTCTTTTGAACATTGATCTCTGGATTGACAGAATAATTACTTTATATGGATCTCTGCATTGTTTAACTACATTGTTTTAATGGAGTGTGGTAACACCCATATATTAGTATTATGTCTTGATATTAAAATTGTCATCCAAGATAGTCGGGCGACTTCCTATAGGATATCGAACCTTACATCTTTTTGTTTGATACGGTGTATTGTTTTTTTGTAATAGCGATCTTAGCTCTGTAATATTTATATATTAATTGATAAGCCTCCTTATTTCCAGATTGTAGGAGGTATAGCGATCTCATCCCTACAATACTTATATATTATTTGATAACCCTCCTTCTTTCCAGATCGTACGAGGTATAGTGATCTCAGCTCTGTATCTATTATAAATTAATTTTTATATCGTTGCTATGGAACTGTGAGGAAAGGACAGCTCCTTGTGAGCTCCATCCTCTGAAATCTATTGGAAATTAATTATTATTTCGCTGCAATGGCAACGAGATGAAAGGAAATCTCCTTGTGAGATCGATCCTTTCAAATCTATTATAAATTAATTGTTATATCGTTGCGATGGAACCGTGAGGAAAGGACAGCTCCTTGAAATCTATTATAAATTAATTGTTCCATCGCTCAAATGGGATGGAACCATGAGGAAAGGACGGTTCCTTGGGAGCTTAATCCTTTGAAATTTGTTAATATTATTGTAATGTCCCTAAAAATAGTAAAATTTTAAAAAAAAATTCTTCTACTTGCTAGATTGTCTAACATAGACTATGTATTTATATATTAACTTCAGCACTGGAAAAAGTATTGGTACTTTGATTTCAACATTAAGAGTTTATGAAATTCTTAGCAAGGTAGTCTTGTCAGTGATGTTTTCTCTCTATGGAAGTAATTGTGGTAGTATGTTTATGGAAAGTTTAACAATGATAGAATATCACTAAAAGTCTCCTTTCTAAAAATTAACGTTTAGATGCAAGTCGAGTTTGTGAATTGTTTTGAATGTCACCTTCAGGCATGATGGACAAGATGAGGGGAGTTGAAATGCCTTTGAAACTTGGGGTTGATTCATGTACCCCTAGCAGAGTTGCTGAGAGGTAAGGGGTGAGTGTTGAACCTGTTGACTTACTTAGCGATTTCGCTAATGCATATTCATTTATCATGTCTTTGTAGGTGCACCATGGTGGCCTTTCCTTGAGCAACTATGCAATGTAATTTCCTTCAAGTTCCAACATCCATTATTCATAACATAGTTGGGGTAAGGTCTTTCTTTGGTGATAATTAACTAAGTGTTGAGACTACATGACTATACTATAGTGTTTACAAACATATTTGAGTCTTATCGTGGTTGGTGGGAGTATTAAAGGATCACATGCTTATCACGTGGCCTATGGCCAGCTGGGCAATAAGGGTTTTAACAAGGGTTTGCACAATGTTGGTCACTTCGTGTGGTTTTCCTTGTGGCCGAGAGGGATCTTTAGCTGGGTGTGTGGTGTCTGCACCTGGCCCGAGCTACACTCATGGCCAGGGTATCATTGGTGGTCTTATGAGGCGATATAAACGAAAGAGTCTTACCAGGTGACTCCTTCAATATGTATTCACTGCGTTTTCTAAGTTTTTAACTTCCATGCTATTTAAATGTTCAGGTTCTAACTTGTATTGGCTTGCTTCCATTGACAGGTATGGAGTTATGGTGAGAATATCTGCGTTTGGACCAAATGGGGACCATCACTATTTGTGTTTTGATATTGGGCTGGTAAGTCCAGGGTTCTTTCAACCCTTCACGCCTTCCCGTCTTGATTGTGGAAGAAAGTTCGGTTTAAAATTGAAATGGGGAAACTTCGTGGTGCCTTTGGCTCACTATTATTTTTAAGTTCCAAATGTGGTCGCCTTTGGCTGGACCAGTATGATGGGAAATTATGGGTGAAATAATGAAGATGGGTGTCTATTTTGGGGGGTCTTGTGAGAAAATAATTCTGATTTTTTCATGTTTTTCAACTTTAGGTGAACAAAAGTGATATTTTTGTTTAGAATTTCACTTTGCAGTAAAAAGAAAACTTTAGAGAATTATGTTAGATTTCTATTCATAATTTTTTCAATTCTTTTTATTGAAATTTGATATGTTGATTTCGCAAATGTTTGACAGTGTGTTCTTACAAAATGAAAGCACTACAAAATAGTCATGTTTTGTTGCGCCCGTAAAATCGTTGTTAAACTTGTTTTTTGCAAAAACAAAAAATTCTACGACAATCTACACACAATGTACTAGTGCCTGACTATAAGTTTGTAACCAATGGATCTATATACTAATTATTATATTTTTTTGAAGTCGATCAATGGGGAAACCTAGTCGATTTTCAACATGTTTTTTGTTGCATCACTTTTCTCTCAATTGACTCTAAAAATAAAAAATCTACGAACACCTTTTTGAAGTAGACATGCCAATTAAGAATCCCATACTTTTTTCAATTTTTTGGTGGTGTATTTGTAAAGTTATGAATTTTTCATTTCACCGTTTTTTTAAAGAGATGAATCCAAACTCGACACATGTTATGGAAAAAAATAAATTAAAAATATCAGTTCTTATCTATACACAACAAAATCTATACCTACGTAAAGTAGATTCAATTATGAAACTAATGGTATCAAGTCCTACAGTTGTTTTGTAGTGTAAGAGGTTGTTTTTACCTTCCAAAAATGGAGAAACCTAAAAATTCTGCAGAATCGTCAAGCGTTTAGGTCTCAGAGGTTATTCGACCGAATAACCTTTTTCCGTAACGGCGCTGTCATTTATAACAAAGGTTATTCGGCCAAATAACGAAACGCAAAAAAACTTTCGTGGGCCGAAAAAAAAAAAAAAAAAAAAAAAAAAAAAAAAAAAAAAAAAAAAAAAAAAAAAAAAAAAAAAAAAAAAAAAAACGTTTCTCGTATAAATAAACCTAAATTGATTCATTATTTTCGCATGTTTTAACTTCGCATATTTTTTGTCAAACTATTTTTGAAAGGGTTTTCAAAGGAGATTTCTTTTGCAAAAGGAGTTTTTTACAAGGTATTTTTCTTCTTACTTTTTTCCAAAGGGCACATTGAAGGAGTTTTTTTCTAAGGCAATTTTCTAAAGAAGTTTTCTTCTAAGGCATTTTTGTAAATGATTTTTTTCCTAAGGCATTTTTGCAAAGGCTTTTTTCAAAATATTTTTTTTCTTAGATATTTTTGCGAATAAGTTTTTTACAAAGTATTTTTCCAAGATGTTTTTGCAAAGAAGGTTTCTTTCCAAGGGTTGTATTTAAAGAGTGTTTATTTCAAAGTATTTTTGCAAAGGAAATGTATTTTTCCTTCTTATTTCTTTGAAAGAGGTTTTTTCAAAGAGTTGTTTTGCTAAGGTAATTTGCAAAGGGTTTTTTTCCAAGGTATTTTTGCACTTCTTATTTCTTTGAAAGGAGTTTTTTCAAAAAGTTGTTTTGTTAAGGTATTTTGCAAAGGATTTTTTTCCATGGTAGTTTTTCAAGTTTCTTATTTCTTCGAAAAGGGTTTTTTCAAAGAGTTATTTTCCCAAAGTATTTTTGCAAATGAGTTATTTCTTTACAATAGTTTTTTCCAAGATATGTTTACAAAGAAATTTTTTTCCAAAGTATTTTTCCTAGATGTTTTTTCAAAAAAGATTTTTTTTCTAGATATTTTTTCAAAGAAGTTTTTTTTTTCCAGTGGTTTTTACAAAGAAGATTTATTTACAAGGTGTTCTTATTCTTTTCCAATGGGTTTTTTCAAAGGTGATTTATTGTCAAGGAGTTCTTATTTCTTTCCAAGAAGGTTTTTTTCAAAGGAGATTTCTGTTCAAAGATTTTTTTTAAAGGAAATTTAATTCCAATGATTTTTTCTTCAAAAGTCTCTTACAAGATTTTGATAAGGTGAAGTAAATTTCAGTTCATGTTTTTATAAATTTCGTAACTGTTTTTAAATCTTAAATTTTATTTTCTTTACTATAAAGTAATGATTCTTTAATTTATCATCTATAGATTAAACAATCATGGACAATAAGAAAAAACGTAAAAAAAAGGGTGATCGTAAACGTGATCATGATGCTAATAAAAAAAAAAAAAAAAACTCAGATATAATGCCAAAAAAACAAGGATTGCAGAAATGGAAGGGACTTCATTATTGAAGATATAAATACAGATTTACATGATAATGTTGAGGAAATGGAAATTGAAAATAGAGTACAAGAAGAACAAATTGAAGTTGAAGAGAACATTGTTGAAGATGTAAATAGTGATTTACATGCTAATGTCGATGAAGTCAAGATTGAATATCAAGTTCAAGATCCAGAAATTGGACTTGGTATGTATATATCATGTATTTTTCAAATTCATTTTTTTATAATGAATTGTATTTTTGGATATATGTTAAATTAAATTTAACTTGATATATAGGTACTTTCACCATTGATGATGAAATGTTATAAGACATTGATTGCGACAAATATGGAGAAAAAATACCAATACATGTTGCACAATATCGTGCTACAAAATTTTATGATGAAGTTCTCAAGGATTATTCAATAGTAGGACAAGCACAAATTTTGAAATGTTTATTAGTGTCCAAGAAATTAGAAGGTGCTACATCATTATTGGGTATTAACAAGGCGACAAAAGAGTCGAAATTGAAACATAATGTGATAGAAAATATAGGTGATGCAATAAAAAAAATTGAAAAATCCAGGAAGAAAGATATCAGTTCTGCACATAGAGCAATTCATACAGCAATTGTTTCAGATAGTACTAAACAAAAAATTTTGACAACACAACTAGCAAAAGCAGTTGGAACATCAAGAAAGACATTATACAAACATAGCAAATTCAGAATGCAAATAGATGAAAATGATGAACTTGCTTGCTGGGCAATTATTTGTAGACAACCTTACAAAGATAGAATGGGAGCAGGTGTTAGAGATATTGTACGAGAATATTGGTTGGAACATGCTCGAGTTTCACCAAATTCAAGAGATGTGATACGCAAAAGAGTATCACGAAATGTATATGAAAGCAAACCAAAACATATAATGGACATGACACAAGTACAATTGTTCAATAAATTCAAGAAAGATCATCGTGGAATTAATATATCAATCACTACATTTGTGCAACAAAAATCATGGTATGTTAGACCTATTACTATACGTGACACATGTTTTTACCGTTATCATGTGCAATTTCAATTATATTATGACACGTTTCTTGAATTTGGTAAAATGTTTTGGACAAATTCACCGCCTCCGCCAATAAATACGTGAATTCATATCTCAAACTCTATGTGAGAGGGATCACGATGACGTATTTTATAATAAGAAATGTGTCAATGGAAAACATTGTCATCATTGTGGAAATCTGGTGTTATTCCACAATAAATATCATATCGATAATGATCAATCGTTGTCAAATGTAAATGTTGATTGGAGGAGATATGAATACATCAATTATGCTACAAGTTCTAGTGATTCACATTCCAAAAGAATTGATTTGCTAGAAGATAAGATATGTGTGACAGATTTTCCCCAAAAATTTGAAAGTGAAATTTATAAATACACCCAGCATTCACATAGAGCATGATGGCAAGATCTTCAACTCAAATAGTCTCGTGAAATTTTTCTACCCGGAACAATTTTGTTTGTGGTTGATTTTGCAGAAAACTATACATTTGCTGCACAAAAAGACATACAGAGTGAATACTATCACTCTGACCAAGTTTCGATATTTTTCCATGTTGTATATAGACATTCTCAACAGGATGTTGATGGCATTGAAAGCACATGTGACAATCGAGATGTGATTAAAGAATATCACTTTTATATCAGCGATGATCGTACACACAATACACATTTTGTTTAGCATTGTATTGAAAATATTTTCTATGATTCACTAAAAAAATGTGAAGTTAAATTCAATGAACATTGGATATGGTCTGATGGATGTGCGGGTCAATTTAAATCTCCACGATCATTTTTTTGGTTATGTCGACTTCATAAAGCGTTTAACGTTAAACATCGCTGGAATTTCTTTGAAACTGGACATGGAAAATGTAACATACCCTCTTTGCTGAAAAACATTTTATGCTGAAAACATTATGTTAACTTTTATTGTAAAGTTTTATTTTGGACAAGTGTCGAAGGATGACTGTAATTTGTACAATATTTTATTATTTAATAAATAAAATAGGAGACAAACACCTAAGAGGACTGTTGAAAGAGTGGTTACTGATCCACTAGGTGGAATGGAATCTAGGGTAGAAGGAAATCGACATGTGGCAGCATCATGATGCAACTAACTAGCTGTTGGTATGGGACAACTCCCTTGAAATGTGGTCGTAGTGCCCTGGAAAGTGGGACTGGAGCTTGAGGCTCATTTATTCAAAAACTGACCACTAAAGACCTAGGCAGTCTATATAATAGCTATCAAATTATGAACAGAGGTTCATCACTTTTCTTAACGAGGAAATTTACCTCGGGGTTTTGCTGTGTTGCACCCAAGAGATTTGATGAGGGGATATGCTAAGTTGTTGATCATGTTGTGAGTCTGCTAAACTCTATTTGAGTTCTGGAGTGTGATTATAACATCCCTCAAATTCAACTCCTATTGTTATTATTCTTGTAAAAGTTATTATCAATTATATAAACGGCCCTGGTGAGGAGCTTAAGGCCAAGGCTCCACCAGTAGACCTCGAGTTAGTTTTACGTTTATAGTTCTTAGTTTAAAGCCTATAATATTAAGAAACGATAATGACTAGCGACCCATGTGTTGGTTGAGAATATCATAACTTATCATTATGATGAGTGGAGATATAGGCTTGTCCTAATAGGATTATTAGTCACCTTAGTTATCTAGCCTAAGTTATTCTAATCCTATTATGATTAAGCCATAATATTTATAGATATCTAGAGGAGGAAATCCTATATATATATTTATATAATTAAGGTCATTCTTAAAAGAACTTGATATGTGTGTGTGTTTTATAAAGTTATTTATATAGAGTTAAACATAGTCAAAATAACTATTATATACATTATATATGTAAGATTTAGTTAATAGTTGTAATAACTATTAGACAAAACATTAATCATATAATTTATATATGTCTTGATTGTAAATGAAAGGGGTAACAAATTAATGTGATGGATATTATAAGTAACATATATAAGAAATATATTATGTTAATATATAATTATTTTATCATTAGAACAATACAAATATATATGTATATATATATATAATGACTAACGATTTTAATCATGGGAAAGTCTGGTTGAGAATTCGTTAAGGATTTTGTCTCCTTAGGAAACCAAATTCTGCCATTTGTAATCTTACTGATTGTAAAGAAGCACCAGATGTCAACACGATGAGCGTAGGATTTTTCTTCATGGGTGTGAGTCGGTTGATCATTAAAGAAGACGCACTCATTATTCTTATGAAGAAGTTTTATGTCTAGGTTAGTGGTAGTAGTGGAGTATGTTTCGGATTTTTGTCTCCTGAGAAGGAACTCAAATCTCAAAAGATTGCCGCCACTTATGGACGTGGTGGAACTCCATTTTCCTCTCAGTAAAAAAAAAAAAAAAAAAAAAACTGTCGAGCCATTAATAGACTTCCCTAAATAGAGAAAATCCCGTACTCCCTGGAGGTGTGTCGATAATGGAGGACACTATGTTAAATTGTGCATCATGTGCAAATAGGATGGAGAACACTATCGATCGACGAAAGGGGAGGAAGGAGATTTTATTTTCTCAAAGTTTGGATGTCGACTTAAGGAGTGATGAAAAACTCGGAGGACGAAAATGGACGAAGAGCCTCTGCATTGATCCAACAAATCTCAGCAGGATTGCAACTTCCTCACTGCTTACGAATTTGCAAATCATTAAGTATACATTTTCATTTACCACCTACAAACAACGGCCTCAATTTGTAGATTGTCCTCATTGTTTGCTGATTTAGTAGATACCTTCTCGTTATTCTGTGTTTCTTTTTAAAACAGAGTGTATCAGCCTTTCCCCAGTATGTGAATGGAGTATGAGTTTAGATTAGGGATATCAACATTTACTCGTTGGGTAGATTTTTCTGCATAGGAGTCAACATAAAACATAAGATGAGATGGGCATTCTCTGTAGTTAGATACATCGATTAGTTTTCCTTTATCTCTATTCCAAATTATGCTAACGATAAATCCGTGAAGATATCTGTTTTCATAATAGGGTTATGCCTCTCAGTTTCGCTTTTGATCTCCTTTTTACTTTTCTTCGCGGTTGATGCCAGCCTTGACTCTATTCGAATGGATGGTATCGCCACATCAATTTTGCTGGAAACGTTAGAGTCCTGTTACCAGCAAGCGTTGAAAGATATTTTAGATGCCAGGGTTTTTTTTTATATATATATATATAAGTGCTGTTACGAAGGAGGAATAGAACCCCCATCAATAGGAAATATCTGTTGTTTTGATATGATACGAAAATCTAATTCATTGTCTCAATCTAGAGAAATCTGTATACTGTTAGTAAACTACTTTTGCGTGACACATTTTAGCTGTATCGCTTGTTTGGGGAAGAAAAAAAACTTCATATTGAAAACGATAGCGTATCTACAGGGCTTGATATTCTTTAGTCGCGTTAAATACGCTCCACATTTTAAATGATGTTTCCTATTTTATTCCTTTCAGCAGAATGGACAGAGTTGCATTGCTTTTGTTTTTTTTTGTTTTTTTTTTTAACTTTAGGGTTTAAACTTAATGATGCCAAAGATATTATTGCTTGATGTTAATATATGGAGGGAATTCGATAAACCCTGTCAAGAGTTCGATATGCTGCAATACAACTTGATTCCTGGAATCTATCTTTATCCCCAATATTTGACTTAAACTATATATCGTGGTATCCCTAGAAACAAAGTGCTTGTTGATTTTGGGTAAATTTTATAGACTGTTGAAATCATTGGACTTTTACTGACACACCATTAGGAAGTTTGACTCATGTTGAATAGTTGGTAGTCATTATACTGCTACATTGAGTGTAGGTCTAGATAGGTCTTTTAGGATCTCTGTTAATGGCCATCTGACCTCGATGTAGTATGTTATGATTTCCATGAAATAAGTTATTGATTTCATAACTTAATAATACCAACATAAAGAAGGGATCTATCTGTTGTATAAACCTCGTTTTTCTTTTAGACAAGGAAAGTCATAGTTGATTATATATATGTATTTCTTTAAGAGGTAGGAGTATGCGCTGAAGGGATAGTCGCTATACTAAATCCCAATACCCTGCGCTTATTGTAAATAATAAAATGAATTTCCTACTACATACTAATTAAATACTTTTTTTTGTATAAATTTAAACTGGGTCGAGCGTGATCTACGTCATTTATGATAACCATGAGCACAATCTGTGTGGTTAACATCTTGTTTCACCTGCCAGTGCCGAACCTGGATCGTGATTTCACTCACATCGTTTAATTTATGGAATGTCACTGATGTGTGTTTTAAACTTCAGATCTTATGCTTGCATTTATTCTTTGCTTGTGTGTCGATAGAGACCTTGTTGATAATCCTCTTTAATTACCTATTGTTATTTCTTCCTACTCAGATGAGCTGCCATTGTTCTGTAGTTCAGCATGATCACTCTTGGATCGGCAATTTCTCTTTAGAAGTTAAGATGACATTTTATTTGTTTTTTAGGAAACCCTCTAAGATCTTGGTTCCTTGAAATTGGTCAATCATGGGGTTTACACGATGCTCGGTTACTACACGAACTATTTCTGGATCCTTATTGCTTTCTAATGTTTTTACAAATTACCTTATGATATTTGCGATGTTAAATATATTAATTTTTTTGTGATGAGAGTATGAATGACCTTGTAACTTTAATTTTATTGAGACGCTTCTTGAGTAGCTAGAAGAATAGATATTATAATATTATCATAGAAAATAGAGTATATATACATATCACATAATTAATATAGTTTTATGTAAAGTGAAAATGGTTAATAATTCATGTTAAGAGAAAAGCCTAGTAATGAGTTTGTTCAAATTTTCTCTTGAATTGCTCTCTATAAGAGAAGTGGAGAAAGGGAAATTCGAGAGTTGCGACAATTGTGTTGCCTTTGTAAATTGGGTCTAGCATCAAAGAACTCTTTTTGTTATTCAAAAACTTTGTAACTTTGGGTACAACTAGTGATGACTCTTATGTAAAAGGCTTACTTTGATGAGAAATTTCAAGGAAGAAAGTGTAGCAACAATTAAGTTGCAACTTGTAAACACTTTGATTTGGAATAAATAAATGATGCACACACCTTTGTGGACTAGCCCGTGTATGGGTGAACCACGTTATATTGGTATCATTTATTTGTCTATGGCCTTTATTATATGTGTATATGCCTTCATGACAATTGTATGATTTTATTCTTATACGTGTTATTTTAATAATTGATGCTTATAACACATTTGTCGAATGCATCTTGGCAAGGGGTATTTCATGTTAAAAATTGCTAAAAGACATTTCATGTTAAAAGTTGTTTAAAGGATATTTCATTTGTTCAAATGAGGACATAAAGATGTAAGTATTATTTGATTTAAGTTGTAAATCTTCAATTTAGAATGGTAGTATTTCATGATGTGCTAGTATGTGATCAACGCTTGAAAGGTCTCTATGGTTGAAGTTACATTGGTCCTTTTACATACAAAGGTTTCATACGAGGACCAATGAAGTGCATAAGAATCACTTAAGATAAAAAGGTAATTTCCACTTGTTGTAAGTATATACTAATAACCACGCATAATTTTCAAATGATAAATTTTATGAAGCATTACATGTCGCATTTATTAAGTAGAAACCTAGATACTGATTATATATTTGTAATCCGCAAAACATTTTAATGGCAAATAGACCATTTGAAAGGGAAATAAGACCACTTAGAATTTTTTTTAATTTTTACAAATTTGGGTTCGTGACATATGGTATCAGAGCACAAGGTTAAAACACTTGGGCCTATAGGGCTCAACATGGATTGAGTAAAACATGAAGGTTGTTTTTTTTTTTTTTTTGACAAGAACGGGTAGGTTTTATATTGATAAAACTATGGCTGAGCCATCCAAAAGATACATCTTAAAATTCTATCTGAAAACCAAAATTCCTCATCACAAATAAGACCAAAACTGCTTCTTCTAAAGAAACAAGAGCCGCACTAAATTCTACAACGCATCTTTCCTTCAGGCAAAAAAAACTTGCTGAAGCTCAAACAAATTATTTCAGAGATCCAGTTTGACTATGCGTCAACACCGGATGCCTGGAAAGAGGAGGCTTTTTATTTTTTATTACTTTCGTCCATTCCATGGATTGATCTGGTTCGGCATCCAAGAGAGCCTCTTCTGCTTGATTAGCCCAGCTTGGGCCTGCAAAAGACATTGTGGGAATCGGGTCGTTTTGCTGGATCACCCGGGGTTTTTTTTGGGTCTGTTTTGCTGGATCACCCGGGGTTTTTCCTGAGTCTGGATCCTTTGAAATACTTTGGTGAGCTGGGATCGCCCCCTCCCACCAAGTTGGCTTCCGACGAGATTTGGCTAATTTCTTTTTTTCTGAATTTTTGCAGTTAGCAGCTATATGCCATGTATCAAAACATACTCTGCATCTGAAATTTATATGTTCGTAATCTAACTTCACAGTCCAAGATTTGTCTTTACCTTGACGAATGATTTGAGCAGGAAATCCTTTGGTGAAGTCCATCTCAACACAGATACGAGCAAAGGTTGTAAAATCCATTTTTGTTTCAAGACTTCTGCTGTGAAATTTCCCAAGAGCATTTCCAATAAATTGCAGGGATTCAGGTCCCCAAAAGTGGAGGGGAAGATTTGGTAAATGAACCCAAACTGGATCTGAGGAGATGTCTACAGTAGAGGCATCAAAGGAAGGAGTCCAAGGCTGTAAGGACAGTCCAGATCTTCCCCAAAACCAGGGTCCAGATTTGCAAATCTGGTCCCTATCTTCAGGAGATCCAAAAATGACAACAAAAAACCCTCTAGCACAAGGGCAAATAAGAGCATCAGAGCTCAGAATAGGAGCCCAAGCGGACAAGACCCAAGAATGAAGATCTGCAAGCTTCGGCCAAAATCCATTGAACCTACAAACCAAGGCGCGCTGAGAGTAGTGAACCGCATGCAAAACGGATTCCTGACTAACTGGAAGAACCAGATCGTGAGCTTCCACCACCAAAAAACCAGATGGACGGCCAGAAGACAGAGAGGAGCCTTGCTGGAGTGGGATCGAGCATCCAGCCGTAGCAGCATCAGAGGAAGAGAGCGCTTCAACCTGCAACGAACCAAAGGACTTCAGCGGATCAGAAGGACAGGTCTTCGGAGAAGGAGAAATCGCAGCCAAAGAAGAGGGCAAAGGGGCTGCGAGGGCAGCAAGAGCATTTCCCACAAGGCAGTACGCAAAATAAATGGCCATGGAGTCGCAGGAGGAGAATAGCCGAGCGGCCGAGGAGGCGAAAGGTAGTGGCTAACAATAAATATAAAAAGTTATGAAGGTTGTTACACTAATAACACATTTGTTTTTGTTTTGAATACATGGATTGGAACGGATGAGGAGTGATATTATTCATAGTACCACTTCAAGTTTCTTCGAAAGCGTAAAGATATGTATTTTTGTATTTTTTACAAAATTTTGAATGAGGTATGTTTTCTTGTATTTTGCTTTTACTATATACGAATACTTATATTGTCATATGGTATTATTCTAAAAAGTGGTAACTAGTTGAAATAATTTTGTAGTTGTCCAAATTTTGTTACCTATGGACATCATTAAGTTAAAAATATAGTTTCATTAATACATTACGAAGAAGTGAAATTGTTTGATTTAGCAAAAGTCATTTGAACACCTTCAATGTCTATGCATAATGGTTACAACAATATTGTGACGTTCCCCCAAAACACAATAAGACATTATGTTTCTAAAAATATATATATATATTATATATATTGTTATCATTGTGAAATTTATTTCAATAAGGGGGCTAGATGAAAAATCTGCCGAAGAAGTCCTAGGAGGACTGCTGTAAGAAACAATTTTTATTTAAAATTATTTTTTTAATAAAGGGATGAGCAGGAACAGCCAAGTTAAATGAGGAGATCATGCATGGAAAAGTGGGGGACAAGTTAGAGTTAACCTCTGGGAAATCAGAACAGGTGTCAGAAGTGTATCTAAGACACTAGACACACCCTGAAAATCAGGGATTTACTTAGCTACAAAAATTCCATGAGGAATTGGCTGCTAATGGTAAGACCTAGGCAAAAACTATAAAGGGATGGCATATGTGAGAGGCAGGACGTGGCTGACTATGCCGGAGAGAATTAAACTTGCTGTGTGAGCACTCTGTGTTAGGCAAGGGATTCCGGAAACTTGACTGAGTTTCGAGGTTAACTGTCCACACCTTCCATGCATGCATCTGGCTTGGGGGTGATTACGGACAGACTTGGTGTTTGTACCTAATCTACAGTTGGGAGGAACGTGGTTGTTCCTACTGCATTCGGTTACAAGTTCCAGGTTTTGCTATTACAGACTCTTAAGTATGTTTCTGTTGTTTTATGTTAGATCTCCGTATAAATTATTTTATGAGTATGTATGGTGTTTTAGTTATGGAATTGATTTCATTTCCCAAACCCTTATCTGCCATTATGTTTGTATAACTGCGTTATGTATTGTTTTGGGCCATATTGTTTAAAAGCTGAAATCTTCTACGCTGGATTGTTGAAAAGCTTGACCTCGACAAAGTTACCTTACGATTTTAATATTAATCAGCCGTTGTTCTTTTTGTATTGACTTCGGTTGAACTTACTGCTTAGAGATTTGTACATTCATATTTGAAAACTCTACTTCTCTCCTATTGGGTTGGTTCCTTAGTTCAATTCTGTTTTCATATTTTGATCTTCTTATCGCTTCTTTTTCTTCCTGGAAAGCACAAACTAATCTCTGTGTGAACAGTATATCATTCTGTATAGAAATTATTATTGATATCTTACACCTTTATTCCTTATACGCATTTGTTGAAATGCATATTGTTACCTCGAATTTCTTTCTTATAAAATTTGTATTCATCTTGTTCTTTATGGCTATGGCCGCATGAGGTTGACAGATCCGTAGATCTGGGTAGTGATACCTTTCCACGACAAAGTTTTCTCAGGAGTGAGTTTATGGAAGGAGCATTGATTACTTTAGAGGTAGAAACTCCCATGTAGACTCAATGGATTTTTAATAAAAATTTGAAGAACTCCTCAAACATTAAAATTCAATCTATAGGTTCGGCGAATTCCTCTATAAGACTATCCCCATCTTTTACCCTACAAAAGTTACATTACTGTCTTAAACTATTAATACCGGTCTTCCAGACTTTGTCTCTAACCTAGGGTTTGGACGCGAAGCCTCTCCAGAAAATTCTTGTGCAAAACGGCTGGCATCTAATAAGCGAAATTCAAGAGATTTGGGGATGGAAAACTTGCGTTTGATTTGGTTTTGGGATTATCAAAAATTGTATACTGTATAAGGAAATGCTAATTAATTATTATCCTTTTTCACCAATAGAAGTGATAGAACCTCTTTAAAAAGGGACCTGTTTCAGCCATTAAAGACAGGGCGAGTTCCAGTTTAGGATTCCAGTGGAAAAACTATTTCAAATAATAAACATTTCCTGCCGAATACTATTACATTGAAACCCTGGCATTGAAGCCCAAACCATATACGAACTGACACAACCATTAAAGAAACGATGAATTCCAATTCCAGAAATTAAGCAAAGACTAGTTCACACAGTAAACATCTCATGCCAAAGTTTATTACATTGAAATCCAGGCATTAAAGCCCAAACCATAGACGAATTGACACAACCATTAAAGAAACGACGAGTTCTAGTTCAGGATTCAAGCAAAAACATTTTTTTAAAACAGTACACATTTTATGTCGAAGTTTAAATTACTTTGAAACCCTGGCATTGAAGCCAAACCATAAACGAACTTACAAGTTCTTCAAAAAGAAACTATCTACTGCTAAAACCCTGATTCTGCCATCACCGAGGAGGATCATCACTCAGAATTCCTTCCATGCATTGGTGGAGATTTTATGGAGCGATGCTGCTTACCAATTGAAATGACCCAAATCGCCCAGCACATAAATGACTCGACAAAACCCTGCCACTAACACAAGAAAAGATATTAGTATCTAGAATAGTTGGCATTTATGTAAAAGATAGAAAGAAAGATCTGCGTCTTGAGTTAGGACTGTTACCCTTGCGACAGAGTTCTTTGCCATGGCTCCTTTATAAATGAAATCCACCATTCCAGCAGCGTCCTCTGCTACAGGGTTTCATCCCTTCAAAAACCATCATGAAAAGAACTAGAGCGTGATCTCCCTGGTAATTTCTGTCTAGTTTCCATCGTAGTTACATAGGCTTACAGCAATGGAGCTCGGCCCAATATTGGAGATGCAAACAGCCATGCCAAATGGAAACAAGGGTTTTTATGTTGAGTTTAATTCGTTCAGGAAATCAATGCTAGCATGGGATGTTTGTCACCTGCTCATTAAAACGCTTTTAATGTAGTCACATGGCTCAGTACCACGCTGAGTTTGCTGGCAGGCATCGAAGAGCACATCTAGAACTGTGAACCCTCGATTTAATGGTTGAGTTAAATAACGAAGTACCACTGCTTGGTACGTCAAATCCCAGCATAAGTTTTGACATGGAAGATAGGTTGATATGATTACGATTTTCCAGGATATCACCTTAGATCTGAGCCGAAAGGTTGAAACTCGAATTTTTATAGTAGGTACTTTAGCATAATTTATCACTTTCGAATAGTCATAGCATGAGATTATCATGGGGATGACCACTGGATGGGATCTTTGTATATTCATAGGAATAGTTTCAAAGGGTAGACATTCGAAGGGGTTATTCCAATTTTCTTATTACCAAGATATGCCATTCATTACGTGGCCAAAAGAATATATAAGTTTTGTCCATAAGTGTCAACCACCCTATTAATGTGTTATGCTGAATAAACGTAGCATAAAGACCAACATTGGACCTGCTTTAGAGATTACACCAAGCTACTCCTTTGGTAATAGGTGACTATTGGAGTTCTGGAGCATACTTGCATTCATAGAGTAGAGACCCTCTTGATACACGATATTGAGTGGTATTGCCTTGCACAGGGTAATAATTTTTCTATAACAAAATCATGGAGTGATCCATACCAAGGTGGAATTCATTGACCTCATAACTTCTACTTACATGATGAAGTAAACAAGGTACTGAAGGCCCATGCATGTAGCAAGAACTAATGGAAATTTTTATCTAACCAATAACAAGGACCTGATTTTAGTTAGCTAGGCATGTTCAGAAAACATGTATGATAAGTTACATTTAATTTAATAAATTCTTTTTCTGCGTCATACCGATAGTATAAGTGTGCCTGCATATCAACATACGGAGTGATGTTAGCCGTAGCTAAGTAAGTAGCATGTCATCCATAATACTTTTCCAACCAGTAGAAAGAATGCCAGGGTAAGAAGTTAAGCATGATCAGCATACGGATGTTGTTAATTATTAGTTTAAATGTTTATTAACATAGAACCAACTACTGCTCATTTCAGTAAAGAGAAAGGAAATAAAGGAAAACAAAAGAGGATAAATTTTTCTTTTTTTATGGAGATGTGACATATGGTATCAGAGCTAGATTCAAGCCTGTCGCCTTGGAACACCTAACTTTTGTTGCACATGAAATAAAAATTTCTAATAATGTATTCGGATGTTGTATGCATATGTACCAGTTTGATTTTACAGATGGCTTCGCACGAGGAATACGGAGAACAGCCTGAAGGAAATGAACAGGCAAGAACAGAAGAACATTCTGAAGCAAGTCAGGTACTAGAAACCATGAGAAGCTTGATCGTGGAGATACAGAGCTTCAAAGCAGACAATGAGCAACTAAAGAAAGCTAAGGAAAAGCAGCAAGAAATCAATGAAATTTTGCTGCAGAGTCTTCACGAAAGGAATAATGGCGAAAAACAGAAGGAGGATACAAAGAGGAAAGAAGAGACTGACGAAAGCGCTGAGAAAAAAGGAAATTCCTCCAATGAGACCCAGAAATCTGAACATCAAGACAAGACCATGGGAAAGAGGAAGGTTGACCACCTGGAGGGTGAATTCAAAAAGATAAAACCTATCAGCTTCGATGGAGAATCAAAAACTAGCGAAGAAGCAGAAGCATGGCTGCTGGACATAAAAAAATACTTTCAAATTTACAATTACTCCAGCAATATGAAAGTCAGAATGGTTGTGTACAATCTGAAGGGAAAGGCCAGCATATGGTGGCAAGACCTTAAGATTTCCCAGGGACTGAAAGAAAAGAACCTTGAATGGTCAGAATTCATAAAATATTTCAAGAAACAGTACTTATCATAAAGTTATTATGAAAGAAAAACCAAGGAATTCTACGAATTGAAGCTGGGTCAAATGACAATGGAAGATCTTATCAATAAATTCCTAGACTTGTTACGATTCGTTCCATATATCAAGGAAGAAAAATTGAAGGTACAACGGTTCTTAAGTTGTCTGCCACAGTCCTATAAAGATCGAATTGAGTTCGACAATCCAAGAACTTTAGACGAAGCACTGAGAAAGGCCAGACTATGTTTTGAGCAATACAAACAAAGGAATGATACTACTAAGGCATGGAAGGATAAGAAACAGGAAAATTTTAACCAGCGGAAGAAAGGTTTCAAACCCCCGCCCTTCAGGAACATGCCCAAAAACTTCCAAGGAAATTCATTTCCCAAGAATGAACAGTTACAGCATAAAACTTTTAAAACCCCTAACATGGGAATGAAAGTGTCAGTATCCCTAAAGAACCCCTGAAGTGCTGGGAATGTGGTGAAGCCCATTTACGCAGGAATTGTCCCCGATACAATGAAACAAACAGGGTACTGCATAATATGCAAGAAGCATCCACGGTGGGAGACATTGGGAAAAGTTATCACCGAATTAATGCAGCCTTGGAAGACCGATAGGCAGATCATCAATCTGCAATTGTGGAAATTGAAGGTAAAATTTTTGACCATACTTGTACTATTTTAATTGACCCTGGGGCAAATTTAAGCTACATCACTCCCAAGATGATGGAGCACTATCAACTCACCAGGGTAAAGCACCCAAAACCCTGGTTAGTTCAGTTAGCTACAGGAGCGAAGAGGAAGGTAACTGAATATATATCTGATTGTGAGCTTCAAATACAGGACCACAAAACAAAGATTAATTTGAATGTGTTGCCTTTAGGATCTTACGACATGATAATAGGTATGGACTGGCTTGAAAGATATAAAGTAGTACTGAACTGCTTTACCAAAAACTTTACCTACATTGCGGAAGACCAAACTCTAAGAACGGTGAATGGAAAACAGAAACCTGTCTCTGTTAGGCAGATTTCTGCTATGCAATTAAAGAAGTGCATAAGAAAAGGATGCAAGATTTACATTGTACGGGTATCTGATTTGCTCCTCAATGGAAGCCAAGCTTCCATAGCAGAGCACCCTATCTTAGGCGAGTTCCTAGACGTATTTCCAGAAGAAATACCGGGGTTACCCCCTCAACGAGAAATAGATTTTTCCATTGAACTGTTACCTGGATCCGCACCGATGTCAAAGGTACTGTATAGGATGAGTATTCCAGAATTGACGGAATTAAAAATCCAGATTCAAGAATTACTAGACAAAGGTTATATAAGACCTAGTGTCTCGCCTTGGGGTGCACCGGTCCTTTTTGTCAAGAAAAAAGATGGGACTCTAAGACTATGTATTGACTATAGGCAATTGAATAAGGTAACTATTAAGAATAAATACCCCTTACCACGAATTAATGATTTGTTCGACCAAGTAGGGGGAGCCAAAGTCTTTTCCAAACTGGATCTTCGATCTAGGTATCATCAGATTCGAATTAAAAATGAAGACATAAGTAAAACCGCATTCCGAACTCGGTACGGACACTACGAATTTGTAGTGATCCCTTTCGGTCTAACCAATGCCCCTGCCACATTCATGTGTCTAATGAATGGTATCTTCAACAAATATCTAGACCAATTTGTATTGATTTTTATCGATGACATCCTAATATACTCCAAGTCAAAGGAAGAACATGAACAGCATATAAGAATTGTATTGCAAACCTTGAGGGATCATCAGTTGTATGCTAAGTTAGAGAAATGTGAATTCTTCAAAAAGGAAATTCAGTACTTAGGCCATATTATTTCTGAAGAAGGAATTTCTGTCGACCCACAGAAAATAAGAGCCATAGCAGATTGGCCAGTACCGAAAGATGTAGCTGATATTAGATCTTTCATGGGACTCACCGGTTACTATCGGAGGTTCATTGAGGGATTCTCAAAGATCACCTATCCCATTACTTCACTACAGAAAAAGGGGATTAAGTTTGTTTGGTCCTGCAAGTGTCAGGAAAGTTTTGAACGACTCAAAGATTTACTGACCAAAGCACCTGTTCTAAAAGTAGCGGACCCGTGTAAGGGATACACGGTTTGTACGGATGCTAGTAAAGAAGGAGTGGGAGGAGTACTGTCCCAGGATGGACATGTAGTGTGTTATGAGTCACGGAAGCTAAAAGAGCATGAACACAACTACGTGGTTCACGACTTAGAATTAACGGCAGTAGTACACGCGTTGAAAATGTGGCGTCACTACCTGCTGGGAAAGAAATTTCTGTTACTAACAAATAACACTTGCGTCAAGAACTTATTTAACCAGCCAGGACTCAATGCCAGACAAGCAAGGTGTATGGCCTTTCTAAGTGAATTTGACTTTGATGTAAAACACATAAAGGGTAAGGAAAATACGGTGGAAGACGCACTTAGTCGAAGGACCCACGAGGTGTATGAAATAATAATGAGTCAACCAGAGAGTAATCTCATGGATAAAATAAAGGTGGCAAGCGAACAAGAGGCAGAATACATAAATCTGCAAAGTAAAATTCAGAAAAATGAGATAAACATGAACGGGACAGATTTAAGTATTGATCAGAAAGGTCTGATTTGGTTTAAAGATAGACTGTACATGCCTAATGTTGCAGAAATGAAATTATTTATTCTAAATGAGATGCACAAACCCCCTTTTGCAGGTCATCCCGGTTATCAAAAAATGATAACAGCCCTTAGAAAACAGTTCTTTTGGCCTAAACTAAAAACTGATCTAGCTGATTATTTATCTAAATGCTTGGAATGTCAACAGGTGAAGGCAGATCATAGACATCCTGCTGGGTTGTTACAACCATTACCAATTCCTGAGTGGAAATGGGAAGTGATTTCATTAGATTTTATCACAGGCTTGCCGAGAACACAGCGACAACATGACTCTATAATGGTGGTGGTTGACAAATTTAGCAAATCTGCACACTTCATTCTTGTAAAAACCACATTCAAGGCAGCAGATATTGCAGGAATATTTCTAAAAGAAATATTCAGATTACACGGAGTTCCAAAGATGGTAATTTTAGACAGGGATGCAAAATTCACATCCAAATTCTGGAAGTCTTTGTTTGCAGGTCTAGAAACAAGAATTAATTTCAGCACGAGTTATCACCCTGAAACGGATGGACAGATTGAACGTACAAACCAGATCATTGAAGATATGTTGAGAATGTACGTCATGGAAAAACCCACCAAATGGGAAGACTATTTACATCTGTTAGAGTTTGCTTACAACAACGGGTACCAAGCATCATCAAGAATGAGTCCATTCGAAATTCTTTATGGGAGAGAGTGCACTACCCCAGTTAGCTGGGATAGTCCGGTCAATCGTTTATTGGTAGGACCGGATTTGCTGCGGGTTATGGAGCAAACAGTCCAGAAGGTGCAAAAAAATTTAAAGGTGGCACAGGACCGCCAAAAAAGTTACGCTAACCTAAAAAGATAGAATAAGGAGTTCTCAGTCGGAGATCATGTGTACTTGCGGGTTAAACCAAAGAAAATCTCACTCCGACTTGGGAGTTGCACTAAACTGGCACCACGATTCTGTGGGCCCTTCCAAATACTTGAAAGGATTGGACCCCTAGCTTATAAGTTGGCTTTACTAGCACATTTAAAAATTCATAATATTTTTCACATTTCATTACTAAAGAAGTATATTCATGACCCCACTCATATTATTGATTGGAATTTGATTCAGGAGGCTCCAGAAGGCGAATTTCAAGTGGAACCTTTACGCATTCTGGACAGGAAAGAAACAGTACTTCGGAACCAAGCCATCGCTCAGGTAAAGGTGCAATGGAAGCACTTTAGTCCTGAGGGGCGACCTGGGAATTCGAAAGTGAGATTCTAGAAAAGTATCTGAATTTGTTTCCAGAACCAATGGAGGAAGACTAGAACACTGAGGACAGTGTTCATAATAAGGGGACAAGGATGTGACGTTCCCCAAAAAAAAATAAGACATTATGTTTCTAAAAATATATATATATTATATATATTGTTATCATTGTGAAATTTATTTCAATAAGGGGGCTAGATGAAAAATCTGTCGAAGAAGTCCTAGGAGGACTGCTGTAAGAAACAATTTTTATTTAAAATTATTTTTTTTAATAAAGGGATGAGCAAGAACAGCCAAGTTAAATGAGGAGATCATGCATGGAAAAGTGGGGGACAAGTTAGAGTTAACCTCTGGGAAATCAGAACAGGTGTCAGAAGTGTATCTAAGACACTAGACACACCCTGAAAATCAGGGATTTACTTAGCTGCGAAAATTCCATGAGGAATTGGCTGCTAATGATAAGACCTAGGCAAAAACTATAAAGGGATGGCATATGTGAGAGGTAGGATGCAGCTGAGTATGCCGGAGAGAATTAAACTTGTTGTGTGAGCACTCTGTGTTAGGCAAGGGATTCCAGAAATGTGACTGAGTTTCGAGGTTAATTGTCCACACCTTCCATGCATGCATCTGGCTCGGGGGTGATTACAGACAGACTTGGTGTTTGTACCTAATCTACGGTTGGGAGGAACGTGGCTGTTCCTACTGCATTCGGTTACAAGTTCTAGGTTTTGCTATTACAGACTCTTAAGTATTTTTCTGTTGTTTTATGTTAGATCTCTGCATAAATTATTTTATGAGTATGTATGGTGTTTTAGTTATGGAATTGATTTCATTTCCCAAACCCTTATCTGCCATTATGTTTGTATAACTACGTTATGTATTGTTTTGGGCCATATTGTTTAAAACCTGAAATCTTCTACGCTGGATTGTTGAAAAGCTTGACCTCGACAAAGTTACCTTACGATTTTAATATTAATCATCCGTTGTTCTTTTTGTATTGACTTCGGTTGAACTTACTGCTTAGAGATTTGTACATTCATATTTGAAAACTCTGCTTCTCTCCTATTGGGTTGGTTCCTTAGTTCAATTCTGTTTTCATATTTTGATCTTCTTATCGCTGCTTTTTCTTCCTGGAAAGCACAAACTAATCTCTGTGTGAATAGTATATCATTCTGTATAGAAATTATTATTGATATCTTACACATTGATTCCTTATACGCATTTGTTGAAATACATATTGTTACCTTGAATTTCTTTCTTATAAAATTTGTATTCATCTTGTTCTTTATGGCTATGGCCGCATGAGGTTGATAGATCCGTAGATCTAGGTAGTGATACCTTTCCACGACAAAGTTTTCTCAGGAGTGAGTTTATGGAAGGAGCGTTGATTACTTTAGAGGTAGAAACTCCCATGTAGACTCAATGGATTTTTAATAAAAATTTGAAGAACTCCTCAGACATTAAAATTCAATCTATAGGTTCGGCAAATTCCTCTATAAGACTATCCCCATCTTTTACCCTACAAAAGTTACATTACTGTCTTAAACTATTAATACCGGTCTTCCAGACTTTGTCTCTAACCTAGGGTTTGAATGCGAAGCCTCTCCAGAAAATTCTTGTGCAAAACGGCTGGCATCTAATAAGTGAAATTCAAGAGATTTGGGGATGGCAAACTCACGTTTGATTTGGTTTTGGGATTATCAAAAATTGTATATTGTATAAGGAAATGCTAATTAATTATTATCCTTTTTCACCAATAGAAGTGATAGAACCTCTTTAAAAAGGGACCCGTTTCAGCCATTAAAGACAGGGCGAGTTCCAGTTCAGGATTCCAGTGGAAAAACTATTTCAAATAATAAACATTTCCTGTCGAATACTATTACATTGAAACCCTGGCATTGAAGCCCAAACCATATACAAACTTACACAACCATTAAAGAAACGACAAATTCCAATTCCAGAAATTAAGCAAAGACTAGTTTAAACAGTAAACATCTCATGCCAAAGTTTATTACATTGAAATCCGGGCATTAAAGCCCAAACCATAGACGAATTGACACAACCATTAAAGAAACGACGAGTTCCAGTTCAGGATTCAAGCAAAAACATTTTTTAAAAACAGTACACATTTTATGTCGAAGTTTAAATTACTTTGAAACCCTGGCATTGAAGCCAAACCATAAACGAACTTACAAGTTCTTGAAAAAGAAACTATCTACTGCTAAAACCCTGATTCTGCCATCACCAAGGAGGATCATCACTCAGAATTCCTTCCATGCATTGGTGGAGATTTTATGGAGCGATGTTGTTTACCAATTGAAATGACCCAAATCGCCCAGCACATGAATGACTCGACAAAACCCTGCCACTAACACAAGAAAAGATATTAGTATCTAGAATAGTTGGCATTTATGTAAAAGATAGAAAGAAGGATCTGCGTCTTGAGTTAGGACTGTTACCCTTGCAATAGAGTTGTTTGCCATGGCTCCTTTATAAATGAAAGCCACCATTCCAGCAGCGTCCTCTGCTACAGGGTTTCATCCCTTCAAAAACCATCATGAAAAGAACTATTGCGTGATCTCCCTGGTAATTTCTGTCTAGTTTCCATCGTAGTTACATAGGCTTACAGCAATGGAGCTCGGCCCAATACTGGAGATGCAAACAGCCATGCCAAATGGAAACAAGGGTTTTTATGTTGAGTTTAATTCGTTCAGGAAATCAATGCTAGCATGGGATGTTTTTCACCTGCTCATTAAAACGCTTTTAATGTAGTCACATGGCTCAGTACCACGCTGAGTTTGCTAGCAGGCATTGAAGAGCACATCTAGAACTCTGAACCCTCGATTTAATGGCTGAGTTAAATAACGAAGTATCACTGCTTGGTACGTCAAATCCCAGCATAAGTTTTGACACGGAAGATAGGTTGATATGATTACGATTTTCCAGGATATCACCTTAGATCTGAGCCGGAAGGTTGAAACTCGAATTTTTATAGTAGGTACTTTAGCATAATTTATCACTTTCGAATAGTCATAGCATGAGATTATCATGGGGATGACCACCGGATGGGATCTTTGTATATTCATAGGAATAGTTTCAAAGGGTAGACATTCGAAGGGGTTATTCCAATTTTCTTATTACCAAGATATGCCATTCATTACGTGGCCAAAATAATATATAAGTTTTGTCCATAAGTGTCAACCACCCTATTAATGTGTTATGCTGAATAAACGTAGCATAAAGACCAACATTGGACCTGCTTTAGAGATTACACCAAGCTACTCCTTTGGTAATAGGTGACTATTGGAGTTTTGGAGCATACTTGCATTCATAGAGTAGAGACCCTCTTGATACACGATATTGAGTGGTATTGCCTTGCACAGGGTAATAATTTTTCTATAACAAAATCATGGAGTGATCCATACCAAGGTGGAATTCATTGACCTCATAACTTCTACTTACATGATGAAGTAAACAAGGTACTGAAGGCCCATGCATGTTGCAAGAACTAATGGGAATTTTTATCTAACCAATAACAAGGACCTGATTTTAGTTAGCTAGGCATGTTCAGAAAACATGTATGATAAGTTACATTTAATTTAATAAATTCGTTTTATGCGTCATCCTGATAGTATAAGTGTGCCTGCATATCAACATACGGAGTGATGTTAGCCGTAGCTAAGTAAGTAGCATGTCATCCATAATACTTTTCCAACCAGTAGAAAGAATTCTAGGGTAAGAAGTTAAGCATGATCAACATACGGATGTTGTTAATTATTAGTTTAAATGTTTATTAACATAGAACCAACTACTGCTCATTTCAGTAAAGAGAAAGGAAATAAAGGAAAACAACAGAGGATAATTTTATTTTATTTTTATGGAGATGTGACAAATATTCATATAATGTTTAGAAGATGATCGGATAGAGCAATTGTTGGAAGAATTTATAATTATTTACTTTCTTTGAAATAAAAATTAGTTCTCAAACGTCAAAAGTTAGAAGATGCATCCTTGCACTTAGGATTATGATAACATGCTTAAAACAAAAGGTGTGTATACGGTCATTCTGTCATTATTTTTATGGATCCAATAGAATCAAGTTCATATAGAATATAGCCTAAGGGTGAAAAAATGAAGATGGGTGTCTATTTTGGGGGGTCTCGTGAGAAAATAATTCTGTTTTTTTCATGTCTTCCAACTTCGGGCGAACAAAAGTGATATTTTTATTTAAAATTTCACTTTGCCGTAAAAAGAAAACTTTTGTAGAATTATGTTAGCTTTCTACTCATAATTTTTTTAATTTTTTTTATTAAGATTTGATATGTCGATTTCGCAAATGTTTGACAGTGTGTTCTTATAAAATGAAAAGACTACAAAAGAGTTATGATTTGTTGCACCACTAAAATCGTTGTTAGACTTGTGTTTTGCAAAAACTGAAAATGCTACGACAATCTACACACAATGTACTAACGTCTGACTATAAGTTTGCATCCAATGGACCTCTATACTAATTATTATATTTTTTTAAAGTCGATCCATGGGGAAACTTAGTCGATTTTCAACAACCTTTTTGTTGCACCACTTTTCTCTCAATCCGCTATAAAATCAAAAAATCTACGACCACCCTTTTGAAGTAGACACGTCAATGAATCGACCCACATTTTCTTCGATTTTTTTGGTGTTGTATTTACAAAGTTATGGATTTTTCTTTTCGCTGTTTTTTTAAAGAGCTGAATCATAACTCGACACATGTTACAAATATAAAACTTAAAAAATATCAGTTCTTATCTATATACAACAAAATTTATACCCTCGTAAAGTAGATTCAATGATGAATCTACTGGTAAAAAGTCCGACATTCGTTTTGTTTATGTAAGAGGTGGCTTTCTCCTTCCGAAAATGGAGAAACCTGAAATTTTTGCAGAGATCTGAATCGGTCATATTTCAGAGATTATTCGGCCGAATAATTATTCGGCCGAATAATTATTCGGCCGAATAATTATTCGGCCGAATAACTTTTTTTCGTAACGGCGCCGTAACTTATGGCGAAGGTTATTCGGCCGAATAACTAAACGGAAAAAAAATTACGTCGGCCGGAAAAAAAAATAAATAAATAAATAAATAAATAAAATAAAATAAAAAATTTATACTCATATAAATAAACATAAAGTTAATTCATTATTTTCGCATGTTTGAACTTCGCATTTTTTTGTCAAACTAATTTCGGAAGGAGGAGATAATTTTTGCAAAAGGAGGTTTTTACAAGGTATGTTTCTTCTTCTTCTTTACAAAAGGCACATTGAAGGAGTTTTTTTTTCTAAGGCATATTTGCAAGGAGTTTTTCCAAACTATCTCTTTTCTTATTGCATTTTTACAAAGAAGACATTTTTTGCAAAATGAGATTTTTACAAGCTATGTTTCTTCTTCTTCTTCACAAAAGGCACATTGAAGGAGTTTTTTTTTCTAAGGCATATTTGCAAGGAGTTTTTCCAAACTATCTCTTTTCTTATTGCATTTTTACAAAGAAGACATTTTTTGCAAAATGAGGTTTTTACAAGCTATGTCTTCTTCTTTTTTACAAAAGGCACATTGAAGGAGTTTTTCCAACATATCTCTTTTTTATTGCATTTTTTCAAAGAAGACATTTTTTGCAAAAGGAGGTTTTTACAAGGTATGTTTCTTCTTTTTTCCAAAGACACATTGAAGAAAATGTTTTTCTAAGGCATATTTGCAAGAAGTTTTTTCCAAATATTTATTTTCTTGTTGTATATTTGCAAAGAAAACATTTTTTTGAAAAAGAGATTTTTACAAAGTATGTTTCTTCTTCTTTTTTCCAAAAGACACATTGAAAGTGTTTTTTTTAAGGGATATTTGCAAGGAGTTTTTTCAAAATATTTCTTTTCTTAGACATGTTTGCAAGGAGGTTCTTTGCAAGGATGTTTTTTTTTCAAAGTAGCTTTGCACTTTTTATTTAATTGAAAGAGGTTTTTTCAAATAGTTGTTTTGCTAAGGTATTTTGCAAATGATTTTTTTCCAAAGTAGTTTTGCACTTCTTATTTATTTGAAAGGAGTTTTTTCAAATAGTTATCTTATTTTGCAAAGGATTTTTTACAAAGTAATTTTGTACTTCTTATTTCTTTGAAATTGGGTTTTTTTCAAAGAGTTGTTTCTTTACAATGATTTTTTTCCAGATATATTTATAAATAAGTTTTTATTGAAAGTATTTTTTTCTAGTGGTTTTTTTCATAGATATTTTTTCAAAAAAGTATTCTTGGAATGAATTTTACAACAAAGATTTATTTACAACGTGTTTTATTTTCTTCCTTGGCACAAGGTGTTTTTATTATTTTCCAAAGAAGATTTTTGTTCAGAGAATTTTTTCAAAGGAAAGTTAATTCGAAAGAAATCTTCTTCAAAAGACTCTTACAAAATTTTTAAAAGGTAAAGTAAATTTCAGTTCATGTTTTTATAAATTCCGTAAATGTTTTTAAACCTTAATTTATTTGTTTTTACTATAAAGTAACATGATTCTTTAATTTATCGTCTATAGATTAAACAACCATGGGCAATAAGAGAAATCGTAAAAGAAAAGTTGATCGTAAACGTGATGATGATGATAATAGAGAGAAACAAAAACTCAGATATATTGCCAAAAAACAAAGGGTTGCTGAAACGGAAGAGAGAACTATTGAAGATATAAATACAGATTTACATGACAATGTTGAAGAAATGAAAATTGAAAATAGAGTACAAGAAGAACAAATTGAAGTTGAAAAGAACATTGTAGAAGATGTAAATAGTGATTTACATGCTAATGTCGATGAAATCAATATTGAAGATCAAGTTCAAAATCCAGAAATTGAACCTGGTATGTATATATCATATATTTTCCAAATTCATTTTTTTATAATGAATTTTATTTTTTGATATATGTTAAATTAAATTTAACTTGATGTATAGGTACTTTTACTATTGATGATGAAATGTTAGAAGACATTGATTGCAACAAATATGGAGAAAAACTACCAATACATGTTGCACGATATCGTGCTACAAAATTTTATGATGAAGTTCTCAAAGATTACTCAATAGCAGGACAAGCACAAATTTTGAGATGTTTATTAGTGTCCAAGAAATTAGAAGGTGCTACATCGTTATTGGGTATTCACAAAGTAACAAAAGAGTCGAAATTGAAACAAAATGTGATGGAAAATATAGGCGATGCAATAAAAAAATTTGGAAAATCCAGGAAGAAAGATATCAGTGCTGCACGTAAAGCAATTCATACAGCAATTCTTTCAGCTAGTACTAAACAAAAGCGTTTGACAACAGAACTAGCAAAAGCAGTTGGAACATCAAGAAAAACATTATACAAACATAGCAAATTCAGAATGCAAATAGATGAAAATAATGAACTTGCTTGTTGGGCAATTATTTGTAGACAACCTTACAAAGATAGATTAGGAGCAGGGGTTAAAGATATTGTACGAGAATATTGGTTGGAACATGCTCGAGTTTCACCAAATGCAAGAGATGTGATACGCAAAAGAATATCAAGAAATGTATATGAAAGCCAACCAAAACATATAATGGACATGACACAAGTACAATTGTTCAATAAATTCAAGGAAGATCATCGTGGAATTAATATATCAATCACTACATTTGTGCAACAAAAACCATGGTATGTTCGACCTATAACTATACGTGATACATGTTGTTGCCGTTATCATGTGCAATTTCAGTTATATTATGACACGTTTCTTGAATTTGGTAAAATGTTTTGGACAAATTCACCACCTCCGTCGACGATACGTGAATTCATATCTCAAATTTTATGTGAGAGAAATCACGATGAAGTATTTTATTCAAAGAAATGTGTCAATGGAAAACATTGTCATCATTGTGGAAATTTGGTGTTATTCCACAATAAATACCCTATCGATAATGATCAATCGTTGTCAAATGTAAATGTTGATTGGAAGAGATACGAATACATCAACTATAATACAAGTTCTAGTGATTCACGTTCCAAAAGAATTGATTTGCTAGAAGACAAGATATGCGTCACAGATTTTCTCAAAAAAATTGAAAACGAAATTTATAAATACACCCAGCATTCACATAGAGCACGATGGCAAGATCTTCAATTCAAACAGTCTCGTGAAATTTTTCCACCCGGAACAATTTTGTCGGTGGTTGATTTTGCTGAAAACTATACATTTGCTGCACAAAACGAAATACAGAGTGAATACTATCACTCTGACCAAGTTTCGATATTTGTCCATGTTGTATATAGACATTCTCAACAGGATATCGATGGCATTGAAAGCACATGTGACAATCGAGATGTGATTAAAGAATATCACTTCTATATCAGCGATGATCGTACACACGACACACATTTTGTCCAACATTGTATAGAAAATATTTTCTATGACTCACTGAAAAAACGCGAAGTCAAATTCAAAGAGCATTGGATATGGTCTGATGGATGTGCGGGTCAATTTAAATCTTCACGATCATTTTTTTGGTTATGTCGACTTCATAAAGCGCTGAACATTAAACATCGCTGGAATTTCTTTGAAACTGGGCATGGAAAAGGTGAGCATGATGGTGCAGGAGCATGCGTGAAAAGAGCACTTCGAAGATGGCAAATGAACTATTCTTCAGCACGGTTTCATTCAGCTGCAGAGGTTGTCCAATGGTGTCAATTAAATCTAAGCCATGATTATAATCAACAATCAAAAGACGTGCGCAGGTATGTCCACTATTTTTTTAATTTATATTATTTCTTAAAATTAAAAAAAATGTATATACTAACATTTAAGTACACATGTACACTATTTATTGTGTAGGTTTTTTTGGCTTGTCGGGGTCCAAGATATAAATAGATCAATACCATATGACGCTATCACCATACATGGAACTAGAGATCTTCACTCTATTCAAACAAAATCATTTCACAACGTGTTTGCATTTGACAGTAGAAAGCAATCATGCTTTTGTCATATTTGCATTGAAAATGTCGAGTCTACAGAAGTTTGTGAAAACATAACAAACAACTACGTAAAAGCTTGGAGACACACAGAGATTAATCCAAAAGGAAAAATGCCACTGGCAAGTGTTGAAGAATTAGAATCAGAAGAAATAGCAATATCGTCTGATGGCGATAGAATTTCAGATCTCGTAAGAGAAGGTAATAAACTTGTTTTTGACTTTTTAATCAATTGTTCATTCTAATCCTTCGCCATAAGTAGTCTTGATTCAATTCATTTAAATACGCTAACACCAATCATAACTTGCACAGGAGATGTTTTCGCTGTGATTGCACCTGTAGACAACAACGAAAATGTCAAATATTATTTGATGCGATGCACTGAAGGAAAAATGAAATTATTGGAGGACTACAACGACAACGGATTTACATACGAAAGAGGATCCATCATTTTAAAAGGCTACTTTTTTCAGCATACGCATATGACTAAAAATTATGTCTACTTTCAAGATTATGAACCCGATGTTATATGTTGTCAATATAGTCATTTAGTATGTGCATCTCGAATAAAATTGATACAAGTTCCATCAAAAAAACAGTTAAAAACCAAAAAATGGAAACTATCCATATGTGACCATGAACGGATAGTTGAAGATGGTATTCCATTGCGATGTTTTTAACTACATATCAAAAATAAATTTATCTATATTTTTGTCCATATCAATTGTTGTGTGCAATATATTTTTTGTCCAATTATCAAAATTGTTGTGCACAGTATATTTTTTCATTGAGATTTTATGAATATTTTCTTGAATGACAACTAACACAAAAGCTTAAATGGTTTATTTTTTCATTGAAATTTTATGAATATTTTCTTGAATGACCACTAACACAAAAACTTAAATGGTTGTACTTTAACATGCTTAAAAATGAATTCAAATATAATTTGAAAATTCAAAAGTACTTTATTCGGGTCCCCATATGTCTATTAGACCACTAAGGGATGAGATAACGGATGTGGCTATCCCCACTCCGCCCCGAATTTTTACTTTTGATTGATTGATAGTAACAAAAAATCACAAAAAGACCTATTAAATTTTGTATTATTTTAATCCATCGAACATGTTTCTTTAATACATACTTCACCATAAATATGATCTTAAATAGATGTCTTAAAATTGTCACCAAGTTCTCCGTCCCAAATCTTTAATTTAAAATATCGCTTGTGCAAATTCACATAACTGAAATCATGGCAAATGGAGATAACGATCATTTGATTTTTAATCACAAGCAAGGATTCCAGGATTGTGAAGCTTATGCTAAATTAGAGAAATGATTATTTACAACAAATCAATGAAAATTCATCAAATTGTTGTTTAAAATCATTGCTCTAATTTAGCACAAACTTTACAATCCTGGAATCTTCGCTTATGATTAAAAAACAAAAAACCGTTACCCCCATTTGCCATGATTTCAGCCGCATCAAATGTACCTGAACATTGTAAATAAAAATTAAATTAATTAAAAATCCATTATATCAAAATTTGAACTTAACATATATTTGCTTTAAAACTTCCTAATCCATCCATATTTTCTATCAAAACTTATATTTAACATTCCTAAACTTTCTATTTTTTCCATATTTCTATCGACTTTCTAACATTCCTAAAACTTCATAACATCCTTGAAGATAACATTCAAACTTACTTAAATTTCATTTTTAAACTTTATATTTCATCCATGTATTTTCATCAAAACTTCAAACATTCTTGAACTTCCTAACATCTCTAAAGTTTAATGTAATCACTTTTAATCTTCCTGATTCATCGATATGTACGAAAACTTCTAACATTTCTAAACATTCTAACATTCAAAGACAATATTTTTATCAAAACTTCTATCATTCTCTAAAACTTTATATAACATTCTTAAACTTTCTATTTCTTCCATATTTCTATAGACTTCTAACATTCCTAAAACTTCATAACATCCTTGAAAATAACATTCAACCTTACTTAAATTTCATTTTTAAACTTTATATTTCATCCATATTTTCATTAAAACTTCAAACATTCTTGAACTTCCTAACATCTCTAAAGTTTGAATGTAATCACTTTTAAACTTCCTGATTCATCGATATGTATAAAAAACTAACATTTCTAAGCATTCTAACATTCAAAGACAACATTCATTTTTAAACTACCTGATCCATATAACTATCAAAACTTTCTAACAAATTATTAAACTTCCTAACATTCTTGTTCTTAATACACTCAATCTTATCATTCATTCATGTCGAACAATTATAACTTCCTCATTTATAAACTCTAAACCTATATGTGAACATCCACTTTTAAAAATTTCCTAAATAACATTTTTTAAACTTCAATCAAAACTTCCTCATTTATGAACTTTAAACGTAATATGTTTATCCATTTTTAAACTTCCTAAATAACATTTCTTAAACTTAATAATATTCAAGAATGTCATGTTTTTTAACATTCAGTTTTACATATATTCATTCATTCAAACATGCAAATACATATTTTAAACTAAATTTAACACCAAATATGTCAAATACACAAAAATAAACTTAGAAATCATTTAAAAACCATGATTCACGAAATATGTAAGTTCAAAATTTATATGTATATAATCTCCAAAAAAATAATCATGAACATGCAAATTCAATGTACATCCATATATGTATATATCTCGTCCAAAAATAAATCTCCTCAACATGTCCAAGACAAATGTTTCCAATCTAAATGCATATCAACAACAAAAAATAGTGGACACCATGAACTATAAAATTAAAATGTATGTGCTATCCTCCACTCGGGCCTCCCCCTCCTCCACTCAAGCCTCCCCCTGGACTCAACCCTCCCTGCAACATGTGTAAAAAAAAATTATGTTCATATCATTTAAATTACTTAAACTATAATCAAAAAATTAAAATATTAAACTAATATATCAAAATACAATTCAAATATTAACAATATTACATCAAATTCTCCAAATGCTTGTCCACCACCATCCTCCAAAGGACTTTTTCCTTTGCCTCCAAAAGATTTGAGAGACCCAAGCTGCAATCCATATATAAAATCAATTTATGAATCTCATAAATCTAAATCCACAAAAATTAAAATATTAAAACAGTAAACAAAATTAAAGCAAAATTAAAGCAATCAATGAAATTACCTCTCTACCAATATCTGCATCATTAAGCAAAGAACCTATATCTCCACCCTAAAATTTAAATTGTATTAATAAATAAAACATATAATACAAAACAAAAAAATTACTATACCAATTAAAACTTAAAACTAAAACAAAAAATTTAAAAAACATTAGCTCACAATAGATGGTAAATCATTTATAAAGTTGGTATCTAAAGAAACCTGCATGGATGAGTCAAATTAACAATAAAATACACAGTTAAATTATCATTCAAAAAATAATAATTTATATATATATATATATATCAAACTCAAACATAAGTACAAATATGTTGATAATAAATATGTACCTCTCTCCCTACATTTTCGCTAGTTGAAATGTGAAAAGAATGTTCGTTCATCATTCTTGAAAACTGCAACCAATTTAAACATTTACATAATGTACCTATGATAAGGTAACAAAAAAAATAAAATCAAGATAAATAAAATATTTAATTCAAATCAAATCATATCATGTAGTCAACGAACCTCTCCCAAACTCGATGTGTCGTTGGATATAACATTTGCTGCTAAGTCACGACAAATCTTTGCATATGCCCTGAGATCTTCAATGCTCATTCCATCTATTTCATCATCAGTTTTATAAACAAACTTTTGACGAATAGCAGAACGAGCCCTTTCTCTAACCAACCCCACATCTACTCCCACTAATACTGATGATAGCCCATCACCAACAAAATTCCTTGTTGTCGTCCCAAGTTGAGATGTGGGCTCCATCTCTGATTTTAATGCCACCAACCTAGGTGGACGAGATATCTGGGGCGGAGGTCTAAGAGTTGCAGGATCTCTATGTGCACCCTCTCGATCATATATTCGACCCTTCCCAACTCCATAAAATTTTGAATGAACATCAGTATAATCTGGCTTCATATTTAAAAAAAACTCAGCATAAAAAAATCTAGCAAAATACTGAGAAACCTCATCGTTCCATGGAAAACGACCATAGGCAGCAAGAAACCGATCATAAAGTAAGTGTGCCAGATGAGGATGTTTGAAATATTGCACTTTCAACATTTCTTTTTTCAAACCTTCTTTGAAATTAAACATTGATTTGGCCTGCTCTCTTGTCACTCTTTCTTTCACAACATCCCATTTGTCTGGACCCATCACTTGATCCCTTCGTCTTCGCATCAAATCTACAAAACCATCTGTAGTCGGCCCAAGATTCTCATATGCTTGAATGAAGTTTTGCAATGATCCCAAGACAATCTCCAAACTTTGTTTACTCTCCGGAGGAAGATCCATAGTAGACAAATCATTTTGCAACTTTTCATAGTGAGATCTACATCTTTCAAGAGTCATTTGATGATTACCACCTTCCCATGGAAGCTCCCGAGGTAGATCAGATGGATATATCGTAATGGGTGTACAACCCTCAGTTAATTCAACATATTGTGTCCTAGCTCTACCATCATCACCTCGTGCCGAATGGTGAGCCTCTTGAGAACCTTGCTCTGCATCGTCATCCGTCTCCCTTGTTTGCCCTGTCTCCCTCCCTACAGAATTAGGAGCATCTTCCGAACCATGCTCTGCTTCAAATGACAAAGTCTAGTTTAAACACAACTACAAATTTTGCACTCTCAAAAAAACAATTTGCATATATATAAATGTTCAAAGATTGATATTCATATGTACCAATAGAGGGTCGAGATCGACGTTCTCCCATAGAAGATACAGGGGAATCATTTGTACCCCTTTCACCTTGTCGGTGTGAACTATACAATAAATTAGAGTCCCGAGGAGAGGTTGACAACCTCCGATTATCACTCGTACCACCTACGCCAGAAGATTGTGAAGACCTCCTACGCTTTCGCCTTAAAGAATCCTCTCTTTCCATTTGATATATAATGCCTACACCTAAAGACGAATCAACTAATTACATATTCAAATCCTACAAGTTAATTCTATGAACTCTAAAAACCAACTACTTAATAGACTAAGTTATTTAACAAGTACCTAGATTTACCTAATTTATCATCTAACAATTTTCAAAAAAAATATAGCTAATATTGTTAGATGATGAATTAATGTACCAATCTTTTAGGTGTTTTTGATGTTTAAAATGAATGGAACCAATATAGTTAAGTACTAAATAATGGGTTTTTTTTTTATGTGTATGAGTTCATGAATCTCTTTTACCTTCTTCATACATAACTTAATACCTAAAACATAAATCATGAATCTATTTAACCTTTTTACTACATAACTTAATACCTAAAACATAAATCATGAATCTCTTTTACCTTTTTAATACATAACTTAATACCTAAAGCATAAATCATGAATCTCTCTCACCTTCTTAATACATAACTTAATATCTGAAACATAAATTAAGTCTTGAAAATATTTTCATTATTGACAATAAAATAAAAATTGACAATTCATGTTTTATGTTTTCAAAATTTGCCATTTGATAATCGTTTTCAGTTTCTTAAACTACAAATTTAAACCAGAAATTTTATTACTCTAGACATAAATTATATCTACAAATAATCTCATTGTTCCATAGAACAAAAAAAAAATTACTGTTCAAGTATTATGATTGAGTTAAATGTCATGTTTCTCAAATTGTCCTCGTTTGACAATGATCTTTAATTTCAATCTAATAATGGTAACAATTCTTGGTATTATGTTCTCCAAGTCAGCCATGTTGCAAACAAAAGAAAACACAATACCAATTTACCACCTTTACTAGAATAAAACTCGAACCATTCTGACATAACATCACCTAGTATTTTATAAAACTTACTGTAGTACATTTAGATTAAAGCCTATTCATGTCTATAGTTCCCTTTTACATAAAATCCATTTAAATTATTGTTTTATCAAAAATAAACTGTGTATCTAAGCTAAACTAAAACATGTTGACAGAGTTCATGAACTCTGTCAACTAAGACATGTTGACAGAGTTCATGAACTTTGTCAACTAAGACATGTTGACAGAGTTCATGAACTCTGTCAACATGTTTTAGTTGACAGAGTTCATGTCATCATTGCTAAATTACATAAGACTTAGTATAATACTTATAAATTAAAATCTATTCATGTCTTTAGTTTCCTTGTACCTCAAGTCCATTTACATTGTTGTTTTATCAAAAATAGAGTTGAACTATCTGAAATTTGTTTGTATCTGAACTATCTATTGCCAAAGTTGGTAATATAATTAATATCTTAATCTCTGAACTCTGTCAACTTAGACGAGTCGACAGAGTTCATGAACTCTATCAACTTAGACGAGTCGACAGAGTTCATGAACTCTGTCATGAACTCTGTCAACTTAGACGAGTCGACAGAGTTCTTAAGTAAAACAAGCCTACATACAACTTAGAAATGTTCTTTCAAATTAAAATTAATGTTAATTTCTTTTCTAAACACAGCCAAATACAACAATTTTAAAAAGTACTCAAAAAATTTCTTTATATTTAAATTTAAATACTCCTCTTCATATTTTAATTTAAGACATTCTGGACATTCAATTCGACCAACTCCAAGAACTCAATCAACTGGGCAGAGTCCATGGACTCTGTCCAACTGGGCAGAGTCCATGGACTCTGTCCAACTAGACAGAGTCCATGGACTCTGCCCAGTTGGACAGAGTCCATGGACTCTGTCCTGTTGCAGCCCATGGCCTCTGCCCAGTTGGACAGAGTGCAATATACAGAGAATATGGGAATTACAAAACGATCAAAAACAATTTATATAAACGGGAATTAGAAAGATTTATCCACCTTACCTCTAAAACGCAGCCAAAACAAATGAGCGCGACCTGAAATCTTTCGGATGACAGCGCAGATAAAATTTCTTCCACCCGAAATAGAGCAGCCGTAGCAGACGAAATGGGAGACCTGCGTAAAATCAATAACATTTTAGCAACAAAAAATAGCGATAACACACTTCAATAAAATACACAAGCCGAAAAACAGAAAAACGAAACGATACCTTCAACCACTGCAAACGCCGTGTCGATCTGTCACCACCCGCAACTTCTCAACGACGTTCGACCCCCGCGCTGTGAAGCCCTACAAGCCCAAATCTGCTACATATGTTACCAGCAGCAAGCAGCAAACAGCAAGCAGCAAACAATATTACACACCAGCCGAAACGATATTCATACCAGCAGCAACGTCTTTGCCGAATCCTCCCTGCGCACCAGAACACCACCACTTACCAGCAGCAAGCAGCAAGCAGCAGACAGTATTACTTACGTGCAGGTGGCTAAACAACGAGAGGCGAAACAACGACGAACGCTGGACTTACACGCAGGCTTACAGGTCGACAACACACGCCGTCGACCAATAGGGTGGCTAACGGGCGACAGGGCAGCGGGGTGACGGAGCAGACGGGCGACTACCAACACAACAGGGGTCCACGAGATCCCACGACAATGACGGGAGAGGGGCCGGGACAGAGCTTTTATGCCGAATAATTATTTCCACCGCCGTGAGTTTGCTCCGTCCGGCTAGCCCATGGCACATATTCCGAGGCCTCCGTTATGTTTGACGGTGGCCTGTTAAAGATTATTCGGCCGAATAAATACTATATTATTCGGCCGAATAACGTTAATTATTCGGCCGAATAATTATAATTATTCGGCCGAATAATTAACGTTATTCGGCCGAATAACATACGCTAGAGTTCTTACCCCGCCGATTCTCACCAAAGTGTTACCCACCTTCGCGTTTCCACCCCTAAATGAAAAAAAAAAAAAAAAAAAATTGCCTAAACGAAAATATATATATATATATTATCCCAAGTATTGATAACTAGAAAGGATGTAATGTACTAGGTTTAAAGAACATGTATGAAGTTCATGTGATAAAATAATGAAGTATTTTTAATATTATTTGCTTACGGAGAATCAATACTTATTACTTGAACAATGCTTATATTTTATTTTGGAAATTCTCATTGTTATTTGCTAAAGATTAGACTAAAAATGTATTATTTTATAGCAGTATTTCTAGGATGTTTGATTATTGGGGAAGAATAATCATAACCTTGTTGATATTTACTGAGTACATGATCTTTTGAAAATTTTCCAAATTGAAATGAATTTAGATGAACTAAATAAACTATGGTACTAACCTATTGTTAACAAGATATTGAAGGATGTACATCGGATGAAGTGAAGAGAAAGCACAAGATAATTCAATAAGCATGCGTATAATATGGAACTAACGTATTCAATTGTTAAAAAAATTAAGATAAAGAAATTTTTTCTATATACTAGCATTTCAGGAAGTGATATTAAGTTTGACGAATGACATGATCAAGAAAGAATGTAGATTATAAAAGCACTTATACAGATAAGACTAATCGCTCAAAAGTAAGTAATGAATTACCTTATCATGAATAAATTGTTGATATGTATCCATTAGAATGCAAAGAATATGATCAGTAGGTCCATTTTTATTGACATCATGTGCGTGTCATACAAGAAATAATAAATGTTTGCCTACCCTATCTACAGTTGTAGGTTCTGTTTGTTATTTAATCTCTTAAGTAATTATCATTTGATTATGTGCATATTGAGTTAGTATCCTTTAGTTAAATATTGATAATGCAGAAGAAAAAATTTTAATTTCTGGTTTGCTTATGATTTTGTACATACTCTTGAAAGAATGTTTTCTGACCCACTAAGAGGAATGGAATCTGGGGTAGAAGGAAATGGACATGTGGTAGCATCACGATGCAATTAACTAGCTGTTGGTATGGGACAACTCCCTTGAAACGTGGTCGTACTTCCCTGGAAAGTGGGACTGGAGCTTGAGGCTCATTTACTGAAAAACCGACCACTAAAGAGACCTAGGCATCTTTATAAAGCCATCAAATTTTGGACTGAGGTTCATCACTTTTCCTGACGAGAAAATTTACCTTGGGGTTTTGATGTGTTTGCACCCAAGAGATTTGATGAGGGGATATGCTAAGTTTTGATCATGTTGTGAGTCTGTCAAACTCTATAGACTGAAGGAGTTCGATGTTGAGTGCTGAAGGCATAGTCTGATTAAGGGAGTTCGATGCTGAGTGCTGAAGGCATGTTTGAGTGCCTTGCTTCTACACAGAATCTTCTACCTAGTGGTTCAGTAAACATGTCTCGTTGGATGTTTTGTCTCCTATTTATAAATTTATTTTTGTAAATTACAATCATCCTTGGACATTTATCCAATATGAAACTTTACAATGAAAGTTAATAAAATGTTTTTTTTCCAATATAAAAATGTTCAGAAAGAGGGAAGCCATGCTTTAAATTGTATTATAAGACTGTCATGTACATGTTGAAATAGATAGATGAATCCCTGATGAGTTACAGAGTAAGACTAGCATGTTCTTACTAAGATAATACTCCTGCCAAGTTTTGGCAAGAGGCTCATGTTTTGTATGAAAGTCTCTATGATTGTTGGAGTAAAAAAGAGCGTTATGTATGCAAGTCTTCATGATTGCAGGAAATACATAAGAGTTTTGTATGGAAGTCTCCATGATTGTCGAAGTTCAAGAGGTTTGATGATTACAAAATTCTGTTGAAAGAACTGTTTTATGATATGAGCTATTGATAATGATTGTCTTGTAGCTAGACTATCACATGTATTTATGTGTGAATGTTATGAATGCTGGAATAAGCAAAATATTTCCTCAAGAAAGAAGAAGAATGATGAATATTTACTGTTTTGGAATTTCGTATACTTGTGATATACTAAAGAATGTTGGGAGATCTTGTATGATCTGTGTAATGTGCAGGGTATAAGTGATGAGGGCTTGTTGAAAATAGCAAAAATGTGAAGACGACCAAAGCATAAGAACAAAAGTAAGCAAAAGATGGGACAGGATGAAAAAGACAAACCGTTGAACATCGAGGACGGTGTTATCTTTAAGGAATGGAGTGTGTAACATCCCTCAAATTCAACTCCTATTGTTATTATTCTTGTAAAAGTTATTATGAATTATGTAAACGGCCCTGGTGAGGAGCTCAAGGCCAAGGCCCCACCAGTAGACCTCGAGTTAGTTTTACATTTAGAGTTCTTAGTTTAAAGCCTAGAATATTAAGAAAAGATAATGACTAGGGAGCCATGTGTTGGTTGAGAATATCATAACTTATCATTATGATGAGTGGAGATATAGGCTTGTCCTAATAGGATTATTAATCACCTTAGTTATCTAGCCTAAGTTATTCTAATCCTATTATGATTAAGCCATAATATTTATAGATATCTAGAGGAGGAAATCCTATATATATATTTATATAATTAAGGTCATTATTAAAAGAACTTGATATGTGTGTGTGTTTTATAAAGTTATTTATATAGAGTTAAACATAGTCAAAATAACTATTATATACATTATATATGTAAGGTTTAGTTAATAGTTGTAATAACTATTAGACAAAACATTAAACATATAATTTATATATGTCTTGATTGTAAATGAAAGGGGTAATAAATTAATGTGATGGATATTATAAGTAACATATATAAGAGATATATTATGTTAATATATAATTATTTTATTATTAGAACCATACAAATATATATATATATATATATAACGACTAACGATTTTAATCATGGGAAAGTCTGGTCGACAATTCGTTAAGGCATTTGTCTCCTTATGAAACCAAATTCCGCCATTTGTAATCTTACTGTTTGTAAACAAGCACCAGATGTCAACGCGATGAGCGTAGGATTTTTCTTCTTAGGTGTGAGTCGGTTGATCATTAAAGAAGACGCACTCATTATTCTTATGAAGAAGTTTTATGTCTAGGTTAGTGGTAGTAGTGGAGTAAGTTTCGGATTTCTGTCTCCTGAGAAGGAACTCAAATCTCAGAAGATTGCCGCCACTTATGGATGTGGTGGAACTCCATTTTCTTCTCTCAGTAAAAAAAAAAACTGTCGAGCCCTTAATAGACTTCCCTAAATAGAGAAAATCCCGTACTCCCTGGCGGTGTGTCGATAATGGAGGACACTATGTTAAATTGCGCATCATGTGCAGATAGGAGGGAGAACACTATCGATCAGCGAAAGGGGGGGAAGGATATTTTATTTTTTCAAAGTTCGGATGTCGACTTAAGGAGTGATGAAAAACCCGGAGGACGAAAATGGATGAAGAGCCTATGCATTGATCCAGCAAATCTCAGCATGATTGCAACTTCCTCACTGCTTACGAATTTGCCAATCAGTAAGTATACATTTTCCTTTACCACCTACAAACAACGGCCTCAATTTGTAGATTGTCCTCGTTGTTTGCTGATTTAGTAGATACCTTCTCGTTATTCTGTGTTTCTTTTTAAAACAGAGTGTATCAGCTTTTCCCCAGTATGTGAATGGAGTATGAGTTTAGATTAGGGATATCGACATTTACTCATTGGGTAGATTTTTCTGCCTAGGAGTCAACATAAAACATAAGATGAGATGGGTATTCTCTGTAGTTAGATACATCGATTAGTTTTCCTTTATCTCTATTCCAAATTATGCTAACGATAAATCCGTGAAGATATCTGTTTTCATAATAGGGTTATGCCTCTCAGTTTCGCTTTTGATCTCCTTTTTACTTTTCTTCTCGGCTGATGCCTGCCTTGAATCTATTTGAATGGATGGTATCGCCACATCAATTTTGCTGGAAACGTTAGAGTCCTGTTACGATCCAGCGTTGAAAGATATTTTAGATGCCATCATTTTGTTTATATATATATATATATATATATATATATATATAAGTGTTGTTACGTAGGAGGAAGATGACCCCCTTCAATAGGAAGTTTCTGCTAGTTTGATATGATACGAAAATCTAATTGACTGTCTGAATTTAGAGAAATCTGTATACTGTTAGTAAACTACTTTTGCGTGATGCATTTTAGCTGTGTTGCTTGTTTAGGGAAGAAAAGAAACTTCATATTGAAAATGATAGTGTATCTGCAGGGCTCGATTTTGTTTAGTCGCGTTAAATACGCTCCACATTTTAAATGGTGTTTCCTATTTTCTTCCTTTCAACAGAATGGACATAGTTGCATTGCTTTTGTTTTTTTTTTTTAACTTTAAGGTTTAAACTTAATGATGCCAAAGATATTATTGCTTGATGTTAATATATCAAGGGAAATAGATAAACCCTGTCAAGACTTCGATATGATGCAATACGACTTGATTCCTGGAATCTATCTTTATCCCCAATATTTGACTTAAACTGTATATCGTGGTATCCTTGGAAACAAAGTGATTGTTGATTTTTGGTAAATTTTATAGACTGTTGAAATCGTTGGACTTTTATTGACACACCATTAGGAAGTTTGACTCACGTTGAATAGTTGGTAGTCATTATATTGCTACATTGAATTTAGGTCCAGATAGGTCCTTTAGGATCTTTGTTAATGGCCATCTGACCTCGATGTAGTATTTTATGATTTCCATGAAATAAGTTATTGATTTCATAACTTAATAATACCAACATAAGGAAGGGATCTATCTATTGTAGAAACCCCGTTTTTCTTTTAGACAAGGAAAGTCGTAGTTGATGATATATATGTATTTCTTTAAGAGGTTGGAGTATGTGCTGAAGGGATAGTCGCTAGACTAAATCCCAGTACCCTGTGCTTATTGTAAATAATAAAATGAATTTCCTACTACATACTAATTAAATAATTTTTTTTGTATAAATTTAAACTGGGTCGAGGCATTGATTCTCTGCTTGTGCGTCGATAGAGACCTTGTTGATAATCATCTTTAATTACCTATTGTTATTTCTTCCTACTCGGATGAGCTGCCATTGTTCTGTAGTTCGGCATGATCGCTCTTGGATCTGCGATTTCTCTTTAGAAGTTAAGCTGACAGTTTATTTGTTTTTTGGGAAACCCTCTAAATCTCGGTTCCTTGAAATTGGTCAATCATGGGGTTTACACGATGCTCGGTTACTATACGAACTATTTCTGGATCCTTATTGCTATATAATGTTTTTACAAATTACCTTATGATATTTGCGATGTTAAATATATTAATTATTTTGTGAAGAGAGCATGGATGACCTTGTAACTTTAATTTTATTGAGACGCTTCTTGAGTAGCTAGAAGAATAGATATTATAATATTATCATAGAAAATAGAGTATATATACATATCACATAATTAATATAGTTTTATGTAAAGTGAAAATGGTTAATAATTCATGTTAAGAGAAAAGCCTAGTAATGAGGTTGTACAAATTTTCTCTTGAAATGCTCTCTATAAGAGAAGTGGGGAAAGGGAAATTTGAGTGTTGCGACAGTTGTGTTTCCTTTGTAAATTTGGTCCAGCATCAAAGAACTCTTTTTGTTATTCAAAAACTTTGTAACTGTGGGTACAACTAGTGATGACTCTTATGTAAAAGGCTTACTTTGATGAGAAATTTCAAGGAAGAAAGTATAGCAGCAATTAAGTTGCAACTTGTAAACACTTTGATTTGGAATAAATAAATAATGCACACACCTATGTGGACTAGCCCATGTATGGGTGAACCACGTTATATTGGTATCGTTTCCTTGTCTATGGCCTTTATTACATGTGTATATGCCTTCATGACGATTGTATGATTTTATTCTTATACGTGTTATTTTAATAATTGATGCTTATAACACATTTGTCGAATGCATCTTGGCAAGGGGTATTTCATGTTAAAAATTGCTAAAAGACATTTCATGTTAAAAGTTGTTTAAAGGATATTTCATTTGTTCAAATGAGGACATAAAGATGTAAGTATTATTTGATTTAAGTTGTAAATCTTCAATTTAGAATGGTAGTATTCCATTATGTGCTAGTATGTGATCAAGGCTTGAAAGGTCTCTATGGTTGAAGTTAAATTGGCCCTTTTATATACAAAGGTTTCATACAAGGACCAATGAAGTGCATAAGAATCACTTAAGATAAAAAGGTAATTTCCACTTGTTGTAAGTATGTACTAATACCCATGCATAATTTTCAAATGATAAATTTTATGAAGCGTTACATGTCGCATTTATTAAGTAGAAACTTAGATACTGATTATATATTTGTAATCCGCAAAACATTTTAATGGCAAATAGACCATTTGAAAGGGAAATAAGACCACTTAGAAAAATTTTAAATTTTTACAAATTTGGGTTCGTGACAGTGATGTTGAGTGTTGAAGGCATTTTATTATAGGAGCCAGCGAAGCAATCCACAAGGGGTTGCAGCCTCGCATTAATGCCGAAGTGATCTCGTATCACCTCACTCGATTACACCTGCAGGAGCATTTAAACATTGTCAGTGTCACATTTATTAGCACAAGCTTGAAACTCTACATACAGTCATATATTATTTCAAAGGTTATCGTTACAACCACATAGTAATATGTTTACATTTCAATATATTAGAATCCAATGTTTAACATAGTAACATGTTACGTTTAAAATGATATGTATTATATTCCAAGGTTCACATAACATGTATGTTCACGTCGGGGTATTATATATTTTATAGCCTTGTTTGCATTAGAACCTAGCACGCCCATAACGTATTATGTTATCTATGTTCCCAAGTTTTCATTGCATTTTTCGTATGATAGGTAGGGTCATATATTTATGTTATATAGTTTAGTTTAATTTCAATTAAATGTTTTAAGCTTTATTTGTATTATGTTGACATTTATTTGTTTTAATATCTATTTTTATGTTTAACATAGTATTTATTTATATGTTAAACATAGTATAAGATAGGAATTGCCCTTACAACTTTTATTAAATAATTCGATATATTGTCTATAAGTGATATAGTAGATTACATTGCAAAAGCTTAGTAGTTTTTAGGATGCATGTTACAAATGTCACATAGATCCAGAAGGCCATCGAATTGCATCGTAGACTTATAATAATGCTAGCAGAAATGTAAATTAGTAACGTAAATGCATGTTTGTAATGGTTACATAGATTTAGAAGTTTAATGGTGTATCACAACATTATAAGAATGATAATATTAAATATAATTGCGCCATCAATTTAAATAGGATGAGTTTCCTTGTTCACTAAGGACACATAATAATTATTCCTATCACTTCATTAATTATCATCACATGCTTGATATTAATGGGTATTAAAGGATTCTTTGATTTTTCTTTATGTTTTCGGCTGTTACTAATTTGTGCAGATCAAAAGGACCCTCATATTCCATATTTACTTTAATTATTTTTTTGTAGAGTTTGTGGCATTTTTACATTTTCCCATTTCACTGACTAATAGAAGTTTAGTGCGAAATACCTCTAGTTGTTAAGATTTAATATGCTAAGACAGAAAATAGAAGCATTACATTCCATTTCACAATAATAGCATATACAGGATCACTGAAGAAACAACAAGCACAGCATAAACACAAGAGACACAGATTTATCCTGGGAAACCCTCATGGGGTAGAAAACCCAGTAAAGCTTCCTCAATATAGATGACCAGCAATACACAAAGATGCAAACCAAAGACATGATCTCCTCCTCCACCATAGCAGACCTCTCCTCCACAAGTGCGCTACTCTCAAGTGAGTGAGTGTGTAAAATGAGGAATACACCTCCTCTATTTATACATTCCTCTGACTTATCTTTGACACACAACATGTAGGCGCGTATTTAACCAATGGGTTAAATACCCCACTACAACTGACTGGGCCGACCCCTCTAGGGTGGTCTAATAACCCTTTGACCCACATAACACATACAGGGCCAACCCCCACTAGGGAAGTCTAATAACCCGAGTTACCACATTCCGACGGAGGAATAAACATCTCTGGATATACAATAAGGTCTTCAAGGAGGAATGAAACATCTCCAGAATAATAAAGTACAAATATAATATTCTTTGAAGTTACAATATCTCAACACTCCCCCTTAACGAGAAGGATATTATAACAGCATCTGCACGAGCAAGGAGTCATCAACATCATACATGATACATCTATAAATCATTGGAATCTTTCTCAACATCATCAGTAACTCAAGCAGTTACTGGAACATCTTGAATACTGGAACAACATCTTCAGTACCGATTCTTTATCTTCTGCAGCACTCGAACAGCTACAACAACATCAACATCTGGATCCTCACGATCATCAACATCGTCATCATATGATCATCAGCATTGGGATCATCTCGATCTACGGCATCTGGATCATCTCGATCTACAGCATCTGGATCATCTCGATCTACAGCATCTGGATCATCACGATCTACAGCATCTGGATCATCACGATTTATAGTATCTGGATCATCACGATCTACAGTATCTGGATCATCACGTTCTATAGCATCTGGATCATCTCGATCTACAGTATCTGGATCATCACGATCTACATCATCTGGATCATCTCGATCTACAGCATCTGGATCATCTCGATCTACAGCATCTAGATCATCACGATCTACGATATCTGGATCATCACATTCTACAGCATCTGGATCATCTCGATCATCACGATCAACATCATCGTCATCTAGATCATTACGATCAACAACATCATCAATACAAGTATAAATATCATTAATACAAGTATCCTCATCAATACAAGTATACATATCATCAATACAAGTATCCTCATCAATACAAGTATACACATCATCAATACAAGTATCCTCATCAATACAAGTATACATATCATCAATACAAGTATACACAATAGCAGCATATCCTGCAATACACATGATCCAATTACGGGATGATCAATCCCTCCAAGGATAATACAATCCTAATCCACTTACGGGATGATCAATCCCTCCAAGGATGATACAATCCTAATCCACTTACAGGATGATCAGTCCCTCTCACTTTAATACATCTCACCATGTCTAGGGACGATGCAATCCCAATCTGTTTACAGGATGATTAGTCCTTATCACTTTAAGACATCTCACCATGTCTAGGGACGAGGCAATCCCAATCTATTTACAGGATGATTAGTCCTTATCACTTTAATACACCTCACCATGTCTAGGGACGAGGCAATCCCAATCTATTTACAGGATGATTAGTCCTTATCACTTTAAGACACCTCACCATGTCTAGGGACGAGGCAATCCCAATCTATTTACAGGATGATTAGTCCTTATCACTTTAAGACACCTCACCATGTCTAGGGACGAGGCAATCCCAATCTATTTACAGGATGATTAGTCCTTATCACTTTAAGACATCTCACCATGTCTAGGGACGAGGCAATCCCAATCTATTTACAGGATGATTAGTCCTTATCACTTTAAGACATCTCACCATGTCTAGGGACGAGGCAATCCCAATCTACTTACAGGATGATTAATCCTTATCACTTTAGGACATAAGTCCAAGGACGATGCAATCCTATCACGTACATTTTGAACCGAAGTCCAGGGACGATCCAGTCCTATCATGTACCTTTTGAACCGAAGTCCAGGGACGATCCAGTCCTATCACTCCATTCTCGGAGACCTCTTGTTTATGGCTCACTTCACAGTACTATGGTCCGAGGACGATACAATCCCCTTACCTGTTCATTCAGGATTTTGTTCTCGGAGACATCTTGTCTACGATTCACTTCACAGGACTATGGTCCAAGGATGATACAATCCCCTTACCTGTTCATTCAGGATTTTGTTCTCGGAGACATCTTGTCTATGGTTCACTTCACAGGACTATGGTTCGAGGACGATACAATCCCCTTACCTGTTCATTCACAATTTTGTTCTCGGAGACATCTTGTCTACGGCTCACTTCATAGGACTATGGTCCGAGGACGATACAATCCCCTTACCTGTTCATTTAGGATTTTTTATTCTCGGAGACATCTTGTCTACGATTCACTTCACAGGACTATGGTCCGAGGACAATACAATCCCCTTACCTGCTCATTCAGGATTTTATTCTCGGAGACATCTTGTCTACGGGTCAATTCACGGGACTAAAGTGCGAGGACGATACAATCCCCTTACCTGTTCATTCAGGATTTTATTCTCGGAGATATCTTGTCTATGGCTCACTTTAGGACTAAAGTCCACGGATGATACAATCCTCTTACTCTCGGAGACATCTATCTGCGGATCACTTTAGGACTAAATTCCATGGATGATACAATCCTCTTACTCTCGGAGACATCTGTCTGCGGATCAATTTAGGACTAAAGTCCACGGATGATACAATCCTCTTCTTTCTTGGAGACATCTTGTCTACGGCTCCTTTTAGAACATATGTTCAGGGATGATGCAATCCCCTTGTCACCTTAGACCCTGTCTAAGGACCATCCACCAACCTTTCTATTGGCATCACTAATATAGGTATCCTCATCATCGACCTCACTGTCAATGCAAGCAATCTCATCATGAGTGATCACATCACTCCCCCTTTCGAGGAGGGTCCTTCTGAACTATATTAAGTTTGTCTCGGAAAACTTTACTTGAGGTAGAGGTTTGGTTAGTACATCGAATCAGTAGAGGTTTGGTTAGTTCATCGGATCGGTAGAGGTTTGGTTAGTACATCGGTAACTTGTTACAAATTCGAACTTTATAGTCCTTTTCTGCACCATATCTTGTATATAGAAATGTCAGATCTCTATGTGCTTTGACTTATCATGGAACACTGGATTTTCTGCCATCTTGATACAACTCTGTTTGTCACATAGTATCACAATTGGGTCTATCTCTAAGTCAAACAATCCTGTAGCCATACTGCTTCACAACTAGCAGAGCAAGCAACCATATATCTTGCTTGTTCTAGGGGCCATACTGGACTGCTTCCTGCTAAACCACAAGATTATGACTGATCCCAGACAATAACATCCTCTCGATGTGCTCTACCTGTTTGATACACTTTCTGCTCAATCAACATCTGTGTAGCCATCTGAAGTCATGATCTCCAAAATAGCATAGATCAAAGTCTATCGTATCCTTTAGGTACCTCATCACATGCTTTGCAACTAATAGGTGAACACATCTAGTTTCCACTAGATACTGACTCAAGGTATTCACAGCAAAGCATATATCTGACCTAGTATTTACTAGATACATCAGTGACCCAAAAATTTGTCTGTACAGAGTTATATCTACTAACTCTGAAGAGTCATCCGCTAACAGCTTCAAGTTGGAATCCATGAGAGTGGCCATTCCAACACATCAATTCCTTTTAATATTTATCAGCATATTTTCCCTGGTTGAGAAAGATTCCTTCCAAGCCTTGCCATACTTCCAGACCTAGGAAGTAATGCATCAATCTGAGATCTTTCATTTTCATTTATGCAGCCATCTATCTGTGCCATCTCTCATTAGATGGGTCTACTGATATGAGCCTCAACATCATTCTAACTCTGTGGTGAGTTCCTTCTTGCATCCATGTCATCTGTGTATAGAAACCATATTCAACCTTGTAGCAAAGGTTGAGATACACATCACCCATGGTGATCATTAAGCTCATCAATTTACTATCGATCCTGGGTACCCATACAAAACCTGATTCACACTTCTTCTTTAATTACATCATTAAGAGAATGGTCTTATCTAGTCACTTGGAGCAAACATCTCGTCAAGATTCTCTTCCTCTTTCTAAGAGAGTATTTTAGCCATGAGCCTTCTATATTATGTTTGATTTGTAAATATTCTTGTTGAACATCCATCACTTGTGCAGTGTTCATCATTCTTCATGATCTTTCCTACAAATCAAAATTAAGTACATGATTAGTAATACTTCATAATCATCAAATCATATTGACATGATAACCTATTATGCATACAGATATAATTTACATAGTTATGCAACTATTTTGACCAATACTTTGGCACAACACTTTCCCATATCCTGTATGCATACAGTGGCTATCTAGATGCCTTCCATCTCTACCAGAACATACTATCGAGAGTGTGCACAGCTCTCAGCATGTCAGCAAAGAGGTTTCATTCTAGACAAGCAACAATGGAATGTTTGTCCAACTTACCAATCATATGCATATTAGTAGTATACTGTTCAATGCTCTATGAATGTTTACACTTAGCATGATATATTCTAGGAATACAAATATGCATACAAGAAATATCATTTCCTATTTCAAATAACAACTCAAATACTTATCTTTTATGTTTGTGCGGTTGCCTCCCGCTTGATCTTCTATATGTCTTTTGAACTTCTATTCATTCTGTACCACTGTGCATGCTCAAGTGTGCACTAGTGTCATCCTCATGATCTCATACACAAACATACATTCATTAGTATATTCTCAATATTATCAAAACATTCTAATTCTAAATAATCTTGAATATGTATAGTCATGATCATTAGTATTCAGGGTTTCAAGGAAGTCTTCTTTTACTCATGCATATTCTTGTTTGATCATAGTACTCTTCTGGTTAATTAAATCATCAAGATAAGAGACATAATATGCATAAACCCTTGATTACTAACTTTATGAATAAGCATAACCAATCATACCAACTATACTTATATAAGGAATCCTAACACAAGGTAAGATTCTAACTTGACATAGGAAAACATACCTGGATTAGTATACCTGCTTAGTTATGTACAACATACCTAAACAATCTCTTCAATGATTTAGAGATCCTGAGTTAGAACCTACATGTCTCATAGGTTAAGCATAATATAACAAAGTCATATATACCTCGTAAGTAGAACAAAGATTATGGATGAGTCTTTGTCTTCATATGGTCATGGAGCTTGATTTGTCTTTTGTGATGTACCTATATCTTGTTAGCAGACAACATCAACCTTACACAACACCATAATGCATTAGTACAATCATATAGCCCTAATCAATGAATGTCTTCGATGATTCACATGCATTCATACTGTTACTAGGGTGATAAGACAATTCTAACATTAATCAAGATTGTACTAATAAATAATTTGAAGACAAACACATTATGAACTTAATCAAGAATCAGATTTCCAAACATACCTGAACCTCCTTAAGTCATACCTGTCAAGACTTCTTGCAGTCTTCTTATGTCAGGCCTTAGCCTCAACACCCCCTGAAACTTGATCTGGAGCTTGATTAGGGTTTGCTAGAGAAACCCTAAAAATTCAATCTTTGACTTTCACACTTCTGAATGGATGGAAGGATATGTCTTGCTGAGCTGATCAAACTAGCATACTTCAATTTTGAAATCTCCAAAATTTGACCCCTAAAAATTTCCTTCGAAACTTCTGGATCTTTTGGACAGGAACCCGAACTAGGGTTTGATGAAGCCCACCCTTCTATCCAATCAAAAAGTTCGATCCAAGGCTCTAAACTCCTATTTTTCTGAGGATCTTCCAGCCGTGGTTTCCGATTCCAAAAATTCTAACTTTCTCCGAAACCCTAAATTCCGGAAGCCATGAATGAAGGTGCTCCAAAAATAATTATGTTTTGACAGAAATATGTACCTGATTGTTTCTGCTGTAACTCCAAACTTTTCACTCCACAGGGTCTGAAAATTTTTTCTGTGGTAGCCTGACCTGTCATCTTTCCATCCCGATAGGTCTAACCTCAATTGGATTTTCTAAGAGAGAGTTATGCCAAGTGTCGCAACGTGACCTGTTTATGTGGTAAAATAGGAGAGCGAACTTGTACGTCATTCCACGTGTCACTGGTTCAACTTCAGCCTCTAAAACATTTCTGAGATAGTACAATCTGTGTACTACCTATCACTTTTTACAAAATTTCATTTGGAGCTTCCTATCCCAAGTTATGCCAAGTGTCGCAACGTGACCTGTTTATGGGATAAAACAGGAGAGCGAACTTGTACGGCGTTCCACGTGTCACTAGTTCAACTTCGGCCTATGAAAACGTTTCCTGAGATATTACAATCTGTGTACTACCTGTCACTTTTTACGAAATTTCATTTGGAGCTTCCTAGCCCAAGTTATGACCTTTTTTCCTAGGTCACTTGATTTTGACTGAGATCTGGAAGAGGCAGAAACCCTAACTTGTACTGATCATAACTTACAAAGTACAATGAATCTGAGGGTGCCCTTTGGACACAAGATACCTGGAGATGTTATCTACGCCCTGTAAAGGTTTCAGATCCTGACCCTTCGCAAAAATAGATTTATGGTGAAAGTTCCACGATGACTATTTTTTGCTATATAAAACCCTAACCTTCAAATTGTCGTAAGTAAAGCAAGTGTCGTAAGTGCCATACATTGCCTTCCTTCATGTTAGCTCTAATACCATGTTAAGATTTAATATGCTAAGATAGAAAATAGCAGCATTACATTCCATTTCACAATAATAGCATATACAGGATCACTGAAGAAACAACAAGCACAGCATAAACACAAGAGACACAGATTTATCCTGGGAAACCCTCATGGGGTAGAAAACCCAGTAAAGCTTCCTCAATATAGATGACCAGCAATACACAAAGATGCAAACCAAAGACATGATCTCCTCCTCCACCATAGCAGACCTCTCCTCCACAAGTGTGCTACTCTCAAGTGAGTGAGTTTGTAAAATGAGGAATACACCTCCTCTATTTATACACTACTCTGACTTATCTTTGACACAAAACATGTAGGCTCGTATTTAACCAATGGATTAAATACCCCACTACAACTGACTGGGCCGACCCCTCTAGGGTGGTCTAATAACCCTTTGACCCACATAACACATACAGGGCCGACCCCCACTAGGGAAGTCTAATAACCCGAGTTACCACATTCCGACGGAGGAATAAACATCTCCGGATATACAATAAGGTCTTCAAGGAGGAATGAAACATCTCCAGAATAATAAAGTACAAATATAATATTCTTTGAAGTTACAATATCTCAACACTAGTTTACTTCACGCAGCAGGATACAAATAGTTTGAGTTGTTAAAAGAAAAACTGAAAGTTCTTACCGATTTTACCTTCATGCATGGCAGTACACATTCTTTCATAAATTAGAGATGACTAGCTGAAGTACATAGCATTCTTGAAATAATGGAAATATTTTTTAACACCTTACCTGCAAATCTGTGAAAGAAAGAAACAGTTCCAATGCTTTAGCTATCAAGCTAAGTAAACCCAATGGAACCCTGTAGGAACCCCTTCAGAAAACATACAACGAAGTCATCAGCATTTAGTTAACAGATCCATAACACATGAGAAAACTATTTATCATTTATCAATTCATTTTTATAATCTGCTAACCACACATGTTAAATTATACAATTTGTTTTATGTGTTTTATTGTCATTAGTTAGTTTGTTAAAATCCATTAATTTTGCAATTAGCATTGTAGCAATAAATGCTGTTTTAAAAAGTTTTAAATTTTAGTGATTTTCGGGGGTGTTACATGTGGTATTAGAGCGCAGTTAAAACTCTAGGCTTGATTAGGCTCACACGCGCAGCATAGAAAAAGAAATAAAAAAAGTTGTTTTACTAACTCTTATTTCAATTTTGTTGTTGTACAGTTTGACAATTGTTTTACTGGTATGTCACTACCAGAGGAATCAGCAGAGGATAAATCTCCTCGTAATGAACCTAGTGTTAATGAAAATCCTGAAGGTATTTATGTTGAATTAAATAATAATTCTTTTGAATTTCTGTGTACCATAAAAGATTTAAAGTCTGATATAAAAATAGTTAAAGAGGAAAAGGAACGCATTCTGAAGGCGAAAGATATGTTGAATCATATTTTGATGGATAATTATCAGAATGAGGAAAGAGGCAGTAAATCAGAGGTAAAATCTAATTCTGCTATAATAACCCACAGACATAAGCACAAGAAATCAAGGAATGATAAAAGTACTAGTTATTCTTCCTTTAATTCAAGTCAAAGCCACTATCACTCTAATCAGGATAGCAGTGATAGTGATACCTGTTCGACAAAGAGAAAGCAAAAGCATCATGAGCAGATTACTGGAGAGTTTAAAAAGATTAAGCCACCAACTTTTAATGCAAAAAGTGAGAAGGGTGAGAGCAGAATCTTGGCTATCTGGGATGAAAAAGTACTTTAATATTTACTCTTCTCAGTTAAAAGCCAAGATGGCTATTTACAATCTAATAGGGAAGGCAAATATCTGGTGGCAGGATCTAAAAAGAATCAAGAGTATAAAGGGGAAAGATGTAACCTGGAGTACGTTTAAAAAGTTATTCAAGAAAAAGTTCTTGTCAGAACAGTCTTATGAAGATAAATCAAAAGAGTTTTATGATCTGAAGTTGGGCACCATGAACATGAAGGAATTGTGCAGCAAGTTCCTTAGTTTGCTGAGGTATGTACTGTACATGGTTGAAGAGAATCCTAAGGTGCAAAGGTTTCTCAGTTGTCTACCATTCCACATAAAAGACATAATAGAATATAACAATCCTACAACTCTAGAGGAAGCTATGAGAAAGGCCAATTTCTGTTTCGATCAAAACAGGAAAAGGGAAGGAACAACTAGCTGGAAGAGCAGTAAGACTAATCAGTTTGATTATAAAAAGAAGAATTTTAATCATAATTCTGGAAGTTTTAAGAAGAATTTTTATAACAGAAATTTTTCAAGTAATAATGCTTATAGGGGTAATGCATCTCAGAACTTTTCTGCTGCAAGAAACGTACCTAATAATAATAATCACAACAATAATAATAATAACAACAACAGATATGTTGAGCAGAAAGGACCTATGAAGTGCTATGACTGTGGCGGACCACACAAGAGAGCAGATTGTCCATGCAATAGAAAGACAGTCAACAACATTCACACAGTACAAGCAGAGCCTACAGTTGGAGATGTAGCAAGGGAGATGCCCAGAATTTACGCAGCATTGGAAAATCGTCAAGCAGACCATCAAACATCCATGGTGGAAGTTGAAGGTATGCTACAAACCAAGTCTATTTCCATTTTAATAGATCCGAGTGCAAATCTGAGTTATATTTCACCCGAATTAGTGAGAAATTGCAAGTTAAAGATAGAAAAATTTGACAATCCATGGTTAGTTTAGCTTGCAGCAGGTACAAAAAGAAAAGTTACAGATTTTGTCAAAAATTGTGAAGTATTTCTAAGTCAGTTGAAAACACAAGTTAATTTGAATGTTTTACCATTAGGATCTTATGATTTGTTGATTGGCATGGATTGGCTTGAAAAGCATAGAGTTTTACTGAATTGTTATGAAAATTCTTTCATTTGTTTAAATAATGAAGGTAATACTGAAACTGTAAAAGGCATCTCTAGGAAGACTGCTATAAGACAGATTTATGTGTTACAAGTAAGGAGAGCTGCAAGAAAAGGTTGTAAGTTATTTGCTGTAAATGTTATAAATGACGAATGTTCATCTAAAGAAGATAAAGTAAAACTAAAGGATATACCTATTCTTAAGGACTTCTCGGATGTATTCTCGGAAGAAATTCTAGGTTTACCTCCGAAAAAGGAGCTTGACTTCACCATTAAGTTAGTACCAGGTGCGGTACCAAACTCAAAGGCTCCTTATAGAATGAATATTCTAGAGTTAAATGAACTAAAATCTCAACTAAAGGAATTAATAGATAAAAACTACATAAGGCCAAGTGTGTCTCCTTGGGGAGTACCGGTTATTTTTGTTAAGAAAAAGGACGGTACTCTGCGACTATGCATAGATTATCATCAACTTAACAAAATGACTATAAAGAATCGATATCCCTTGCCCTGCATAGATGATCTGTTTGATCAAGTACGCGGAGCAGAGATATTTACTAAAATTGATTTAAGGTCTCGTTATCATCAAGTTACAATAAAAGACGAAGACATATTCAAGACTGCATTCAGAACTCGATATGGACACTACGAGTTCGTAGTTATGCCTTTTGGGCTAACTAACGCACCCGCAGTTTTCATGTGTTTGATGAACAATGTTCTGCATCAGTATTTGGATAAGTTTCTAGTCGTATTCATTGATGGCATTTTAATTTGCTCTAAAACTAAGGAAGAGCATGAAGAACACTTAAGAATAATTCTGCAATTCTTAAGAGAACATCGGTTGTATGCTAAGTTCAGTAAATGCAATTTTTACAAAGATAAAATTCAGTATTTGGGTCATATAATTTCAAAAGATGGTATTTTTGTTGATCCAGATAAGATAAAAGCAATTAATGAGTGGCATGTTCCTAAGGATGTAACTGATGTACTCTCATTTATGGGGATAACAGGTTACTACAGGAAATTTATTGAAAGGTTCTCACGAATTGCAAATCCCATCACTTCTTTGCAGAAGAAGGGAAAGAAATTCATATGGGATCAAAAGTGTCAAGAAAGTTTTAATAAGTTAAAATAATTATTAACAACCACACCGATTTTAAAAATTGTTGATCCCAATAAAGATTTTGTGGTATGCACTGATGCATGCAATGAAGGACTTAGAGGGGTCTTAACTCAAGAAGGTCATGCGATTGCTTATGAGTCAAGAAAATTAAAAATTCATGAAAAGAATTATGAAACTTACGATCTTGAGTTGGTAGCTGTAATACACACACTTAAAATGTGGCGCCATCACCTGATTGGAAGAAAGTTTATTTTAATGACTGATAATAAAGGCTTAAAGTATTTATTGAATCACACAAATCTTAACGCAAGGCAAGCTAGGTGGTTATCTTTCCTTAGCGAGTATGATTTTGAGATTCATCACATTAATGAAAAAGAAAATAAGGTTGCTGATGCCTTGAACAGAAATGCAAGATTGAGCTTTGTGGAAGCACTCAATACTTTTAAAATTGATCTGGGAAATCAGATTAGAGAAGGAATTAATCAAGATAAAAATTATCAAAATTTGCTTGCTAAAGTGGTTGAAAATGTATCTGAAAATTTAATTACAGATTTCAGCATTAACGAAAAAGGCTTAATGACTTATAAAAACATAATTTATGTACCTAATGAATTGAAAGTTAAGCTGCTGATTTTTTGATGAAGTTCATAAAAGTCCTTATTCAGGGCATCCCGGTTATCAGAAAATGATAACTATGTTGATAAAGGATTTTTTTTGCCCAACATGAAGAATGAAGTGACTATGCACATAGCTAGATGTTTTGATTGTTAGACAATTAAGGCTGAACATCAATATCCAGCTGGACTATTGCAGCCATTTCCAATTCCAGAATGGAAATGGGAGATTATCAGTATTGACTTTATCACTGGTTTGCCTAAGAATCAAAAGCATAATGACTCAATTATGGTTGTGGTTGATAAACTTAGTAAAGCTGCTCATTTTATTCCTGTGAAAACTATTTTCAAAGCTTCTAACATTGCAGACATTTTTATGAGGCAAATTTTCTGCTTACATGGAATTCCGATGGTAATCATTTCTGATCGAGACTCTAAATTTACCGGAAATTTTTGGACAGCATTGTTTAAAGGTTTAAATACCAAGTTAAATTTCAGTACTGCTTTTCACCCACAAACCGATGGACAGATTGAAAGGGTAAATCAAATTCTACAAGATATGTTAAGATTATATGTAAAGGATCAACCCTGTAAATGGGAAGATTATTTACACTTAGTTGAATTTGCTTCTAATAATCATTATCAAGCATCTGCTAAGTTAAGTCCATTTGAAATTTTATATGGAAGAAAATTGTAGGGTCTCTCTAAGTGAGAAAGTGAAATTTTTTTTTATTATTCTAGAAAACTTTCGTAGCAAGTGTAAGTCCCAAACTTAACCGAATACCCCTACTAGCTTTTCTCCTTTAGCTTACTAGAATACAACTAAACAATTATAGCACCTTGTCTCAGTCCAATTTCATTTTTCATGGTATAAGTAAAACTTCATCAATTGTCAATTTGAATATCATTACACATATACGACTTATAAACTTGAAATCCTCAAAATTTAAATAATCCCATATTATCCTAAAATCAAATGACTATGATTCTTAATGACCCACTCCCTCCCTTTCCTTAATTGAACAAGATATGAATAATACGCCAAGAGTGTATTATTCGACATGTATACATAACGTACAAATTAACTATTTAATAATGAAGGAACTACTCTCATGGCATTTAAAAGATGTATGAGATATCATAGAACTACTAAGTTATTGATTAGCCAATCGAAGACATTCTATATAAGCTATCATCATAAAAAAAATAGTTATTCTATATAGGAACCCTATTTCAAATTCCTACACACAAATTAATATTATATATATATACTCCAATTCTCATTGGTGAGATTTCTCACCAATATATAATATAAATAATAAAGAAAAAAAACATTTAAAAAAAAGCATAAATATACTTCGAATTATTTGATCCAATTCTTTCACTATGCATAAAGAAATAGCCCATTGTTGAAATCTCATTTCTAAAGGCAATACATATATTTCAAATCTATACTAACTTTGATAATGAGATTTCTCACTAATCTATTAAAAGAATACCATTTAAAAATACATAAGCATATATTCGGATTCACATTAACTAAAGGTCGAGCTTTATCTCCTTCTCCATTATAATATCATTAAGGAAATATGATATTTTTAAAATGACTAGAATGCTTATTACGTTTTTAACGCCAGTACTAGTTAAGGAACTCAATAGGGTACAAGCTTACCAACCTTTGAATTCAAGTCTATATCAAGGCTTTTACGCTGCATGTCAGTTATAAACCAAGATTCGGTCTTTGATATCAAGACCTATGTGTTGAGTATGAGTTATAAATATCATCATGAAAAAGTGAAATTGTGGAGATTGATTGCAGGCAAAGCCCAAGATTTTACTCGAGATTTTACACTGAATTTTAAAACATAGATAAACAGGATATTAACTCTACGTCCTCCTAACAATGACAGAGTAATAAGTAATGTTAATTACAGAGATAATATTTAAGGCTGTAAGCGTGAACAGAGTACCGATTTGGGGTTCAAATCGTAGAGGTAATTCGACATATAACACATAAGTAGAGTAATAAGTAATGTTAATTACAGAGATAATATTTAAGGCTGTAAGCGTGAACAGAGTACCGATTTGGGGTTCAAATCGCAGAGGTAATATGAAAACGAATTTGGAATTATGATCACGATTTAGACAGAGTTTTATAAAGGAAAACGAATGGATCGAATTCTCTATCGATCTGGAATCATAATCACGATTGTAGAGAGAATTTTACAAAAGAAAACGAATGGATCGATCTCTCAGTCGATCTGGGATCATGATCACGATTTAGACAGAGTTTTATAAAGGAAAAATGAATGGATCGAATTCTCCATCGGCCTGGAATCATAGTCACGATTTAGAGAGAGTTTTACAAAAGAAAACGAATGGATCGATCTCACAGTCGATCTGGGATCATGATCACGATTTAGACAGTTTTATAAAGGAAAAATGAATGGATCGAATTCTCCATCGACCTGGAGTCATAGTCACGATTTAGAGAGAGTTTTACAAAAGAAAACGAATGGATCGATTCAATATTTGAAAACTCAAATTGGAATCCAAACAGCAGATCTACGAATCGGTATATAATTAACCCAATCCCCAGAATTTAAAAATGATGAGATAGAGTCTATCATCTCTGCGTTTTTTTTTTTAAATTTAAAAAAAATTAATGGGACAGAGTCACATAAAAATCTCTGCGTTTTTCCTTTTAAGTTTGACAGGGATCGATTCGATTTCAGGGATCACATCAAATCATTGCCATGACAACGTTTAAGTCCGTTTGATTGCAGAGATCAAGAACTCATAGCAAACATAAGTAAATTAGTGCATCTCAGGAAATCACCTTATGGCACATGGATTGATCCGATCTGGTGTTTAAACTTACCTCGGTAATCTGAAATAGCAAGAGTAAAGGTCGAACCCGAGCAGGGTGTATACATCATCACAATGGAAACATGAAAAGGAGTGAAGATCGAAACCCGATATGGGCGAATGCATTTCATTATAGTGAATATGTGACGAGGAATGAAGATCGAAACTCAATCTGAGCATGATATTTCACTACTTAAATACACATCAATCGATCTGAAACAAGGGGTCGAACACTGTTATTGAGCATAGAGAGTCGATCTCTGTTTTCCTTGAAACCAAAATTTAACTAAAAAGAATTAGATCTGTCAGGAATTTCGATAGATCTACACATAGATCTCTGGATTTACCAAGTAGATCTATCCAATCCACGCTTATTTATCCAGTGAAAACAGAGTGGGACAATAAGAAGTCATAATTGGCAGCGACCAATAGATCTGGGCGTAGTTGATACCTCCGGCCATGTGTAGTGTTTTAGGTAGTCGCACTTGAAGGTTGAGAGGGAGATTACATGAACATAAAAGGGAATGCGTAATTCTTCATCAATATACAGAACACAAAAAACAGATCTATACCTATTTTGTCAAAAACGAGGATGCAGAGCAGTTATATTAAATATCATTGAAACTGATGTACATCGAATTCATTCTTCCATAAACAGAGTATGAAGACAGATCTATATTCAAAATGGGAGTGCAGCGATACAGAAGTGTATGTAACAGATTATTTAGTTTCTCATATACAATATTCATATGTGAATGTGAATACAACAATAAGATTATAGAACAACCTTGAAAATATCCCCTTTTTCTTTCCTTTCTGATTTGATCATATAAATTCAAATAAGTAAAAAAAAGAAAACAAGAAAATAGAACCTATCGAGAGAAGTGGTACAAGCCGTTTGACGAAGATCTGGAGTCTGCTGCTGTCGATCTTTCCCAAGTCCTTTCCAGCTTTGACGACTTACCAAGAGACCCCTCGGTTGATCTCCCTACCGTATCGAGGTTAATCTTCTTCACCTCGAACCTCCGAGCTGATGGGGTCGCAAGAACACACAACGCAAGATTTCTGATGGGATTCTCCAATCCCCTAAAAGCTAAGCCCAACTCACAAGAATTCATAAGTCAATTCTCGATTCCGGTGCCCAGCCAGCACTAGGGAGCAAGAGAAGTCCATCTCTCCTCCTCCTCCCTCATTATATAGTCAAAGTCCGTGTGCCATGTGTCTGTCCATGCACATAATTAACTTAATTTTAATATTTTATTAATATTCCTCCTCAAGTTACAAGTGTCTCTTCATAACTTAAGTGTGCACCTAATTCCCTAAATCAGTAGGAGTTAAGTGTAGTAGAGTCCTTCTTAATTTTGATTTTTATTTAGTTTAGTTAATATATTTTAGTTGAACTAAAAGCTTTCTATATAATCTTTTCTTTTCTAAATACTTTAAAATAAAATTTGAAGATAGTTTCTTTTACTAAAACTATAATCTATTTCAAATTTCTTATAAAATAATCTAGAAGAATAATAAAAAATTGGTTAAAAGAAAATCTTGAATAAAGCAAAAACTTGAATCAAAACAATTCTTTTTTAAGGATCTATTTCAATCATTTCTCAAAGAAATGAATTTAAAATACAATCTTGAATATAATGATTTAAAAAAAATAAAATCCATCCAATTAAAATCTTTTGAATAATAATAAATAACAAAATTAATCAATTTTTAATATAAATAAAATCAATCTGTTCTTAACTTCTTTTCATGATAATAAAAAAAAAACAAAAAAAGTAATTTATATTAAACAAATCAAGGATAGAATTTTGTATATAATGATTCATTATAATAGAATCCATTTAAATTAAAACCTTTGAAAGATAAATAATTCTTTTATTATTTATCTTTCTCAATAAAACAAAATCAACAAAAATTAAAATTGAATAAAACCAATTTCTTCAATTCTTTTTTCAAACTAATAAAATCGATTAAAATGAATAAAAAAATTAATTAAAATAAAATATTGAGTAGGTTTATTCAAATTCATAAAGATAAAACAAAATGGAATAAAGTATTTCTTAAATCTTAGGTGAATTTTTCATTTGTACGACTGATTAATTTCTTCCTCTTGTTCTTGTCTGGGTACCTCTTCGGCGAGCCCTTCCGACAATTCATTTTCTTTTTTCTTGTGAGGAGAATTGTGTAGCGATCGGGGAGTCGTTAGCACAATCTATCGACTACACTTCTTGGAGACTAAGGGCTGCTGAGGGATAAGGCTCTCCTTATCGCGCGCCCTTCAACTCTCGTATGCCACCAAGTCGGTATGGCCTCGCCCGTACGAAACACGCTTCCCCGGATCAGCTCGCAAGCATCGGACCCGTGCGTCGATTTCTAATTCATGGTCGACAATCTATCGTCGCACCCCTATGTGTTCTTTCCGTTCTTACGACCCCTAAAATTTCATTGTGGGTCAATCGGTAAATCCTCTTACCTGCCACTGCACACACACACTCAAAGCACATTAAATAGCGCTGCACCATAAAATCATTTACTATAATATCTCTGTTAGTCGAGCATATTCATTATTTTATTCACAAATCATGATACTCCAGTTAGTCGAGCATATTCATTATTTTATTCACAAATTCTTTTCATCATTCATCATAATACTTCAATCAGTCGAGCATATTCGTTCAATCATTTCTCTTTCATAATTTCTTAATCAAGCACATAACATCTGATGATTCTCATTTCATAAAATAATACTCAAGAAAATTCTCAGGTCTATATTATAATTTAGCTGGGTCACTTCAAACTAGTGCCCTCAATAGTCAAATCAGTCGGTAGAACCGAGGCGGGCATTACAAAAATGCACCACACCTATTTCTAGGGATAATCCTGTAGATAGATTAATGTTAGGACCAGATTTATTGAAAGAAATGGAGCTAACCATGAAATAGGTACAAAGCAACTTAAAAGTTGCACAAGATAGGAAAAAAAGTTATGCAGATCTGAAACGCACTGAAAGAGAATTTCAGGTGGGAGACCATGTATTTGTAAAGGTAAAACCCAAGAAAAATTCTTTAAAACTTGGGAGTTGTGCTAAATTAGCACCAAGGTACTGTGGTCCATTCGAAGTCCTATCAAGGATTGGACCGGTTGCTTATCAGTTAGCATTACCATCAAATTTAAAAATTCATAACCTTTTTCATGTATCAGTTTTAAAGAAGTATGTGCACGATGCTACTCATGTGTTAAATTGGAATGATATACAGGTGGAACGCGAAGGATATTTTCAAGTGGAACCAGACTGTATCCTCGACAGGAGGGAAATTACACTTCGGAATCGCAACATAGGGCAGGTAAAGGTGCAATGGAAGCACCTTAGCCCTAATGAGGCTACTTGGGAACTGGAGGGTAAAATTCAAGAAGCATACCCAATTCTGTTCCATGACGAACTTGATGATGAATAAGCAACATCGAGGATGATGTTGAGCTTAAGAAGGGGTGTTTGTAACATACCCTCTTTGCTGAAAAACATTTTATGCTGAAAACATTATGTTAACTTTTATTGTAAAGTTTTATTTTGGAAAAGTGTCCAAGGATGACTGTAATTTGCACAATATTTTATTATTTAATAAATAAAATAGGAGACAAACACCTAAGAGGACTATTGAAAGAGTGGTTACCGATCCACTAGGTGGAATGGAATCTGGGTTAGAAGGAAATGGACATATGGTAGCATCATGATGCAACTAACTAGCTATTGGTATGGTACAACTCACTTGAAATGTGGTCATATTGCCCTGGAAAGTGGGACTGGAGCTTGAGGCTCATTTATTCAAAAAACTGACCACTAAAAACCTAGGCAGTGCATATAATAGCCATCAAATTACGAACTGAGGTTCATCACCTTTCCTGATGAGGAAATTTACCTTGGGTTTTTGCTGTGTTGCACCCAAGAGATTTGATGAGGGGATATGCTAAGTTGTTGATCATGTTGTGAGTCTGCTAAACTCTGTTTGAGTTCTGGAGTGTGCTGCTAAGTGCTGAAGGCATTTTATTACAGGAGGTTGATGCTGAGTGCTGAAGGCATTTTTGAGTGCCTTGCTTCTACACAGATTCCATCTACTTAGTGGCTTAGTAAGTAGGCTCAGGGGTTCACTAGAAGCCAACAATTATGCTGCTTCTTCTGGAATAGGTTGGGAGGAACATGCTTCCTTGGGTGTTTGTCGGCTCTATCATCATTTACAGGTTCTACTTATCTTTCCTAATTTTTTTTATGCAGTTAAAAGCTTTCTATCTATTATAATAAATTATTTGTTTTTCAAAGATATTATTGGATAGATATAATTATTTTTATTTCTAAGTTAAATAAAGTTCTGTCTAGTACTGTTTACATTATGAAAGATTGAATAAAATGTTCTTTGTATTTTTCCCCATGCTAATGGATCGGCATCGTACTCTAGTACAGAGAATAATTAAATAGAAATAGATATGATAGGCAAATTGCCAAAGATGATGAGAGGAATAATTCTGTTTATTTCATTTAGATTTTTTACTGTTAGTGGTTAGTCGAATTAGTATAATCTAAAGTTTTCAGATTACTGTAAATCCTTTACAGTACTATTTTATTTTTATCAAATAATAAATCATTGACGTGAGAATATCAGTGAATTATACTCAGCTGTGTAATCATTTTCTGTTTCATAAATTATAAAAAAAAATTCATAATAATGTTGTACAGTACTAATTTGTCATTTTCAAGTTGAAATCAGAAGTTCATGCTTTCCATATATTTCTCATCAAAGCTTATCTGAGTTCATTTTATTCACTGCATACATACAACACATATATGCACTTAAAGTTTAATGTAGTTCTGTATTTGTTTCCAACATACTATACTAAAACCTTAAACCCTAATTGCCATTTTACAAACCCTCATATCAACAGAACTAGCAATTTTATTTTTGCATTATCTAGGATCAAAGCACAGTGATCATTCTGGTCAAAAGACCAAGGGCAATACCCTTTCCACAAAACATTTCAAAGTTATCTAAGTTTTCATTTCATTACAGACTTTTACTTTTCGTCAAAGAAAAACTAAAAACAATGATTCAAGATAACGAAACACACTTCCTCTTTTATCATTTTCACACACATCACAACGCATACATTTCCCTATAGTTCCTTTAAAGTTTTATAGTTTATATTTTTTTTTATAAACGAAAATGATAGCAGATAAATTTCCAGGTTTCATTCAAACATTTTAATCATCCAGTTGAAAGATACAACCTTGGGTCAAAACCCCATCAAAGTTGAAACGAAAACAACTAATTGAAGACCAAAATAGTAACGTCCTTGTGTTCAAAACCCGACCGAGGATTGAATCCCTCGTCGATGTAGCTACATTTCCCAGTTCGATACGAAACTGAAATCAAAACTACTGTACATTAACTTAAAGCTTTAGTACATCAACCGTGTAGCCGAAGGCACCTTACTACAGAGGCAAGACCCAACATAATGTCCTTTGAGACTGATGAATAACAGAAACTTCAAGATGTTACAACTTCAACATTGCCTACAACTGCCAAGAGAACCTACGAAGGGTTTGCCACCGGGGCTTACCGGTTTCATGCTAGCCATCCATCGTTGGAACCAAAAACCCCACAGCAAAGAAGGGTACCTATCATTTGCATTAAGATGAGGTTAAAACTCATAAAAAAAACGTTACATGAAAACAAAACTGTAATACCTTGTAGCAATAAGAAATATCTACGAAGAATTACCTTTGAAGGCAGGACATCGTCGCCTCACTAAAACGACAGTCGCAACTTTAGTGGTATCCCTGGCACCGAGTAGAAAAATTCTCTCGTAACACGACGAAAGTGTTAAAAATATGGACAGAGACATGAACCAAAAAGTTACAAGCACGAATGGCTGAACTATTTATCTTATATTATACATCAGTATATATATGTTACATAGCTTTGACGGTTTAAAGCAATATCGGCTAACCGAATGTAGAACTGACTAACTTAATGTAACTAACAGAATTTAACTAAGAGATTAATAATTCTAACACTCCCTCTTAATATCAAGGGTTACATTCTTACTAAACACAACACTCCCTTGTAATTATGATACTCTAAAACATCTAAAATGTAAATCTCATAAATGCAAATGCTTGCTGGTCTATGTCTCAGCCAAGCTTACAAACACTTAACACAATTTCATAAAACTAAATTAGGTTCACATTAGGCTGGCTTAGGCCTAGTTCTTTCATCTTCATCTTTAAAGATAGAATGTTCGCCTGGATCCCAAATCGGATGTTGTAGTCTTCCTCTTCCCTTGCTTAAGAAAGTATCTTCATTCAACTGATCTTTGTGATTGACTATATTCTTTGTCTCATTGTGTCTCCACCCAGAAATATTCCGCAAACACTTCCATAATTCTTCTACCTCAATGTTCAACTCTATTCCTTGCAAGTGTATGTTGCTTAACTTCATTTCCTGTGAAATTTCTGCAATGCTAATTTCAAATTCTTGAAAGTTAATGTTTTCATACTTTTCATCTGCTACGATATGCTTGTTCATGTCTTCTTCATTTGCTACAATATTCTGGTTCATGTCTTCATAAATTCTTGGATTTTCTATCCACTCTTCTAGCATTCTCAACTCTTCATCATAATCTATTAACACATCAAAGTGATGTTCTTCTTTCATAGTACCTGCATAATCTGCAAACACTTCCATAATGTTTTCATACTTTTCATCTGCTACGATATGCTTGTTCATGTCTTCTTCATCTGCTACAATATTCTGGTTCATGTCTTCATAAATTCTTGGATTTTCTATCCACTCTTCTAGCATTCTCAACTCTTCATCATAATCTATTAACACATCAAAGTGATGTTCTTCTTTCATAGTACCTGCATAATCTGCAAACACACACAAATTTTCAGTTCCAAAAACATGAGATTCTGTGTTCTCGATTGATGCTTCAAGCATCTTTTCCTTTTGTAGGAATGGACTCTCCAAACACTCTACAAAATCTTCTTCTTGTTTCTCATCAAATACTGCTACATGGGCAGTTTTATCTTCAATCGAATTGTCAACAAAAAACTTTGTTCGATTCATGAAGTTAATGTCATCAGCAATATCTATTGCTGGATTCACCAAAGTTTCTTCAACATCACAGGTTGCTACAATGGCAACTTTATCATCCACTGGTGTATCTATGCAGTGGGATTCACCTTCCTCTTCATGCTCTATGGCACACACAAGGTCTTCAATATTCTTCTCCTCTACTTTATCAAGGAGTTCTTCAACTTTCTTATCTTCGTCTTCTTTCTTTGCTTCAAACATAGAATCTTCTTCTAATTTATCAATATGCTGGAAAGTATTATTGTTTCTTCTCTTTTTACTGTACCTCATCTCTAAAGCATCGCAAAAAGCTTTTGCACTAACAACTTGATGAAGTTTATAGAAAACACTATAAATAACATTTTCATCCACTACTGACAAAATAAGAAATCTTGCTATTGCATTTTTTCTGTTATGAGGATCTTCAAAATCTTTTTGAACAAAACGCCACAAATTTACTGAACAAAGCAAATATTCCATTTTATTTGCCCAAATTTCATAATCCATACCTGAGAAAAATGGCAAAATCGGCATAGATATTCTCAATATTTCATCTATCTCTTCATCTAGATTGATTTGATTCTTGTCTTCATCATCTTCTAAATTTATGACCCCAACTGAAATCTCACCATACATCTCTGCAAAATAGGCTTCCTCTACCCTTCTATTCTCTTTCGCAATTTGTTTAATATTTCTCCTTGATTGTTTTAATCTTCTCATGTGACCCATTATTCACAAAATGTATTTTTTAATCTTTTCACAATACTTTCAAAACTTCTTCTCACGAAAATAAGGTTTCTTCAACCATATTCAAACTGTTTCTTCAACCATATTCAAACTTAACAAAAATCGATCTTCTTTTTGGGAGTAAGTGTAAGTCTCTTTATATATTCCAGATAAAAATCTTTTCATAAACCCAAACTCGTCACATTTCTTATCTTGGTCAAATGGTTAAAAAATAACTCTTCACATGTCAGATACATAAATCTTCTTTAAATCGAAATCTCTTTTCAAGAGGCTCTTTTATGTAAACGTAATAGCATTTCCTTTTCATAGGACTTCTCACACCATTAATTAAATATTTCAAAATGCTATATTTTTAGTCATTTGGACGTACCTTCATTTTCCACTTGTGCAGCGATTCTTTGGGATTTCATCAACTACCATAAACTCTCTTACCACTTACAGAACTTTCTTCATTGCATTATCTCACGCCGAGTTTCCCAGGTGAATACCTGAATGGTAATCTTCATACACGAGGATTTTTCTACAGCTTCACAACTCCAGTGAATTCTTCCTTGCAATGATTTCTTCAGAGCGAACTTTTTTTTTCATTCAAACTGGATCGCATCTCTGGTAATGCAATCTGCAACTTAACAGTTTGCAGCGGGCTTCTATTTCTTCACAACGGCGGAATTCTTCAAAGCGCAGAATTCTTCAAAGCTGTTCACGGCAAAATTCCTTAGAACAACAAACTTCTTTAGCAATAATTCTTACGGTGGACAGCAAACGGGGCAGCAGAATTCTTTTTAACAACTGCAGCGGACAACAACACTATCTCCTTATGCTGGACCTCATACAGGGCAGCAAGCTTCCACACCAAAGTTTCTTCAAACAAAATTTTCTTAGAAATGGCAAAGCCTGGATGTTTTCAACAGGCTTCAACAAACTGGCTTCAACAAACCAACGAACTGGCTACAACAAACTAACGAACTGGCTACAACAAACTTTTAACAGCAGACTTGCTTCTGCATTCAACACCAGTCTTCAACAAATGTCCACTGAGTAGCAGACCTTCCAAAACCTCCAACCAATCAAGAAGAGGCTCTCCAAACCGTCACCAACGGATTAACCAAACGCTCTGATACCATGTTAAAAATATGGACAGAGACATGAACCAAAAAGTTACAAGCACGAATGGCTGAACTATTTATCTTATATTATACATCAGTATATATATGTTACATAGCTTTGACGGTTTAAAGCAATACCGGCTAACCGAATGTAGAACTGACTAACTGAATGTAACTAACAGAATTTAACTAAGAGATTAATAATTCTAACAGAAAGCCACATAGAGCTTCAACACTTTCAACGTTCGAACCTTACAACTCTTAAAAACACAGGATTCAATACTTTCAAACGACGAACCTTGCCATTCTTAAACGCAGGTTTCCACCATTAAAACGAAAGTGCCAAGTTGCAGATATACCAGAGGACAGCCAAGGGCCAAGCCCTACATCACAGCAGCCTGTCGGCCTCTCTCCCCAAAAGACCAGGCTCCAAATAAACGCAAAAGAAAAATTCTAACGGCGGTATAGCCAAACCCTTTAGGGTTAGCTTTCATCTTGAAGATCAACGGAGAAGAACGTTCCAGCCAGGAAACGCCATTTCCAAGGTTGTGTTACGATCAACCACTACATTAATTGCGTATTCAATCACGAAACCAGTCGGAGGCCACGTCAAACAGGAAACAAGCTACAACTCGGCAGGATCATACTATTTCAACAATGGTCATCACGTGGAGCTAATTCCGAAGGAGCTAGCGAAGCAATCCACAAGGGGTTGCAGCCTTGCATTAATGCCAAAGTGATCTCGTATCACCTCACCAGATTACACCTGCAGGAGCATTTAAACATTGTCAACGTCACATTTATTAGCACAAGCCTGAAACTCTACATACAGTCATATATTATTTCAAAGGTTATCGTTACAGCCACATAGTAATATGTTTACATTTCAATATATTACAATCCAATGTTTAACATAGTAACATGTTACGTTTCAAATGATATGTATTATATTCCAAGGTTCGCATAACATGTATGTTCACGTTGGGGTATTATATATTTTATAGCCTTGTTTACATTAGAACCTAGCACGCCCATAACGTATTGTGTTATATATGTTCCCTCGATCTGTCACCTAGCACTAGAACCTAGCACGCCCATAACGTATTGTGTTGGTCGGAGCAGCAACTGTAGCAGTGAGATCAAATTCATAACGCTGGACAATGACATGAAGTAAAGGATGACTGATTGCTAAATTAGGAGCTCTATAAGTTTTTTTAATAGATATTGTTTCATATTATTTCTTTTTGGGCTAATTATGCCCTTGTCGTGAGGCAATCGAGTAAGCATGACAAGATGTGTGCTCCATCAGAGCATCAGAGTAGTTTGTTGATTGTATCAAAATCAAACATGGAGCATAATAAACTTGCCGGGGCCTAGGAATTTTAGTTCTGCTTCATTAAAATTGTTTTACCCTATGAGTTATGATGATCATCAAACAAAAAAACTTAATCTTACCCAATGCATTTCAACTTGGAACAAAGCTCTATAAAATGCAATTTCAAGAGAGCCAAAAGAAAAAGATATTAGCGATATGAAAAAATGCCAAACTGCATTGATTCGTCTCAAATGCATTTGCTAAAGTCAAAATCTACAATTACAAAGTAACTCACTACAACAAACTGAACTTCAAAAAGATTTATTGATTTAAAAAAATGCTTTTAAATTCTTCTGACGACTAAATTCTTTCTCCAGTTAGAGGAGATTAAACATTGCAATCAAAATCAAACTATTAGAACATGCTGCATGCTCTAGTACTCACGTTTTAACATGTTACACAGATCCAACCTTACTATCGAGAATCCTAATATGTGATGCAACAATAAATATATCAAAATAAATTAAAATTTTAGTCAAACATAACAATTCTTGTTACATAACCTGAAATCTCTGCGTTTTGCAATAAACAGAGCTCTCTCGATTCCTGCTGAGATCATCTTCAGGAGCTCCGAAAGAAGAGATGCTCACCGGATTGTGAATTTGATGCTCAGAAAGAAGATATGCTCACCGGATTGTGAATGCCAGAAAATGATTCGGGCAGGGATCGAAACTCGTCGAGCTTTCTTGATTGCAAAACGCAGAGGTTTCAGGTGATGTAAAAATAAATTAAGAATGATATGCAAAATATTATTTGTTATTAGTTCAGGTTGAGTTTCGTGCAAAATTCTTACATATGTTGATTTAGTTTATTACTCCGTGGAGGAAGGAGCACAATCCTTTAACTTTGTGGTCAAAATGACCTAGTATTAATAGTCTCTCTTTTTAACATGTTTTTTTATAAAGTTTTTCTTCCTTTTATTAAAATTAATTTTTTGAAAATAAAAATTATTTATTAGAATATTTTAAAATTATACTTTTTATTGTTTGGATTGGTGAAAGGCATTGATGTGATAATTTTTTTTGGAGATTAAAACGATAAATAAAAAATAAAAAATGGCATTTTCAATCACATTAATGTTTGGATGATTTTTTTTTTAAATCAATGTGTGGTTTGTTTCATAAAACATTTTAAGGTTAAGAGTTTTAAAGTGAAACATTTTTTTAAAGATAGAGAGTTAAGTTTTATGAAGGTAGAGATAATGTTTACTAGCAAGAGTGTTTTATGTGAATATATTTTTTGAACAATTTTATTTCTATGGTAAGTGAAAGTTATGGTACATATTTTAAATGTTATATTATTTTAAATTTTGATACTTAAAGTATTGTTGGTATTCTTTCTTATGTTTAGTTATAGTAAGAAGATTCATCTCTAATAATTGTGAGTGGGTTCATTACCCTATTTTGTTGGAGTTTCATACTCTTTTAAGTTATTTGCATTTATTTGTTGACTTATTTTCCTATTCATTCTATACATTTCTTATTCTAAATGGTTGTCAAAACTCCCTTATGAAGAATCCTTGAATGTGTGTGGAGGTGTAATCTCAATTATAAGAGAACAAAATGAAGAAAGGAATATAAATGGAAACACATAGAGATACTATAAAAAACACAATAATACACTAAGAATCCAAATTCTATTAATGAATGAAAATGAAAATAATGTAAAGATTAGAAGAAATACAAACTAATTAGAATCAAAATTCTATTAATGAATGAAAATGAAAATAATGTAAGATTAGAAAAAATACAAACTAATTAGAATGATTGTAGATTATCTATGAGGAGAGAGATGTCTTACAAATGCACACTCCTAAGAAATCATTATAAAAATGATAGAGTGTCACACTCTAAAGCCATAAACCAAATTCTGTGAACTATTCTAAAAACATAAACCATATTCTCAATTAATTGATACAATTGGCTACATAATATTGCACATTTAGTTTCAGTGCGTTAACCAATTCTAATAGATACATTAATTCCTCTATTACTTTGGCTGAGCTATTAATTTTCTAATAGATACATTAATTCCTCTATTACTCTAATGTGTTTCTAGATATAAATATGGAAAACTCTAGGTCGTTATGTCTTAGTATAAATGTATACTTGTAAATATCTACTGAGATTTGAATTTGTGACTTTCCATTTAGAACTTCTCATCTTAATTACTCATTACCAATTACTCTACCCCATAGACCTATAATATATTTAAAGTGCAAATTGAATCAATTTTTAGATATATTTATAATTTTTATATTTTTAATATGTATACCATAATTTAAATATTTTTATAATTTTTTATATTTTAAAAATTCATTAAATAATACTATTAATTTATTAATTTATTTCTTAATATAAAAATGAAATTTTAATTGGAATAATAATACTATATATATTTTTTTTTAAATAAATATAAACTCAAATCTTATAAAAATGATTTTTTAAAGTAAAACAAAGTTAAATATAGAAAAAAATGTATTTGCATTCATTTTGAACTTTTAAATAACAAGTGAACACTCATAGATCAAGTTAAGTGTCATGGATAAGTTATATGTTACTTATTCTCTTCTTTCTAGTTAAACTTTGTTATGAAGTGTTGGCAATCTATGCATCATGAACTAATTGTTATCCATTCATCAATTAAGAGTTATCCATGCATCAACTACTAGTTATTTTAGATTTTATATCTGTTGGATCGATTGCTATAGAATCAATGTGGACAACACACTTGTAACATCCTCATGCAATTTAGGAAAATATAAATGATATTCCACATCAAATTTTAAAATAAAACACCTATCCATATAAAAATGAAAATAACTTTTACATAACAATATGAGATGTCTACTTTTGTAGTAAACCATCATAATTTTACATGATCAATATGATGTCTACTTTTATAATGCAAATGATTGTGAAAAAGGAAAACATAAACATGACCAGTGAGAGAATTTTAATAAAATCCATGCCCAATATCCACCCACTATCATGATTCAAATGATAACAATATAAAGAAAGCACGAGGAAAGAGAGAATTTCGTCGAAGCAGAGTACGGTGCACATTCCCAAAACGTCATGGGCGGTCATTAATCTATTGAAAATATTAAAAATGGTGATCACTGCGGGCCCTAGTTAAAAGATGATGCCCACTGCAGCTTCCCTTGCTAGACCATGTAAAAGGGCGTATCCCAAGTACGACGGCAAAGACTAATGCAGTCTGATGGTAAAGTGATGAGACCCACTAACATCAAAAGTATGGTTGTCGTTGAGTGATATTTTTCTGCGTAGTTTCAATGATTTTGTTTCGGTGACTTTGATTTTTTGTGATATTATTATTCCATGCAGTTTCGATGATTTGTTTTTTGTGGGAGCAGTTTTACATAATTTAGACAGATAATCGAGGTAAAAAGATCAAAATTTCAGTGTTTAAACTTCTAAAATATAGAGATTCAAGGGTTTAAGGGTACTTGAAAATAATGAATCCATTCAACCCAAAATTCAGATTTTTTAAAAAATAGTTGAGATGACAATCCTCAAACTTTAGAGCTATCCCATATTTTGAATGGAATAATTACAGCCCATGCTCATCTGTGGGCCATTGTCATTGATTTCGATGGAATTGATACAGGCATGACCCACACAATACATTCGGAATCCGAAAGTATAAAATTATTAAACATGAAGACCACTAGATAATTCGTCTCAGATTCCAAGTTGAAGGAATGAACTTTCGGTCAGCGTAGCAAATGTCAAATAATTTCCTAAGATTGATGAATTCAAACTGTACGCTGCTGGAAATGAATTTCCTGTGCCACATCTTCAGTAAGTGTCCTACACTCAGATAGTGTTATATATAGACACAAACATATGATCAGTTTATCGGTGATTCGCTTGCATACTACTGCAGATGTTTAACAAGGTTGGAATTTGTATTCACCTTTGTCGATAGTATAATTTTTTTTTGAGGTTTTTTATTCTTATACTCTCAATTTTGGTCTTCAACAATGAAGTTTGGACTAGAAATTAACCTTTTAATAGTAAAATTATAATTAAAAAATTATCTCCTTAATAATGTTTTAAGTTAAAAACTAATCATTAACAGTTGTTTGAGATTGTTTTGCAAAAAATACCAAAAAACTCAAATTGGTTGTTTTGCAAAAAATACAAAAACACTCAATTCATTACCTAGTTTTATAGCAACTAAGACACCCTCCTCACATCAATAACCTGATTTCTTCCGCCTATAAGTGTTCTTTCTTCCACTTGCAGGAGAGCAAAAAAAAATTAGGAGAGGAATGTGACTTGACATTAGAGCAACGCAAAGGAAAAGCATGGTATTCAAAATTTAAGGAAACAGAGAACATAGGAAGGATTGATGGAAACAATTGTGTAAGGGAATTTTTGAGTAACTAGAAGTCGGGCAGATAGAAAGAACAGCCCCAAAGGCCAAATACTTTGAAGATTGTCGGTCCATGATAAAGAGAGTTGGTCTGTTTCACAGTTATGCATGGCAAAGATCCAAGGGCACTGTTTACTTGCCCATGTCCTCCCATGTCCTTGGCCTTCATACAAAAGGTTTTAATAAAGAGAGTGGAGGAGGAAAAGGTTTTAATAAAGAGAGTGGAGGAGGAGACTACTGAACAATTTATTACAAAAGTTGTTCAAGAGCAATTCTAAAGAAGAAGACGCAATGCTTAAAGTTTATCCACCTAGCAAAATGCTTAAATTTTTTAGGCTTTGATGGTCATCTAGGTGGGTTTGTCAAGTTGGTCCTAGCTCGAGATTTTGGGTAGCATTAATCTGTTTTGAAACGAAGCTCCCAATCCAAGCATCGTGAATGAAAGGGCATGGCATATCTCCTTGGAAGAAATACAACTTGGCTTTGATTCTCCCTCAATCGTCTGTATTATGACTGCGCTTGAGTTATGTGTGCTACGGTGTGACTGTGTGGGAAAGGTATTACATTGTTCTATCTTTTACATGCATAGCACCATCACCAAGATCCCATTTGCAACCAAATTTGGTATGGTTTTGGAATAGTAAGGTTAGGTCAGATCATATTGTGTATGGTTTTGGAATTTAAAATTTGGTTAAGATTCAAATAATATGTATACTGTAATTATAATTATAATTATAATTATAATTATAATTATAGTTAAAGAAATTTAAATTTAAATTATATAAAAATAGTTTTCTAAAACAAAATAAAATAAAATATAGAAAACAAATTATTTGCTATCATTTTAAATTTTTAAATAAAAAAATAATAATTCTTAATTAATAGTAAAAATAAAAGAGAAACCCTACTTTTACTTTTTACATAATCATATTATGAAATGTCTATTCATGCTCAAATGATTGTGAAGGAAAGCACGAGGAAAGTAAGAATATGTGAAGAAAAGCATGACCAAAAAGGGAATTTTGAGTAAAATCCACGACGAAACCCAAATGATTGTGAAAGAAAGCATGAGGAAAGTGGATACGGCCCACATTCCTAAAAGTCATGGCCCTGATCTTTCAACCATTGAAAATAATGGTGGGCACTGCGGTCCCTAGTTAGAGATGATGCCCACTGCAGCTGCGTTTGGTAGTCCAGTTTGACTGGAAAAAGGAAAGGAATTAACTGTACTGTACACCATTACCTCAGCGTTTTCCTCGGCCGGCCCTTCTCTTTTTGACACGACTTTTGGTGGAATTCCATTCATCCATCCAGAGTGGGCCATTACCATTACAGACAACACAACCCCATGTTCACACAATCGACGCAGTTTGGAATTAATCTCTTGACGCTTCGAACATCATTCCCATGAGAATCCTTGCACATAAACTGTGATGTATAATTTCATTGGACATGGAAAAGGGCATAATCCTTGCACATAAACTGTGATATATGATTTCATTGAACTCTATTTATACATTAAAAATAAAATTTAAACTTCACACAATTCGAGTTTATTAAAAAAATAGGCAAAAAGACCAAATGGTCGATATTTTCAATTTTATATGGAATAATCACGAACAAAATGGTCGTATTTTCTATTTTCAATCGAATAATCATAGTCCATGACGTTGGGGAATGTGCCCCTTGCTATCAGTGGGCCATTGCCATTGACTCCACTAGAATTCCCAACCCGTTTGCAAAACGAAAGATTAAGTTGTTGTTGTGAAGCCGTGAGAACAGGTTCATGAGTTGGAAGATTCAAACTTTAGATAGTGGAATCAGAGACTATAAAATTATTAAACATGAAGTCCACTAGATAATTCGTCTCAGATTCCAAAGTTGAAGGAATGAATTTTCGGTCAGTGTAGCAGAAGATGTCAAGAAATTTCCCAAAATTGATGAAATCAAACTGTACGCTGCTGGAAATGAATTTCATGTGTCATATCTGCAGTACGTGTCCCACACTCAGATTGTGTTATATATAGACACAAACGTATAATCAGTTTATCAGTGATTCGATCGCATACTACTGCAGGAGCTAACCCTAGCGGTCTTTAGTACCTACTTTGCCAAGGGATTAGTACTTGACAACTTTGAAATTCACAACTTGTCTCGAATCCCAGATAATCTATCCTTGCAAATAATGAGGACAGAAATTCATAAATCCGTGACTAGAATTGTAGATTGCATATATTCACCAACAGTCATGAGGGTGAAGAGGTTAACCTGCACCAGTGTTCAGCACCAACAGCTTACAACCCGGAAATCATTTGCTCGTTATTCAAGAATGTGTCATCCCCTTATCAGTGGAGTAGAAGAAATGGACCGGTACAAAAACAAAGAGCTGGCAGATATGTGGGAGGATATCCAAGGACAAAACTGGTGGAAGGGGTTACTAGATCCCATGAATCCAGTTTTGAAAAAGGATCAAGGGAAAAGAGCACCGCAGTACTGCACAGTCAATTTAAAATTAACTGCGCCATAAACAAATCTTTTATTTTGCTGCGGACTTTGACAGAAGCTCTAATTTTGACTTTGCGAATGACTTTCACTTCCGCGAGCATTTACTTCACGTGAATTAACTTTGCGGACTTTTACTTTGCCGCAACTTTTGATATCGCACCAAATTTACTTCGCAGTAAATTAACTTCGCACATCATGTGATATGCAATAACCTTGCGATATGCAATACTTGCGGAAATTATAAACTTGAAAATATTTTTACTCCATGTAACTTCGTAACTTCGCCGACAACTTGACTTTGATAAATACACTCTTAAGCAAACTATATAATGAGATATTTCTTGTTAAAACATATGAATGGAAGAATGAAGATTATGCCAAAGTTACTCCGTGTTAAACTAAAACTTTATCGCCGTGAAATACTTGGAATTCTTGAGTTCTTTTACTAACAGTAAATGTAAACATCATTTACGTAGCTGAATAAGAAGAAGATGTGCGACATGCATTAACCACCATTCTTGAGAATGAACACAAAATAACTATTGACTTATATATTACTACAGTAGAACAAGTAACATTGCCGCAATACAAAGAGATGGTAAATACTTCAATCTTTCACCATTTTACGCAGAGCTTGGGATCCTCATACATTTCACGATGAACTTCTTCTTCTCCTTCCACTCCTCTTACATCTCTACTTAATCTAATGAGAGTGATTTATATTTATACATAAACTTGGGATCGCTTCGCCTGGAAGCTATTGAACTTCATTAAAGACTGTAATTAATTTCTACCTAAGAATTTCAACTTGCGGGATAGAAATGTGGCTGATTAAATACTAGGAAGAGTGCACGATGTCTTCTAACGACAGACTGTCTGACCTCTTTGTGATACAGCGGACTAACAAAACGTCTGACGGGGTCACTAATAGAGCCGGCGTGAACTAGATGTGCATTCAACTCGTAAGTGCATTTCTCCAACACTCCCTCTTAATTATGAGTTGATGACAAAATTTTACAAAATGATTCAGAGCTGCAACATGCTCTGTGCATGACAAAGTTCACTGTGTAGAACTTGTCACTCCTAAAAAACTTCGCAGATATTGGAATGTGTCTCTTTCCAATGGTTTTGTGAAGATGTCCGCAACCTGATCTTCAGACCTGCAAAATTCTAAACAGATTTCCTTGATGTTTATTAATTCTCTGATGAAATGATACCTTGTGTCGATGTGCTTGGTTATCTTGTGGTACACGTGTTTCTTTGACAGTGCGATAGCGGAATTATTGTCGCAGTAAATGACTGTGGGTTCTTGCTGGTGCTGCGACAAATCACTTAACATCCTCTGCATCCAAACGGCTTGACATGCAACGCTTGTAGCTGCAATATACTCTGCTTCTACTGAAGAAAGAGTTACAATTGGTTGTTTCTTTGAAGCCCGTGATACAACACCTGTTCCTACATTAAATGTATTGCCGAATGTGCTTTTTTTGTCATCTACGCTGCCTCCATTGTCGTTGTCTATGTACCCGATGAGTTTGAAATTTTCTGCAGTTGAATACAAAATACCGAAGTCTCTTGTTCCACTTATATACCTCGGAATTCTTTTACCTTCTTGCCAATGCGATTCTTTTGGTGTCTCCATGAATCTTGAGATTAAGCTGACTCCATACATGATGTCTGGCCTTGTCGCTATAAGGTACATAAGACTTCCAACGAGTCTTTTAAACAACGTAGGATCTACATTGGATCCATCATCATCCTTGCTCAATTTCAAACCTGTTATCACTAGTGTTGGGGCTGTCTTATAGTTTAACATCTTAAATATGTTTAAGACGTCACTTGCATACTTCGAATGTGATATGAATATACCATTTCCATATGCCCAGAAAATACTTCATATGCCTCAAATTTATCATTTCAAATTCTCTTTCCATGACTGTTCTAAATTCTTCTATGCCGAAATCACCAGTAAATATTAAGTCATCTACCTACAAGCAGACGATTAGCTTATTACCTTGCTTGTTGATTTTTGTGTACAGCGTTGGCTCACATTCACTTCTGTGAAATCCATTTTGAATGAGGTAAGAGTCAATGCGACTGTACCAAGCTCGCGGATCTTGCTTCAAACCATAGAGTGCCTTTTTCAGTCTTTATACTCTATGTCCTTCTCCTGGAACTTCATAGCCTTATGGCTTCTCCACGTATACTTCTTCCTCCAGGTAACCATTTAAAAATGCAGACTTAACATCCATTTGATAAACAAACCATTTCTTTTGTGCTACGATAGCCAGAACTGTTCTGACAGTGTCCATTCGTGCTACAGGTGTGAAAGTTTCATTGAAGTCTATGCCAGGCTGCTGTGTGAATCCTCTTGCTACCAATATCGCCTTGTGCTTCTACACATTTCCTTCAGCATCTTGCTTGGTCTTATAAATCCATTTGACGCTTATCACATCCTTGTCGATAGGAACGTCGACTAATTCCCATGTTTGATTTTTCTCAATGCATTCAATTTCTTCATCCATGGCTTGTGCCCAGACGTCATCTTCAATTGCTTCTTCAAATGTTAGCGGATCATTAAATTGAGAAAATAATGCAAAACATGAAAAAGAATTTGGTGTACTAATTTCATATATCTCACGCAGACTTCTTGTTCTTAGCGGAGTTGCTGGTGTCGAACTGCTTGATGGAGTTTGTTGCGCACTGGCTGTGCTTGTCGGAGTTACTTGCGTTGTGACTGATGTTGCGGTACCTTGTGTTGAAACATGTTGCGATGTCCTAAGAGTAGATGATGCTGCAACATTTTGATTTATATGCGGAGTCTCAACCGCATCTTCTGCAATGTCATCATGCTCAACATGTGACACGATTTTCACATTGTTCTCAACAGTTCCATCCCATGCTTCATTTTCCACAAACTAAACATTGCGACTCATAAGGACTTTCCTTGCAACGGGATCATACAACTTGTATGCTTTTGTATCTTCAGAATATCCAATAAAGATGCATTTCTGTCCTTTATTGTCTAATTTTCTTCTTAGCTCATCTGGAACATGTGCGTATGCTACACAACTAAAAAATTTTAAATGTGAAACACTATGTTTCATACCTGTCCATGCTTCCTGCGGAACCTTGTTTTTCACGCTCTTCGTCAGACATCGATTCATGATGTATATTGCAGTTGCCACTGCTTCAACCCAATATTCATTCGACAGATGCATCGCTGACAACATGCTGCGCGCCATTTCCATAATGGTTCTGTTCTTTCTTTCTGCGATGCCATTCTACTACGGTGTGTACCGCGCAGCGGACTATTTCTGTATGCCATGATTCTTGCAAAAGTTCAAGAAATCATTTGAAACATACTCACCTCCTCTGTCTGTTCTCAATATCTTGATGCTGTAACCACTCTGCTTTTCCACAAGTGCCTTGAACTGCTGAAAACAACCAAATGCATCAGATTTATGTTTCAGAAAATAGAACCATGTTTTTCTTGTGAAATCATCAATAAATGTGAGAAGATAAGTGCATCCACCCATGGACGATGTTTGCATCGGTCCACAAATATCAGAGTGCACTATTTCAAGTGGTGCACGAGCTCTATATGACTCTCCAACTAGAAAAGTCTCCCTATGTTGTTTTCCAAAGATACAGCCTTCACATATTTTCTCTGGTTTTTCAATCAATAGCAATCCTTTCACCATGTTCTTCATGTGTAGTAGCTTCAACCCACCAAAGTTCAGATGTCCAAATCTGAAATGCCATAACCAGGATTCATCCTTGATTTCTGTCTGAAACGTAGCTTGCATTGCGTTGCCTTTTTCTTCCTTGCCGCAATAAACTTCTACTTCTTTGCTTTCTGCTTTGAACGCAGTTCCATAATTTCCATTCTGACTTGCATGAACAACTTGAGTTGTTTTTCCTTTTATGTTGGGTCTTATCCTCAAAGGAAACAAGAAATTGCTTGTCATCTGCACTTCAACAATTAATTGATTGCTAGGATATATGTCCTTAATCACACAACGCTTACCTACCATGTGAACTCTGTAACAAGTTTCCATCAGCTGACCAATGCTCATCAGGTTGTGCTTCAAATCTTGAACATAATACACAACAGACATATATTTCTGCTACCCCTGTTTTGTTAAAATATCAATAGTACCCTTTCCCAAAACAGTAACTTGAATATTGTTTCCAAGTGTTACATCAGTTTGAATTGATTTATCTAGACTAGAAAATAAACTTAAATTACCAGTCATATGATTGCTACAACCAGAGTCTAAATACCATATGTCATTTGGACTTTCTTGGACAGCATTGCATTCCAGTGGAGATGCGCATGCTAAGAATAGTGAGTTGTTCGGTGCGTTGTTGTTGCTTGACTGCGCTTCACCTTGTTTTCCTTGGTCATACTGCTTCTTCCTGCATTCATATGCGAAGTGTCCATACTTCTTGCAGTAATGACATTGAATTTTTTATTTATCATACCTTTGTCCACTTGGCTGACTGGGCATCTGATTCTGATTTCTACCAGCAACATGTGCAGAACTGCTGCTGCAATCTCCTCTGAAAGAAATTCGTCCTCTGCCTGTAGAGCTTGATCTTCCTATGTCTCTACCGCGACTTATGGATGACTGTGCTGCGAATGCACCTTCCAGCGATGTGTCTGAACCACTGATTCTATGTTCATGACTGAGTAATGAGGCTTGCAACTCATCAATAGTAAATGTGGACAGATCTTTGTTTTCTTCCAGGGTCACAACTAACGATTCAAATTTCTTTGGCAGGACTCTAAGAACTTTTTCAACAACTCTTTGCTCGCCTAGTGTTTCTCCATGAGACTTTATTTGATTAACTAGACCAATAACACGAGTATAGAATGAGTCTACTGACTCTGTGTTTTTCATAGATAGAGATTCAAAATCTCTTTTCAGAATCTGAGGTTTAGCAGTTTTTATTTTGTTCAAACCTTGGTATGATGTTTCCAGCGTGTCCCATGCTTCCTTGGCTGACTGCGTTGCTACTACTCTTGGGAGTATTGATTCATGTGTCACTTGATGTATGTGGAACAACACCTTTCCGTCTTTCTTCATCTGTTCCTTCAAAACATCCTTCTCAGCTTGTGTGAGATTGTTGTATGCTTCCAAATCTGCTGGTTCAGCATAGCCTTGCTGGACTATGTCCCATACATCTTGTCCTCTAAACAATGCTTTCATAGTTAGCGACCAATATTCATAATTTTTACTGGAAAATATTGGAGTTTGTAAATTACCAGAAGTGGAAGCCATCACTTTTCCCTTTTTGTAAATAGAATTCTTCTTTGCCATAAACCAGGCTCTGATACCAGATGAAGGGAAAAGAGCACCGCAGTACTGCACAGTCAATTTAAAATTAACTGCGCGGTAAACAAATCTTTTCTTTTGTTGCGGACTTTGATGAAAGCTCTAATTTTGACTTTGCGAATGACTTTCACTTCCGCAAGCATTTACTTCACGTGAATTAACTTTGTGGACTTTTACTTTGCCGCAACCTTTGATATCACACCAGATTTACTTCGCAGTAAATTAACTTCGCACATCATGCGATATGCAATAACCTTGCGATATGCGACATGCAATACTTGCCGAAATTATAAACTTGAAGCATAACCTCGCGATATGTGATATGCGATACTTGCGGAAATTATAAACTTGAAGCATAACCTTGCGATATGCGATATGCAATACTTGCGGAAGTTATAAACTTGAAAACATTTTTACTCCGCGTAACTTCGTAACTTCGCCGACAACTTGACTTTGATAAATACACTCTTAAGAAAACTATATAATGAGATATTTCTTGTTAAAACATATGAACGGAAGAATGAAGATTATGCCGAAGTTACTCTGTGTTAAACTAAAACTTTACCACCGTGAAATACTTGGAATTCTTGATTTCTTTTACTAACAGTAAATGTAAACATCATTTACGTAGGTGAATAAGAAGAAGATGTGCGACATGCATTAACCACCATTCTTGAGAATGAACACAAAATAACTGTTGACTTATATATTACCGCAGTAGAACAAGTAACATTGCCGCAATACAGAGAGATGGTAAATACTTCAATCTTTCACCATTTTAGGAGATCTTGGGCTCCTCATACATTTCACGATGAACTTCTTCTTCTCCTTCCACTCCTCTTACATCTCTACTTAATCTAATGAGAGTGATTTATATTTATACATAAACTTGGGATCGCTTTTCCTGGAAGCTATTGAACTTCATTAAAGATTGTTGATACAGCGGACTGACAAAACAAAACATCTGACGCGGTGACTGATAAAGCCAGCGTGAACTAGATGCGCATTCAACTTGTAAGTACATTTCTCCAACAGAGGAGATCCTCAGATATGGTGATTTTGCATAGTTATGCTATGATGCGTTCAATAGCAAGCTTTGCATGAATGATTCTGGCAGGTGTCAGTACAGCCTAGATAAAGCTTTTGATAATAATTTGGGGGTTTACCATGGCTAAAAAGTGACCTAGTATTTGTATGCAGAGATTGATATTAAATTGGAGAAGCCGATAAAGCCATCTGTTTGGATTGGCTTTATTGCAGTCTGCACAGACGCTCAAGAGATACGGAGACTGGGCAGGTGTGATATTTTAGTTGCGTGGAGAGGAACCCAAACCTTCCGGGAGTGGATAATAGATCTTACATACTTCATCTTGTCAACAACCACGAAACCGGAGAAGAAAAGGGGTTTGTAAACTGTTATACATCTGTGGGTCAGGATTCAAGATGTGCCAAAAAGACGGTTAGTTCAGAGATTATAAAACTGGTGGATAAATACAAGGACGAAAATGTGTGTAACTTTGACGGGACATAGATTAGGAGCTGCTCTGGCAACATTGAGTTCATATAACATTAAACAGATCCTTATGGCACATTCACCGTTAGCACGTTCTATACCTGTGACTGTGTTTGCATTTGCATCTCCGCGCGTAGGAAATAGAGCATTCGCCCTGCGACTGGAGGAGCTTGGAGTGAGGGTATTACGGTTGGTGAATAAGAACGACCTTGTTCCCAAAGTTCCCGGACTTGTTCTCAACGATAAGTCATTTGAATGGTTCAGGAAAATGTTCGATTGGTTTCCTTGGGCATATTTTCACGTGGGAGTGCAAATTGTTTTGGACAACAATGCCTCTCCCCTTCTCAAACAGAACTATAATCCTACTTCCACTCACAATTTGGAGGTTTATCTTCATCTGATCGATGGGTATGTGGGAAAGGGTAAACCTTTCAAATCTTTGGGGAGAGATCCTGCTCTTATCAACAACAGTTGCGACTTACTGATTGAAGACCTTGGCATACCCCCTCGTTGGTCGGAGCAGCAACCGTAATAGCGAGATCAAATCCATAGAGCTCGACAACCACATGGAAGTATGGAATGTCCGATTGTTGAATTACTTAAGAATTATTTCATGTTTTTCTCCGACTGACTATGCCCTTAACGTGAGTCAATCGAGTAATCATGACAATATGTGTGCCCCATCACAACATCAGAGTAGCTTGCTTGCTGATTGTATCCAAGCAAGCAACTAGCAGGGCATAGGAATTTTAGTTATATGGACCTTTCATTAAAATATTTTACCTTGTGATAGATTATCGAACAAAAAAATTAGACTTACCTGCAATTGTATTTCTACTTGAAACGGAGCTCTATTAACTTATAAATTTATACAAAAGTGTGTACAAAGATCATAGAAATTATTAAGAATCGTTTCATTGAATTATAAGATAAAGAAAACTGAACGTTAACTTTTTAAATGGAAAACTTGTGTAAAAATAAAGACAACCCTCATATATATTTTAAAATTCCCAGGGATCTTTAACAACTTTACAAAATACGGTCTGATTTAATCTCTTGAATTTACACAACAAGAATAAAATAAGAAGAGTTACCATGGTTATCTACAAAAATCCTGAACATTAAAATAAAATTATGATTAAGTTATTATAAAAATTAATTTCATTAATTAAATTGAATGATATTTATATTTTAGAATTTTTGGTGGATTATCATTTATGCTTTTCTTAGATTGAAGGAGAATGAGACTAATGTCTTATCTAAATTCAAAATTCCAAATAAACAATTATATAAAAAAAATATAAAGATAAGTCGTGATTCATGCATGAATAACTAATAGCTCATAAATGGATAATAAATAGTCACAAACAACCCAATTAACTGAGTAAGAGAAGCATAAAGAAGAAGTGAGTACAAATAAATATAGAAAGCAAGTATTAAATAACCTATTCATTAGTCATAAATGTATATAAACCACAAGTTAAATAGATATGCTAATATACATACATGTAATAATTATTAAAATTTTACAGGATAATTAAATTAAAAAAATTATAAATTGTAATCAAACAAACATCCTAAAACTCTCCACAGTTTCATCAATGCATAGATAAAGGTTTATTAAAACATCTCCGCAAAAATGTTCCTAGAAGCCCTGTCTGCTCCCGTGCAGCGGGATTACATATGGGATTTAATAGTAAATGGTTATAGGTAATATATGATCAAATCCTTCCTCACCGTAATGAGGAGATCGTTTTAAATGACTCAATTTCATGCTCAATTAAATTCAGGCTTCCTTGCAACGGGATCATACAACTTGTATGCTTTTGTATCTTCAGAATATCCAATAAAGATGCGTTTCTGTCCTTTATTGTCTAATTTTCTTCTTAGCTCATCTGGAACATGTGCATATGCTACACAACCAAAAAATTTTAAATGTGAAACACTATGTTTCATACCTGTCCATGCTTCCTGTGGAACCTTGTTCTTCACGCTCTTCGTCGGACATCGATTCATGATGTATATTGCAGTTGCCACTGCTTCAGCCCAATATTCATTCGACAGATGCATCGCTTCCAACATGCTGCGCGCCATTTCCATAATGGTTCTGTTCTTTCTTTCTGCGATGCCATTCTACTGCGGTGTGTACTGCGCAGTGAACTGTTTCTGTATGCCATGATTCTTACAAAAGTTCAAGAAATCATTTGAAACATACTCACCTCCTCTATCTGTTCTCAATATCTTGATGCTGTAACCACTCTGCTTTTCCACAAGTGCCTTGAACTGCTGAAAACAACCAAATGCATCAGATTTATGTTTCAGAAAATAGAACCATGTTTTTCTTGTGAAATCATCAATAAATGTGAGAAGATAAGTGCATCCACCCATGGACGGTGTTTGCATCGGTCCACAAATATTAGAGTGCACTATTTCAAGTGGTGCACGAGCTCTATATGACTTTCCAACTGGAAAAGTCTCCCTATGTTGTTTTCCAAAGATACAGCCTTCACATATTTTCTCTGGTTTTTCAATCAATGGCAATCCTTTCACCATGTCCTTCATGTGTAGTAGCTTCAACCCACCAAAGATCAGATGTCCAAATCTGAAATGCCATAACCAGGATTCATCCTTGATTTCTGTCTGAAACGTAGCTTGCATTGCGCTGCCTTTTTCTTCCTTGTCACAATAAACTTCTGCTTCTTTGCTTTCTGCTTTGAACGCAGTTCCATAATTTCCATTCTGACTTGCATGAACAACTTGAGTTGTTTTTCCTTTATGATGGGTCTTATCCTCAAAGGAAACAAGCAATTGCTTGTCATTTGCACTTCAACAATTAATTGATTGCTGGGATATATGTCCTTAATCACACAGTGCTTACCTACCATGTGAACTCTGTAACAAGTTTCCATCAGCTGACCAATGCTCATCAGGTTGTGCTTCAAACCTTGAACATAATACACATCAGACATATATTTCTGCTACCCCTGTTTTGTTAAAATATCAACAATACCCTTTCCCAAAACAGTAACTTGAATATTGTTTCCAAGTGTTACATCAGTTTGAATTGATTTATCTAGACTGGAAAATAAACTTAAATTACCAGTCATATGATTGCTACAACCAGAGTCTAAATACCATATGTCATTTGGACTTTCTTGGACAGCATTGCATTCCAATGGAGATGCGCATGCTAAGAATAGTGAGTTGTTCGGTGCGTTGTTGTTGCTTGACTGCGCTTCACCTTGTTTTTCTTGGTCATACTGCTTCTTCCTGCATTCATATGCGAAGTGTCCATACTTCTTGCAGCAATGACATTGAATTTTTTATTTATCATACCTTTGTCCACTTGGCTGACTGGGCATCTGATTCTGATTTCTACCAGCGACATGTGCAGAACTGCTGCTGCAACCTCCTCTAAAAGAAATTCGTCCTCTCCCTCTAGAGCTTGATCTTCCTCTGTCTCTACCGCGACTTATGGATGACTGTGCTGCGAATGCACCTTCCAGTGATGTGTCTGAACCACTGATTCTATGTTCATGACTGAGTAATGAGGCTTGCAACTCATCAATAGTAAATGTGGATAGATCTTTGTTTTCTTCCAGGGTCACAACTAACGATTCAAATTTCTTTGGCAGAACTCTAAGAACTTTTTCAACAACTCTTTGCTCGCCTAGTGTTTCTCCATGAGACTTTATTTGATTAACTAGACCAATAACACGAGTATAGAATGAGTCTACTGACTCTGTGTTTTTCATAGATAGAGATTCAAAATCTCTTCTCAGAATCTGAAGTTTAGCAGTTTTTATTTTGTTCAAACCTTGGTATGATGTTTCCAGCGTGTCCCATGCTTCCTTGGCTGACTGCGCTGTTGCTACTCTTGGGAGTATTGATTCATGTGTCGCTTGATGTATGTGGAACAACACCTTTCCATCTTTCTTCATCTGTTCCTTCAAAACATCCTTCTCAGCTTGTGTGAGATTGTTGTATGCTGCCAGATCTGCTGGTTCAGCATAGCCTTGCTGGACTATGTCCCATACATCTTGTCCTCTAAATAATGCTTTCATAGTTAGTGACCAATATTCATAATTTTTACCAGAAAATATTGGAGTTTGTAAATTACCAGAAGTGGAAGCCATCACTTTTCCCTTTTTGTAAATAGAATTCTTCTTTGCCGTAAACCAGGCTCTGATACCAGATGAAGGGAAAAGAGCACTGCAGTACTGCACAGTCAATTTAAAATTAACTGCGTGGTAAACAGATCTTTTCTTTTGCTGCGGACTTTGACGAAAGCTCTAATTTTGACTTTGTGAATGACTTTCACTTCTGCGAGCATTTACTTCACGTGAATTAACTTTGCGGACTTTTACTTTGTCGTAACCTTTGATATCGCACCAAATTTACTTCGCAGTAAATTAACTTCGCACATCATGCGATATGCAATAACCTTGCGATATGCGATATGCAATACTTGCGGAAATTATAAACTTGAAGCATAACCTTGCGATATGTGATATGCGATACTTGCAGAAATTATAAACTTGAAGCATAACCTTGCGATATGCGATATGCAATACTTGCGGAAGTTATAAACTTGAAAATATTTTTACTCAGCGTAACTTCGTAACTTCGCCGACAACTTGACTTTGATAAATACACTCTTAAGCAAACTATATAATGAGATATTTCTTGTTAAAACATATGAACGGAAGAATGAAGATTATGCCGAAGTTACTCCCTGTTAAACTAAAACTTTACCGCCATAAAATACTTGGAATTCTTGATTTCTTTTACTAACAGTAAATGTAAACATCATTTACGTAGGTGATTAAGAAGAAGATGTGCGACATGCATTAACCACCATTCTTGAGAATGAACACAAAATAACTGTTGACTTATATATTACCGCAGTAGAACAAGTAACATTGCCGCAATACAGAGAGATGGTAAATACTTCAATCTTTCACTATTTTAGGAGAGCTTGGGCTCCTCATACATTTCACGATGAACTTCTTCTTCTCCTTCCACTCCTCTTACATCTCTACTTAATCTAATGAGAGTGATTTATATTTATACATAAACTTGGGATCGCTTTGCCTGGAAGCTATTGAACTTCATTAAAGATTGTCGATACAGCAGACTGACAAAACAAAACGTCTGACGCGGTGACTGACAGAGCCAACGCGAACTAGATGTGCATTCAACTTGTAAGTACATTTCTCCAACAGAGGAGATCCTCAGATATGGTGATTTTGTATAGTTATGCTATGATGCGTTCAATAGCAAGCTTTGCATGAATGATTATGGCGGGTGTCAGTACAACCTGGATAAAGATTTTGATAATAATTTGGGGGTTTACCACGGCTACAAATTGACCAAGTATTTGTATGCAGAGACTGATATTAAATTGGAGAAGCCGATAAAGCCATCTGTTTGGATTGGCTTTATTGCAGTCTGCACAGACGCTCAAGAGATACGGAGACTGGGCAGGTGTGATATTTTAGTTGCGTGGAGAGGAACCCAAACCTTCTGGGAGTGGATAATAGATCTTACATACTTCATCTTGTCAACAACCACGGAACCCGAGAAGAAAAGGGGTTTGTAAACTTTTATACATCTGTGGGTCAGGATTCAAGATGTGCCAAAAAGACGGTTAGTTCAGAGATTATAAAACTGGTGGATAAATACAAGGACGAAAATGTGTGTAACTTTGACGGGACATAGGTTAGGAGTTGCTCTGGCAACATTGAGTTCATATAACATTAAACAGATCCTTATGGCACATTCACCATCAGCATGTTCTATACCTGTGACTGTGTTTGCATTTGCATCTTCGCGCGTAGGAAATAGAGCATTCGCCCTGCGACTGGAGGAACTTGGAGTGAGGGTATTACGGTTGGTGAATAAGAACGACCTTGTTCCCAAAGTTCCCGGCCTTGTTCTCAACGATAAGTCGTTTGAATGGTTCAGGAAAATGTTCGATTGGTTTCCTTGGCCATATTTTCATGTGGGAGTGCAAATTGTTTTGGACAACAATGCCTCTCCCTTCTCAAACAGACCTATAATCCTACTTCCACTCACAATTTGGAGGTTTATCTTCATCTGATCGATGGGTATGTGGGAAAGGGTAAACCTTTCAAATCTTTGGGGAGAGATCCTGCTCTTGTCAACAACAGCTGCGACTTACTGATTGAAGACCTTGGCATACCCCCTCGTTGGTCGGAGCAGCAACCGTAATAGTGAGATCAAATCCATAGAGCTCGACAACCACATGGAAGTATGGAATGTCCAATTGCTGAATTACTTAAGAATTATTTCATGTTTTTCTCCGACTAACTATGCCCTTAACGTGAGTCAATCAAGTAATCATGACAATATGTGTGCCCCATCACAGCATCAGAGTAGCTTGCTTACTGATTGTATCCAAGCAAGCAACTAGCAGGGCATAGGAATTTTAGTTATATGGACCTTTCATTAAAATATTTTACCTTGTGATAGATTATCGAACAAAAAAATTAGACTTACGTGCAATTGTATTTCTACTTGAAACAGAGCTCTATTAACTTATAAATTTATACAAAAGTGTGTACAAAGATCATAGAAATTATTAAGAATAATTTCATTGAATTATAAGATAAAGAAAACTGAACGTTAACTTTTTAAATGGAAAACTTGTGTAAAAATAAAGACAACCCTCATATATATTTTAAAATTCCCAGGGATCTTTAACAACTTTACAAAATACGGTCTGATTTAATCTCTTGAATTTACACAACAAGAATAAAATAAGAAGAGTTACCATGGTTATCTACAAAAATCCTGAACATTAAAATAAAATTATGATTAAGTTATTATAAAAATTAATTTCATTAATTAAATTGAATGATATTTATATTTTAGAATTTTTGGTGGATTATCATTTATGCTTTTCCTAAATTGAAGAAAAATGAGATTAATGTCTTATCTAAATTCAAAATTCCAAATAAACAATTATATAAAAAAAAATATAAAAATAACTGGTGATTGATGCATGAATAACTAATAACTCATAAATGAATAATAAATAGTCACAAACAACCCAATTAACTGAGTAAGAGAAGCATAAAGAAGAAGTGAGTACAAATAAATATAGAAAACAAGTAATAAATAACCTATTCATTAGTCATAAATATATATAAACCACAAATTAAATAGCTATGCTAATATACATACATGTAATAATTATTAAAATTTTACAATATAATTAAATTAAAAAAATTAAAAATTGTAATCAAACAAACATCCTAAAACTCTCCAGAGTTTTCATCAATGCATAGATAAAGGTTTATTAAAACATCTCCGCAAAAATGTTCCTAGCAGCCCTGTCTGCTCCCGTGCAGCGGGATTACATATGGGATTTGATAGTAAATGGTTATAGGTAATAAATGATCAAATCCTTCCTCACCGTAATGAAGAGATCGTTTTAAATGACTCAATTTCATGCTCAATTAAATGTTCCCGGGCAACAACAAATAAATTCAGGGTTCCAAGCGGAACTAGGCCTGTCCGAGTTTAAAAAGCTGCTGATCTAGAAGAACTCCTTCACGGGTTCCTATCTGAGTTCAAAACGCTGCTAATTTGGAAGAACTCGTTCCCATACTGCTGCTGAAGCTAGGCAGGATGTACAAGCTCATTTCTGGGGTCTGAGGTCGAGGTTCATTCTTTTAGACAACAGTTGGGCAGCTCATTTTTTTGGCCGTTTTAGGCATAGTAACATAATTTTAGTATGAATATGGATATAAAGGCATAGTAGCATAATTAGAATATATAAATATTATTTGGTATATCTAAAGAAAAAATTCAATAGTGATAATACTGAGGTAGACTTCATATATGAATATTAATTTCAATCAAATATACAAGAATATATCATAAATGTACATTTAAAATTATTAGTTTATTTCTATACAGGTTATTTACAATCAAAATTACTATTTAAAAATAAAAATATAAAATCTCAATGTACTAGGATACAGAGTGTGAGAGATAACAGTTAGTTAGTAATAAGTGTGAGAGATAACAACTAGTTAATAATTATTATTTTTATAAAAAAATATAAAATTAAATGTAATTTACATTTTATAGTGATTGAAGAATCAAAATGTGGTATTTCAAAATTTAATTTTTCAATGTATTAGTATTTGGCAAATTCGAATTGTTCCAAATTTTTGTATATAAAAAGCCAATACCACCGAATTATGCTAATATAATTTCAAGCGTAAATTAGTTCTTTTCAACAACAACCCAGCAAGAAGCCGAAGCTCATTTTTCTAGGTGTCTCAAGCTAGATTCATTTTTTTTATCCACAAATTCATAAACTAAATACCTTCCAATATTGCTAGCAAATAAGGCTCTTAAAAGTAGTTCAACGAGGGCTTCTTGAATCTAGAATATTTTTGCAGGTCCACTTATATGAGAAGAAAAGTGGAGAATACAAGAAAAATAGCTACGATGCAGCTAGTCCCTGCTCCTGCTCCTGTGACATTGATTTGTTTGTTTGAACATGATAAAGTGAAGAAAAAAATCAAATATGAAATAGTATCACTCTTAACTTGTGGAGTAGTAGAATAGTTATTAAATTTAGTTATATTTCTAAAAGGAAAATATGTTTTTTTTTTTTTAAGGTTCATACTTATTGAGTTTGGTGACCTTAAAAGACTAGTGTCTTTACACTACATCCATTACACGTATCAGGGATGTAAATTATTAAATTAATTGACTAATTTTAAGTCCTAATGGAATTGTAAGTGAGTTTAAAAAATCTTAGGTCGATGATTTATTGGTTCCTTGGGAATCTTTACTTATTTGTAAATTAGAAATAGCTACAAAGTAGCTAGTCCCTGCTTTAGAATTATGTTTAATTTGTTTAATTGATTAAAAGATTAAAGTATTTAATAAAAAAAGTTAGTTAAATGTATACATAGATCTTGGCACATTATGAGACTCTTAGCAAAATGAAATTTATTACAAACATTCTTTGTCTCTGCTCCAGCTTAATCCTAAATGGCTAATCTATTGTGCTTGATAAAGCCCTCACAAGCTAGATTCATTCTACAATTTGAAATACATCACACAAGCACATGAAAATTGCTCAATTTGTCCACAAAACCAGCTGATTTTTCATTAACGCTCAATAGGGATCAAAAAACCCAGAAATTTTCCATCACCCATTTTGAAAATTATCTTTTGTTACTTCCGTTTCCCTAAGGCAGCCTCTTCCATTCACCTTGCCCGTTACTGTACCTGCCTTAGCGATCCTAGTTTAGGGATACCCCCCTAGTGTTGGAGAAGAGCCAACCTGAAGCGAAGAGGAGAGGAGTGTGGTGACATTGGCCTCTCTCCTGAGAGAGTTGTCATTTCGGTTGGCGTGTTGCATTTTGGGCTTTCAAACGACACGCATGCCATTTCGGAGGACAACATTTGAGTGATAATGATATGGCCATCACAACAAGTGGAATTCCACCATCAAATTAAGAACCAGGAAAATGATTATAAATGATTCTTAACAAGGAGGCAACCATTGCTTGCAAATTTGACAACCAAAAAGGACCATTTATATCAATGAACTATTTAGTTCAATAATGAAAAATGAGATCTTTCCCTGCCCATTTCACTAGCATTCAACCCTTCATATTAAGATATTTAGCTATTACAAGAACAAACTTACTATGATGGCATGGCAAAGGCTCAATTTCTTGCATGTTGTATAATCCTCAAGGCATATAATGCAGGTCCTGGAATTGCCCTCGTCATAAGTAGGTGATGTGAATATGAGAGTTGGTAATGTTTTCAGCTCTTCACAACTCATAGTGTTGCTTAGTACCTACTTCTTATATAAAAATCCATATAAGAAATATTCTATTAAAAGTTATAAACAAAATGCAAATCTAAAACTATTTTATATACTTAAAAGTTATTACATTCATATAAATATTAATATTGATCTTGTTAAACTTGGTAATTTTATATTTTTGATAAGTTGAAACTTGTAAAGGTAATAGTGATTTTAAGCATTTAAATCAAAATAGTTGTTATAATTTAGAATAAAAAATTAAACCAAATCAAGTTATCCTAAAATATTAATTTTTTTCATAAATATATTGTATATAATTTATAAAAAAATTATAATTATTTACTTATCATTCATATATATAAAAATTAACAATCTTAAATTTATAGAATATATAAATAATATTAAAATAAAATTATTTTTTATAACGTTAACTCAAATTTTGAAAGAAAAAGGGCTACCTGGTAGCATATACCTACCGACGTAGCATTTGCCAGTATAGAATGAAGCAATATTATGCAAAGAATATAAGGTAGCATTTGCCCATTATAGAATGAAGCAATATTATGCAAAGAATATTATAGTTACAACTTTCCATTGATAATTTGGGAGCTTTAACTAGTAGAAGTTCATGACATACATAAAATTGTCAAACGCTTGTGACTGTCTTTGTCAATTTCTATGCTCTTTTACATCAAACTATTTCTACTGTATTTGTCAATTTCTATGCTATTTTACATGCTTACTCTGTGGTAAGTTTGATATTTGAACAACAATCAATGTTTCTTAGCTTCGCTATGCTTAGCAATTCATCTCTATAGAAAGGCCGCTCGATGGATTCTCAAACTTCCGTTTTTTATTCTCTCAATGATAATTCTCGGTTGGCTTTTTAAGATATTTAAATCTCTCAGCATTAAAACATAAAAATGTAGATATTGACTTTTAAAAATTCACAACATTATAATCTTTAAATGTTTTACCCAGCAGAGATATTAATCTGCGGTGTTTAAGCACTTCAATCCATTGAAATTGTGAATTGGTCTCAGATTGTTAAATTGTTTCAAAACTTTTGTAGGTTTTGATATCATATTGTATTGGTATTTTATAAGAACAAAGGACTTTTAAAGTTTATTACGATATCATATTTTATGTTTTTTTAAGAACAAAGGGCTTAGTATATATATATATACTTCATGGAATCGTGTTAATTATTATATTTCATGGTAGCCAAAACTTTGACAGTGACAACTAAAACCGACTTCTTCATCTGCGATTTCACCATGTTACCTGCGCTTGAAACACCATTTCACAAGCATTATATAATAATATATTTTAGTATTACAGAACAATATATTTTAGTTAAGAATGATTAATATTATTACCGTTTTAATAATATTAAAAACTAGTTTAGCTCTTATATACCTTAAAATTAGAACATCTTACGGGAATTTATGGTTTTGTGCGTGACTGGTTTTCTCAGGTAATGGTGATACTTGGATACATGCCAACGACTAGCAATTTCTTTGGCACTACTAAAACGAAACTTGACATGTAAACATGCGCCTTGGTTGCATAAAACATTTCAATTAAATAGCTCGTTGTAGCCTGTCGGCAGGTATAATAAGATGGACTATATACTAACGCCATCAAAATCTCATCTGATAATTAGTTTCGGTAAATGCGAACACAACCCTCCCCTACTGTGTGCCAGCCGGCCCCTAATTTTAGTCACGAGTAGGCCCAATCCATTTTTTTTTAAATTGTTAAAATTTATCCTTAGTGTAAAAACCCAATTCCTTTTATGTTTATCAACTTACGGTATCAGTAAGTTCCAGCTCTTTTCTGTCCAGGTGGATAGGTACAAGCTTTTTAGCCCGCATACAAGCAAGCATCCTCACCAGTTCCAGTTTCATTGCCATCACTTCGACTAGCATTCATTCCGTTTCGAGAGCTAGTTTACCTAAAAGCTTAAGCAGCAACGCGAGTAGTTCCGGTGCATGAATGCCACGCGGACAGCCGCATGAACCTTACCTTGCATGAAGGTCACGCAACAGTCCTCCACTAGCTACCGAAATGCAAACACAACCTTGCATGAATGCCACGCGGACAGCCGCATGAACCTTACCTTGCATGAAGGTCACCCAACAGTTCTCCACTAGCTACAAAACTACAGAAAACATGTTGAAACCTTTCCCTTCACGGCCATTTTCACTCCGCCCTCAACTGGAATCTCGTCTACCTCCAGCTCCAGGCCATTCAAAACAGGGTTTGCAAGTTCGCAATTTTGATGTGCTTTTCATCGAAGGAAATCTAGTTTGCGTTTGTCTAGATTTGATGTCTCAATCCAAGGGGATTGAACCCGCGATGGGTCTAGAAACAGATTGGAAGGAAGAAGCCTTGCGCGGAGGCTCTCTGCAGTATGTGGATCCTGAAAATGGTGTCAATGGCTGGTTGTCCCCAGCTGGAAACTTGTTTCAGGCTTCCAATTGTTTCACCAAGAGACAGAAAGTCCATGCTTAAGACTGGTTGGTGAAACCACTGGGCATGGACAGGCTCAAGGCTAGCTCAAAGCTCAACAACGTCCTCGGTCGCCTTGATAACAGGGTGACATCAAACCAAAATCTGCTTGTTGCCTCAGGAAGAAGTCGAAACCGCCATTATTGCTCATGAGAGAATCTTTGCCACGCTCTTTATCAGAACAACGATAAATAGCACAAGCTTTTGCAAAAATCACAGGCGCCTTAGCTGAAATCATCCTCACATCTTCATATGTCTTCATAATTTTTCAGGTTTGTACAATTCATCTGATCAATTATTCCAATTTATTCGCTATTCCTCGAAGATCCTATAATAATAAATCGAAAACGTAATATAAACACTGCAACTTGATTTTCAATGGCCAAGGGTCAACAATATCTATAGGCATTACTTTTATGTATCTGAAACAGTTACCCTATTTATCTACAGGCATGCAACTTAATGGATTGAATTATGTTGTGGAAACATCTATAAAAAATTCTGCATCTCTGCGCTCGTTCCATATGATCCTTCTTACTGCCCTTCCCTCCATGAATGAACATATGGAAGCAGCGTAGTTGGTTTCTGTTGATTCCTTCCTGAAGGGTATGGCGCTAGAATTGGTGGTACCATATCCAGCTCAGGCATTCATGGGGCAGGGACAATTTTCTTTTTTTTCATGACAGTGTGAAGAGCTATGTGAATCCCATGGGGTCTAGAGAAGGGCATCCCTTGACGAGGGCTGAAACGTTCCCACAAACGACTAATCCTTGGGGACATGGTTCCCACAAGCTTTCACATTCAATCATTATCAAAACCACCAACTAAGACCTTTCCGTTCCCCGGGTGATAGATCCAAAACTGAAAATCAGTTTGGTTGAAAAGGATTGAATGGTGATTCTCATCAAGCACGACAGGGACTACTAAAAATAGCGATGCCATTGCTGCCGAATTGCTCGTTGCATACATTTTGCATTCTCTTTTTTTTTCCAGCTTCTGGGATTTTAAATAATTTTTTTGTATTCTCATTCACTCAAGATTAGAAATTATATATATATATTCTTCTTTGGACAAATGCGGCCACACCTGTTCGGGATGACCATGGCTCATGGCCTGCCGCCTGACCATGGCAACTCAACACTCATTTTTCGTGACACAGGTGAAGGTTTATATACCCTACTTCCATGTTCTTTCAGAAATTAGTTGTTATAATGAAATTTTTAACACATGTTCTTTCAGAAATTAGTTGTTATAATGAAATTTTTAACACATGCTTTCATATTGCTTAGAGATATTTTGATTTTTTGAAATCGAGTTTAGAGTGGAGCTTGAACATTAGGACATACCTGTATTGAGATTTGTATGCACTGAGATTGATTAAAGATGTCCACTATTGATATACGCTACCACAATTGCCTTGCTGTATAATCTGCATATTCACACACAGCACAATAATTGCATTATTCATTTACACAGCACAACACATTCATTCACACAGCACAATAACTGAAGATTTTACTTGGATTTTGTTATTACCAACATTATTTTTTAGAATAGAAATGAAAGATGCTATATTTTCTTATGCCAACATGATTTAGAAACAAAAATGATGTACTTACAATACATCCTTGCTTGAAGACCCTGCACACTATTGCTCCAGTGAGACTCCTTGCTCCAAGATTTTGCAGAGTATTGTATTCGAGAAATGATCCAATGAAACTCCTTGCTTGAATATTTGCAAAGCATGTTACTTCTTATTTATTCATAGTTGAAGTATGGTTGAAGTATGGACTAGTTAACTATTGCCACTAATATTGTCTACAAGTTGTATGTGCATAGAGCATAGAGATAGGATCTGTCGTCAAAGCTAGACCCATCAAAATAATAAACATGCAAATTTTGCACATCATTGCAGATCTAGCTTCATGGGGATATGTGCATATTGCATGGGGATATGCACATGGAGATATGTGCATAGATTTAGTATTGCATATCTTCGACATTACTAATATAGAATAACTAGTGTAATTTTATTAATCCTCCAAGTTCCAACGATAAATATTGGATTTTTTAAATTTCTTTAATAAACATGCAAGTACGGCATATCTTCGACTCAACTCACCAAGATTTTATGAATTTCCTTAATATTCAAGCAACCAATGATAAATATCCAAGTACTATAAATAAATATGCAAGTATTATATTTATTTTCATATTAAAGCATTAGAACCGCTAATGCTTTGATGGGATTTGGACTCAACTAACATTTGAGAGCGACGGGGACTGCAAGAGTGGGTGTTGATGCACCTTTCTTGAGGCAGAATTTATTATGGCTTCTTAGTTATACTAAGAAGCTCAGTGAGCAATAAAATGATCAATGTGAATGTGCCTACGCTATAGCCATTTAAGGTGAAGTAAATGCGCCACTCTCGAGCCATCAACTAGAGTCAGGGATAATTAATGCAAAATAATAATGATTGAGTGAAGATTTGGGATAATGAGTGTAAAACAATAACGGCAGAGATGGTTCACATCAAATCAACCACTAATGTACCACATTTAAACCAATTTCATTAATAAATGATTGTTTACGTGGCGTTTTTTTTTTTTTTTTTAATTTTTCAATTTTTAATATTTTTATAATTATAAAAATTATTTTGCACAGCAGGAGAATATAGTCTAAACATAGTCTATTCTTTGTACGAACATAGTCTATTCTTTGTACGGTACCAATCACAAAATTAGATAATCTAATTTAGAAAATTAAAAAAAAAAAATTTAATTATTAAAAAATCATTTTAATATTAATTTTTTTTTTAAACTTTAATTAAACATGAGGCTAATAAATTAAAAGAAGAAAGGCAAAGGACTATGGCGACCAACCGATCGCTATGCTCCCTGCGGAGCAAGGACTAAAAAATAAATAAATAAGTATATGCAGATTTCATAATATGATTTGTCATTATGTCGTGTCGAGTTTTTTAGAAAATTCTTAATAATATATTGATTTCATTTATTAGTCCGTGGACACCTTTAACTTTGTTGTCAACTGGACATGACCGAATATTAATATTCTCTCTTGTTATCGTGTTTATAAAGTTGTTCTGAAGTTTTATTAAAAAAAGCGTCTAAAATTATTATTTTGAAAATAAAAAGTATTATTACTGTAAAGGTGCAGAAACTATATGAGTGGTGTAGTTAACAGAGCTTGCTGGTTGTTCTGGAAAGGTTCACATAAAAAAAAATATGTAACTCTTCGGCCTTATGGTCTGCTCTTTTTCCAAGTGTAAATTACGTCGCTAAGTTTGATTAGTGCACTTCTGGGAAGTTTAATGAACTGTACGTACACACTTGTCTTATCTCTTCAACCGTTGAAAATTCAAGTGGAAGAGAGTAACACTGAACATGTTAGTGATGGCATTCTCAACAAGCCGTTAGAGAATGTTGATGACTTCTAAAATTCAAAATTTAGATCGTGGAATCCGAAAGTCCCGCATAACTCGCCACACTTTGATAGTTATCAAATGGTAGAAAAATAGCCATGGAAACGGAATACACTCTTAATATATGAAATAATTTAGAGTCCAAACTACTAGCTGCATAATAAAATTTTGATCTTCAATATAACTTATATAATTATAACTAATATAACCTTTCTATCTATTAAATATCATTTTAAATATTTTTCCCTCATAGACATAGTTAAAACATAATACACCGTCATAAACAATATAGTTAAAATATAATATACACTAATAAATATGTAAAAAATGCAGAGCATGGTAAAAAAAATATAAAATAATTATCATATTTATATCTAACCAAAAAAAATATAAAATAATTATCATATTTATATCTAACCAGATATTTAAATGTATAGATCTAAATAAATAAATAAAAAGAATTTTTGAATTAGCAAAGTCATCCTTAAAAAATATGTACATTCAAGCCATCTTAAAAAATATGTAAATATGTAGGTTCAAGCCATCCAACAAACCAATAGCGAAGTGATTCGGTTACCCTCTTCCATAGTCCGCTGGCTCCGTTAGTCTTCTCCTGTCTCGATACTCCTTCCCAGCGAAATCCTATCTCCCGCGACCTACCTTGGGTTCCACCACTTCCCCTCAGGACCACCACCTACCCCGCCCAAACTTATTTCAAAAATCCGCACTCTTGTCGAGAAAGCTACCTTCATTCTCTCTTGCTGTCTGCTATGCTGTTAAATGACTTTGCCGAGCAGGTATGAGTGGAGGAGGTGGCTGGATGGTTCAGGCTGTTTAGTGACGGCACTGTGGGAAGGAGGGAATGGGGACGATAGCAAGTGCTGGCTCTCACCATGCGAGTGCCCCCTTTGAACGACATCTTCGTAGGAGGAATGGCCACCAAAGACGTGGTTGTCAACGAGGAAACCGGAGTATGGGTGCGCATTTATCTGCGACAAACCTCCCTTAGTCCCCACACCAAAGATTGGGCACGGTGATCCATCTCCACAGAAGAGAGTTTTGTGTAAGCCATGCCGATTGGCAAATATATTACCACTTCTAGAGCCACCTCGTTAGGGCATCCAACATGATATGTGTATCAGTGGATTTCCGACTCGCTCCCCAAGGCTTGTGAGGATTCGTTTAGGGTTCTCTAGCTCCGCTTGGTGTCCCTCGGGGAAGAGAGGAACCATGGCTCACTCGTTAAGCAGATTTCAGCCGATGCATTCTGATGGGCAACACCTATCAACCTATTCACAGTTTAGGGTTCCGAAAGTAACCAGATTTTTTCTCAAGGAGAAAATGCTCGATTGGATTCCTTGGTTCATATTTTCATGCCGAAGTGCAAATTGTGTTACTATGAAATGAATTTTGATTGTACAATTGTTATATTTGGGTTAATCTTGTTGATCTACTCAACAAGATTAACCAGAATTTTTCTCAAGGAGAAAATGTTCGATTGGATTCCTTGGTTCATATTTTCATGCTGGAGTACAAATTGTGTTACTATGAAATGAATTTTGATTGTACAATTGTTACATTTGAGTTAATCTTGTTGATCCACGAAGGAAGTCCAAAAGAAGCCCAAAATATGAAATAATATCTAACAGTTATCCACGTAAATATATTGATTTAATTTATTAGTCATTAACTTTGTGGTCAAAATGACCTAGTATTTATAATACTCTCTCCTTTTAACATGTTTTTTTATAAAAAAATCTTCCTTATTATTAAAAAGTATTAAAATTAATTTTGTGAAAATAAAAATGATTTATTAGGATATTTATAAATTATATTTTTATTTTTTTTAGATTGGTGAAAGGCATTGTTGTGATAATTTTAAGGGAGATTAAAATGATACAAAATAAAAAATGGCATTTTGCACATTTCGATATTTCGATGATTGTTGTTTTTGAGAAATCAATAGAAGTGGTTTGTTTCATAAAATATTTTAAGATTAACTGTTCTAAAGTGAAACAATTTTTTTAAAGATAGAGAGCTAAGTTCCATGGAGTGTAGGGACAATGCTTACGAGCAAGAGTCCTCTCACGGAATATATTTTTTTGAACAATTCTACTTGTGATGATTAAGTGAAAGTTATGGTACACATTTTAAATGCTATATTATTTCGCATTTTGATCTACTTGAGGTATTGTTGGTAGTCTTTCTTATGTTGTGTCATGGTAAGAAGATTCATCTCTAATAATTGTGATTGGGTCCATTTGTTGGCTTGTTTGACTACCAATTTGATAAGTTTCTTATTCTAAATGGTTGTCAAAAATCCTTAATGAAGAATCTTTGAGTGGGTTTTGAAGTGTGATCTCAGTTATACAATGAACAAAATGAAGGAAGAAATATAAATCTAAACACATAGAGAGACTACAAAGAACACAATAATACAGTAAGAACCCAAATTCTATTAATAAATGAAAATGGAAAATAATATAAGATTAGACAAATACAAACTAGTAAGAATGATTGTAGATTATCGTACCATTATGTTTTTGGTTTAACATAGTATTACTTACTTTATAAGCCGTCTTTATGCAAATTATAAAATGTCCAAGGCACAAATAATAGTGATGTTGTAACTACAGTTATGTAGTGTCGTCCTTTAATAATAAAGTGGCTACGACCACCTTACATTCCTATGAAACTTTGTTTTGATACAAAGATCTTTTAGTTGATATTTATGATGATAATAATATTTTCTATCGTATGTTGTTGATAGTTTTTTTTGCCATTTTATAATATTGGTCTTAGTACGATGGAATGTAAGTGATTTTAAAACGTTGGAAAGTTTATACTGGTGAAACGCTTTGAGACTTACTTAGCTTATTGTTAAAGCATGAAGTCCTTCTATCTTGTTCCAGGCTATAGATTGTCTTGGCAGGTTCTGCATGTTTAAGTTCAACTTTCAAGACAAGGAAAAGTGTACCAAGAATCATTAAAGTATTTAAATTGGAAATACTATATATGTTTAGGCCTAGTTCAAGCTTGGGATCCTAGATTTATAAAATATATTTTATCACTCATATGTTATGGTTTGTTAGAGTATGGGCACATCCATTATATGATATACATATCGTGGTGGCTTAAAGATTGCAAGGTTATCATTTAGGGATTATGCAATATATAAGAGAATTTGTTCCAACTATGGACTTTGTATAAAGAGTAGCTTGTGATCCAAACAAGGTCAACTATTTGTTTCTACATAATATTTGCAAACTCGAACTATAGGGTGGTGGGTTTCGTATTTCGGTGGTGGATGACAGAGCTTGGAATTAAAAGCCTTCACGTGATTTTCATTAATGAATGCCTTGAATATACAAAACCCTACAGCTACGCTTCAGGGTTGGGTTAATTGGCAGTTCTGTTGAGTCTGAAGTTTTGATGAGCTGGGCTTTATTTTTCTTTCGGCCGCCATGGTTGTTGGCAACACTATGTGAGTTAGTTCCAACTAGCAAGGTAATGTTTGTGGGTCTTTATGGTGAGATGAGTTCTCCATCCTGGTTCTTTCCATCACAATTTTGAAACCCTGCAAGGTAACAATCCTTTCAACGCTTCAATTCTTTAAATAATTACAGTTAGGTTTTTATTTTGACAAATTACCCTTTAATCTTTGTTATGATTTTAATGGCAGGGGCATATTATGGCCTTCGGGATGGCACAACGAGGGTAACGTTGGTCCCTATGGACTGTGAGACCCGGTAAGTCTCGGGCTCATCCCCGGATGCCTCTGTCATCATTTATGATGGTTTTAGGGTTGGTCTCGTTGTTCTTCAGCATAGACCGAGTTATAGAAAAGTTTTAAGCAGCGTTGCTGCTGTAGCATGATGTTTGCCTCGACCTACCAGAGTTGGGGTTTCGACTGACAAGTTGATGTATTGGTTCGTTTGATACAATGATTGCCATTTCTGGTTTTCCCAAAGCAGTTAATCTGCGATGTAAAGTTTTCTTGAAGAATAAAATGATGGTTCACTTCGTTTCTTAGATTCTCTATGTAGATAAACTAGTTCTCGTCTCTATCAGTTTTGTTTTTATGTTTGATAAACTTTTATAGAAAGAAACGTTGGCTCGGTAAAAGAGTTTAACGGGTTGAACTCTACCCTAGCTTTCGTATATTATAAAATATTTTCAATGTGGGTCACTGTACTTCGAATGTGTTATCAGTGTTTGATAAATTTGATTTTAATGACACAAGTTTTAAACCTGGTACTATTCTGAGTTTATAATTGATATTTAAGCAGTTCGTTTTGTTGAAAAGGCGAGTTCTCCAATTGGAGGCTCGAACCCTCAACTCTTATTTGCATTCTGGGTAATGATGAGTGTGGGAAAAATTATTTGTATTAAAAAATCTGAATGAACCTATACAGGTCTCGATTCTGTGAGTTATTGTTTTCTTTTTAAAAGATAAAAACCTAACCTGGGCGTGCCCTCAGTTGAGATTCAAACCTGTGTGTAGATAGTTGTTAAACTGAGTTTTAAAGACTGGATGTTGTGTTGCAAGGATTACCATCGAGCAAATCCTTTGGATGTAAATTATAGTAATAATATTACTGTTGAGTTGATAACGCATTCACTATAATTTAGGTGGGTTCAAACACCTCGAAACCAAACCTTGTTAAAAGGATTATGATGTAATTAATAGCCAACCTAGGCAAGCTTCTCTTCGAGGCTTGCATCCGAGACTTTCCATTATAGGTATTTATTTTATTTAATACAATATATAATAATTATGACTGTATAATGATAGGGTTTAATAACTATAGTATTATTGGTGTAGTAATATGATAGTATTTAACTATTAATGCCTAGGGTTTAACCCTAGATGAATTCGACCTAGAAATACAGTTGAATATACTATTGGTCAAATTTTTTATGTTTAAACGATTATGTTAGTATTATTATGCTTACAGAAATAAATATAAGATATGTATATTTTTCATCCATTCGTGCATAATAATCTAGTAGATGTATAGGTATTAATACTGTATAAATGCACAGTGTTTACAGAATTGAATGTTCAGCTATCTAGGGTTACTGTTTGAATTCTGATTATAAAATAAAATTGTTTTAACTAAGTATGGATTCTATTTTCAGTTTATGAAAGCTTATACTGCTTTTATAAATATAAGTCAAACATAGGTTAGCCATATAAATGTTTTCCTAATCTGTACTGTTTATTCTATGAATTCTGCTATTTAGAAAATTAAACCTATATGAACTAAAGAGCTATTTATGAAATCAAAATAATGAATTTTGGATAACATCATAAACATAAACTGTATCTACTTTTCTTATGTATTTAGAGATCATATCTAATCTATGTTAATTAACTTTTATCCCTGTACTAGAGTACATCGCTAAAATGCGAAAGGAAAAATACAGGGAGACATTTCTATTCATTCTACACATTCATTACTCAGAAACTGATCATTCATTTGATTTATAAAGATAATATTCAGAACATAATTCAGACTTTTTAAATCGTATACTAGTAACAACTAAGCAAGCAGTTTTCGATTAAATCAACAGTTCAGAAAATAAATAAAACTTAACAAGTAGAACCTGATAACTTGATAGGGTGGAAAAACACCCAAAGAGGCCTGTTCCTCCCAACCTTCTCTAGAAGAAGCAGCCAAATCACTTGCTCCCTTGGACCCCCGATCCTGTTTACTTAAACACTAGGAAGAAGACTCTGTGTAGAAGCAAGGCACTCAGGTTGTACTTCAGTAATCAATGGGGACTTGCATACACCTCAAAACCTTTGCACTCAGCAGAAATAAGACAGACTTACACGGCAACTCAAAACATAGCTTCCCCTCATCGAATCTCTTGTGTGCATACAGCAGAACCACAAGGTAAATTTTCTCGTCATAAAAAGTGTGAGCCTCTGCTCAAATTCGATGGCTTATAAAAGATGCCTAGGTCTTTTAGTGGTCAATTTTCAATAAATCAGCCTCAAGCTCCAGTTCCACATTCCGGGGAACTTGACCACAATTTAAGGGAGTTGTCCCATAACAACAACTAGTTACTGAGTTCATGATGTTGCCACTTATCCATTGCCTTCTACCCCAGATTCCATTCCTCCTAATGGGTCAGTAAACACTCTTTCAACAGTCTCTTTGGGTGAGTGTCTCCTATTTTATTTTATTAAATAATAATACTATGCATTTACAGTCATCCTTGACCACTTGGTCAAATATAAAACTTTACAATAAAATTTAAGACAATGTTCTTCCACAAACATAAAATGTCTCAAGTATTGGGTATGTTACAAACACCCCCACTTAAGCTCAACATTGTCCTCGATGTTGCTTATTCTTCATCAGAGCCTCCTAGAACAGAATTGGATATGTTGCCCGCATATTACTTTCCAATTCCCAAGTAGCTTCATCTGGGATAAGGTGCTTCCATTGCACCTTTACCTGCCCTATGGTACAATTTCAGAGCATAATCTCCCTCCTGTCGAGGATACAGTCCGGTTCCACCTGAAATTCTCTTTCGGGCTCCACCTGTATGTCATTCCAATTTAGCACATGAGTAGCATCGTGCACATACTTTTTCAAAACAGAAATATGGAAAACGTTATGTATTCTCAAATTAGATAGTAAATCCAACTGATATGCAACTGATCCAATTCTTGATAGAATTTCGAACAGTCCACAATACCTGGGTGCTAGTTTAGCACAACTCCCAAGCTTAAAATAACTTTTCTTGGGTTTTACCTTAACAAAAACATGATCTCCTACCTAAAATTCATTTTCAGTTCGTTTCAGATCTGTATAAATTTTTTGTTTGTCTTGTGCAAATTTTAAATTGCCTTGTACCTGTTTCACAGTTAGCTTCATTTCTTTTAACAAATCTGGTCCTAACATTAATCTGTCAACAGGGTTACTCCAAGAAATAGGAGTATCGCATTTCCTTCCATATAGAATCTCAAATGGACTAAGTCTAGCAGAAGCTTGATAGTGATTATTGTAAGTAAACTCAACTAAATGTAAAAGGTCTTTCCATTTAGTTGGCTAATCTTTCACATACATTCTTAACATGTCTTCTAAAAATGGATTCACCCTTTCAGTTTGTCCATTAGTTTGAGGGTGAAAAGATGTAAAGAAATTTAACTTAGTATCTAAACCTTTAAACAATGTTGCCCAAAAATTTCCAGTAAACTTAGAATCACGGTCAGAAATTATTACCTTAGGAATTCCGTGTAACCGAAAGATTTGCTTCATAAATACATCAGCAATGTTAGCAGCTTTGAAAGTGGTTTTAACAGGAATAAAATGAGCTGCTTTATTGATCTTATCCACAACTACCATTATTGAGTCATTCTATTTTTTATTGTTAGGTAAACCAGTTATGAAATCAATACTTATAATTTCTGACTTTCATTCTGGAATTGGTAATGGCTGTAATAGGCCAGCTGGGTGTTGATGCTCAGCTTTAATATGATGACATTCAAATCACCTAGCTATGTATTCAACCACTTCATTTTTCATGTTTGGCCAAAAGTAATCATTTCTCAGCATAATTATCATTTTCTGATAACCAGGGTGTCCCGAATAAGGACTTTTATGAATTTCATCTAAAATCAACAACTTAACTTTTGACACATTAGGCACATAAAGTCTATTTTTATAGGTTATTAAACCTTTTTCATTAATGTTTTAATCTATAATTAAATTTTCAGATCCATTTTCAGCAATTTTATCATGTAATTTCTGATAATTTTCATCTTGTTTAATTCCTTCTTCGATCTGATTTTCCAGATTTGTTTTATAAGTGTTGATTGCTGCCACAAAATTTAACTTAGCGTTTCTGCTTAAGGAATCAACAACCTTATTTTATTTACCCTTAATGTGTTGAATCTCAAAATCGTATTCGCTAAGGAAAGCTAGCCACCTAGCTTGCCTTGCATTCAGATTTGTTTGATCTAACAAATATTTTAACCCTTTATTATCTATCATTAGTGAAAACTTCCTACCAATCAAGTGATGGCGCCACATTTTTAATGCATGTATCACGACTGCCAGCTCTAAATCGTAGGTTGTGTAGTTCTTTTCGTGAATTTTTAACTTTCTTGACTCGTAGACTATTACATGACCTTCTTGAGTTAAGACCCCTCCAAGTCCATCATTGCATACGTCAATGCATACAACGAAGTCTTTATTTGGATCTGCAATATTTAATATAGGTGTTGTTGTTAATAATATTTTTAATTTCTTAAAACTTTCTTCGCATTTTTTATCCCGTACAAATTTCTTTCTCTTATTCTGCAAGGAAGTTATGGGATTCGCAATTCTGGAGAATCCTTCAATAATTTTTCTGTAGTAACCTGTTATTCCCATAAATGACCATACATTAGTTACGAATTTAGGGACATGCCACTCATTAATTGCTCTTATTTTATCTAGGTCAACAGAATTTCCATCTTTAGACATTACATGACCTAAGCACTGTATTTTATCTTTGTAAAAGTCACATTTACTGAACTTAGCATAAAGGTGATATTCTCTTAAAAATTACATAATTATTCTTAAGTGTTCGTTGAGTTCTTCTTTAGTTTTAGAATAAATTAAGATATCATCAATAAAACCAATTACAAACTTATCTAAGTATTTATGTAGAACGTTATTCATTAAACACATGAAGACTGCCAGTGCGTTAATTAGCCCAAAAGGCATAACTACGAACTCGTAATGCCCGTAACAAGTCCTGAAAGCGATTTTAAAAATGTCTTCATCCTTTATCCTGACTTGATGGTACTCAGACCTCAAATCTATCTTAGAAAATATTGTTGCTCCGCGTACTTGATCGAATATATCATCAATGCGGTGCAAAGGATATCGGTTTTTAATAGTCATTTTATTAAGTTGATGGTAATCGATGCATAAACGTAAGGTACTGTCCTTCTTTTTAAAAAATATAACTCGTGCTCCCCAAGGAGACACACTAGGCCTTATGTAGTTCTTATCGATTAGTTCCTTTAGCTGTGATTTTAGTTCATTAAGTTCCAAAATGTTCATTCTGTAAGGAGCTGTTGAGATCAGTACCACACCCGGTACTAACTCAATGGTGAAATCTAGTTCCCTTTTCGAAGGTAGTCCTGGAATTTCTTCCAGGAATACATCAGAAAAGTCCTTTAGAATAGGTATGTCTTCCAATTTTAACTTATCTTCCTTAGATGAATGTTCGTCATTAATCACATTTACAACAAACATTTTACACCCTTTTCTTACAGCCTTTTTCACTTGCAAAACAAAAATTTGTCTAACATAAGTTTTTATAGGGATTCCTTTTACAGTTTTAGTTTCCCCTTCATTATTTAAACAAGTAAAAGACTTTTCAAAACAGTTCAGTATTACTCTATGCTGTTCAAGCAAGTCCATACCTATCAACACATAATAAGACCCTAACGGTAAAATATTCAACTTAACTTGCGTCTTTAATTGACTCATAAGCAAATCACAACTTTTAACAAATTCTACAACTTTTCTTTTGGTCCCTATTGCTAACTGAACCAACCATGATTTATCAAATTTTTCTACTTTTAACTTGCAACTCTTCACTCAATCAGGTGATATGTTACTCAAACTTGCACCTCAATCAATTAGAATAGAGATAGGTTTGTTTTGTATCATACCTTCGATCTCGACCATGGAAGTTTGATGGTCTGCTTGTCGGTTTTTCAGCGTTGCATTGATGCAATGTGATTGCGGTGATGGGTGCAAGGTAGGAAACACTGATTGATGTCGTAGGTTGAAATCCACAATAGACTTCAATTAATGGACTGCTTTACTTTGAGTTTTTTCAAGTCCCATTGTAGTTGTGTTGAATGAACACCAAATTTTTGTCCCAAAAGTAGGGGTCTCTTGATTGTATATGAGCAGTGTATGTCCAACATACTTCAAAGTGATCTCTATAAATTGCTAATGGATTTGGGATCTCGAACAAAAACAATTGATGTCAGCAACCCAAAGTTGAGACAAACATGTGCAAAGATTAACTTTGTTGTATCTTGAATAGAGTCAATCATTTTGCATAGTGTCGGGATTGGCATTTGGGAAATCATCAAATCACTACCAAGGTTATGTCAAGATGTTGGTAGGCCTATGATAAATCCATGGAGACAAACAATTAGGGGAACTAAGGAAGTGTGTCAGATTTTTGCTTCTTGTTAGAGAGGGCTTTGGAAATGGAGCAGGAAACACAAGCTTTGATGTATTTCAAGAACACACTGGCCGCCAATCTAAGCGCTATGTTTTAAGTTTTTTACAGAAAAAGGAAATGGTATGGAATCTGATATCTTCTTTCTGGAGTCTGGAGTCTGATATCTGTTTTTTGTTTGTTGGTTTTTGTGTACTACTTACTCAGCATTTCACACTACTTACGGAAAGTTCTGTATTGATATGGAAAAAGACAACATGTACAGATGATTCAAGTGTTCAGTCAGGCTTGTACAAGTACTCTGTACTTACACTTAAATCATCACAAATGACAATAATATTTTTTCAGTCATCAGAATCTGCTCGGAAAGTGTTTTTTTCAATGTCATCACTGGATCTGGTTATATGATCATATGAAATATATAAGAATATTGACATAATCCATCACAATGATTAGATGTTAGCTTAATTTCCCAATGAATGTATTCCTCATTCTTCTTTACTAATATATGAAATAATTTAAACTTCTACCATTTGCATCCACTTTTTTAGCAATTTTTTTGGCAATTTTTCTTGTCAAAATACAACTAAAATTATTGGAATGGCAGTTTTAGGTTATTGGAAGTATTTATAATTCTTAACTAATATAATATATGAAATAAGTTGAACATTCCACCATTTGTATCTACTTTTTAGCAGCCAAAATCTCGCTGAAATTATTGAAATTTCAGCTTTGGAATTGCATAATTTAGGTGACAAGGGTAATTGAAGGCATTGAATCTAATTTTGCAATCAAAATTACAATTTAAACAATGAAAATCGCAATTTCAACAAAATTACAATTTGAACAATGAAAATGGCAATTTCAGCAAAAATCTCATAGCCAAATTCCCACAAAAATAACTGAAAAAATGAAAATCATTTTACCTTACTCCCTAATATATTTCCAGTCACAAAAGAAATGGTGAAACAACTCTATGTGTCACTTGTATCAAGCTTTAAATCTAGGTTAACCTCTGGTTTTAATCAACAAAAAATGTGGATTGAACAATTGGAGTTGTTTTAATGTTGAATGGACTTGTGTTACTTAAATTAGCATTAAATTTGGGCACATTTTACTGTATTGGTTGTTGAAGTGCTCCTTCTGAATGTGGAGCCAAAATTTATCACCAATCTAGGAGTGTGGAAATTTTTGCTTATCATGGTGCTATTTGTATTTCTCTGAAGCTTGCGCTAGAATATGTTGGACTTGGAATTGAACAATTTGTATCTACTACATGAATTTTGCAACCTTACCAATTTCTTTTTTCCTAGATGCAATGTGGTTGCGGTGATGGGTGCAAGGTAGGAAACATTGATTAATTTCATAGGTTGAAATCCACAATAGACTTCAAATGGAATGCTCGACTTTGAGTTGTTTTGAGTCCAATTGTAGTTGTGTTGAATGAACACCAAAGTTTTCTCCCAAAACTAGGGGTGTCTTGGTTGTATATGAGAAGTGGATGTACAGTGGTTTTGTTGATAACTTCTATCTACCCATATAGGTTTGTAGATGGAATGTTGTCAACATGACAACCCTTGTGTCCAACATACTTCAAAGTGATCTCTAAAAATTGCTAATGGATTTGGGATATCGAACAAAAACAATTGATGTCAGCAACCTAAAGTTGAGCCAAACATGTGCAAAGATTAACTTTGTTGTATCTTGCATAGAGTCAATCATTTTGCATACTATCAGGATTTACTTTTGGGAAATCATCAAATCACTACCAAAATTATGTCAAGTTGTTGGTAGGCCTATGATAAATCCGTGGAGAAAAACAATTAGGGGAAGTAAGGAAGTGTGTTGTTAGGACTCAGAAATGTCGTATTTTCATCCACCTTTCCCTTCACTATTCCTTACATTTCATCGCCCTATTAAACCTTCATCATATCATTTGCATAAATACATTTGGGGTTCACATTATTATTTTCCACTTTATTCATTTTAGTATTAAGAGTGAATTTATGATTAAATATTAGAAAATATACATGTTTTCATATATATCTCAATTATGTGTGAGCTTTGTAATGTGTAGGAATATGTGAATGATTAAATCAAAGAGACTTCTCAAATATCTCTTACACCATTCCAAAGGAGATAGTTATTCAAGCATATTCTTAAGGAGAAGATCATGGAAGATTTGGTTGGCATATCTTATCTAGGATTCATGAGAGATATGTGGAGGATTTGAAGGCACCATATCTTGTAATAATAGGAAAGTGGTTGAGAGTAGTTGAGAGAATAATGGATCTGTAATTAATGCATTCTTATCTTTTTCTTAAGGACTCTCATGTATAAAGGAGGGTGCTCCTTCTCCATTCCATGAAGTTGGAATTAGGTTAGATTAAGCTTGTAAGAGGGTTGTAATGAAGTTGGAATTAGGTTAGATTAAGCTTGTAAGAGGGTTGTAATGAAGTTGGATTGGATTGGATTTTGTACTTGTTAGATTAGTCTTTGATTTGAGATTCTTAATGTGATTTAAGCTTCCATTGTTATGCTTTCATGTTTGCCATTTGATTATGGATTTATAGATGTGAGCTCATGTCATTGTTGTTAACTCTTCACATGTTGTATTTCTCTTACGCAATTTCAATGCTTTCCTAGTTAGTGTTTCCATGCTTTCCTAGATTAATTTGATTTCAGCAAATTAGATTAAGTTAGATTAGATCTACTTCAGTCCTGCACAAACAGTGCACGTGCTTCGTCAGTTTACGTACCCCGGATTGACAAGTAAATAGTTGGGCAACTGTACTGCAACGTAATTATTACGACATATAACTCACCTAACATGTGTCACAGTTTTGCTTCTTGTTAGACAGGGCTTTGGCAATGGAGTAGGAAACACAAGCTTCGATATATTTCAAGAAAACATTGGCCAATATAAGGGCTATATTTTAAGTTTTTAACTGCAAAAAGAAATGGTCTGGAGTCCGATATCTGCTTTCTAGAGTCTGGAGTCTGATATGTGCTTTTTGTTTGTTGGTTGTTGTGTACTACTTACTTAGCATTTCACACTACTCAGAGAAAGGTCCGTATTGATATGGAATAAAGAAAACATGTACAGATGTTTCAGGTGGTTAGTCAGGCTTGTACAAGTACTTTGTACTTACACTTAAATCATCACAAATGACAATAATATTTTTTCAGTCATCAGAATCTGTAGCCACCTCGCTCAGAAATTGTTCTTTTTAAGGTCATCACCGGATCCGCTTATATGATCATATGAAATATATAAGAATATTGACATAATCCATCACAATAATTAGATGTTATATGAATTTCCCGATGAATGTATTACTCATTCTTCTTTACTAATATATGAAATAAGTTAAACTTTTTTGGCAATTTTTCTAGCCAGAATACAGCTGAAATTATTGGAATGGCAGTTTTAGGTTATTGTAAGTATTTCTCATTCATTACTAATATAATATATGAAATAAGCTAAACATTCTACCATTTGTATCTACTTTTTAGCAAGCCAAAATCTTGCTGAAATTATTGGAATTGTAGTTTTAGATTGTTGGAATTGCGTAGTTCAGGTGATCAAGGGTAATTGAAGGCATCAAATCTTATTTTGTAATCAAAATTACAATTTAAACAATGAAAATCCCAATTTCTACAAAATTACAGATTGAACAATATAAATGGCAATTTCAACAAAAATCTCATAGCCAAATTCCCACAAAAATAACTGAAAACATGCAAATCAGTTTAACTTACTCCCTATTGTATTTCCCGTCACAAAAGAAATGGTAACAACTCTATGTGTCACTTGTGTCAAGCTTTAAGTCTAGGTTAACCTCCGGTTTTAATCAACAAATAGTGTGGATTGGACAATTAGAGTTGTGTTAATCTTGAATGGACTTGTGTTCACCTTGTGTTTCTTAAATTAGCGTTAAATATGGGCACATTCTACTACATTGGCCTTTGAAGTCCTCCTTCTGAATGTGGAGCCAAACTTTATCACCAATCTAGAAGGAGTGTGGAAATTTTTTCTTATCATGGTGTTATTTGTATTTCTCTGAATCCCTCCCTAGAATATGTTGGACTTGGCATTGACCACTCTGTATCCACTACATGAATTTTACAAGCTTACAAATTTCTTTTTTCCTAGATGCAAAGTGGTTGCGGTGATGTGTGCAAGGTAGGAAACACTAATTGGTGTTGTAGGTTGAAATCCACAATAGAATTCAAATGGACTGCCCTACATTGAGTGTTTCAAGTCCAATTGTAGTTGTGTTGAATGAACAACAAATTTTCGTCCCAAAAGTAGGGGTGTCTTGATTGCATATGAGCAATCGATGTACAATGGTTTTGTTGACAACTTCTATCTACCCATATAGGTTTGTAGATGGAATGTTGTCAACATGATGACCCTTGTGTCCTACATACTTCAAAGTGATCTCTAGAAATTGCTAATGGATTTGGGATCTCGAACAAAAACAATTGATGTCAGCAACCCAAAGTTGATCCAAACATGTGCAAAGATTAAATTTGTTTTATATTGCATAGATTCAATCATTTTGCATAGTGTCAAGGTTTTTCCATTTGGGAAATCGTCAAATCACTACCAAGGTGATGTCAAGTTGTTGGTAGGCCTATGAGAAATCCGTGGAGACAAACAATTAGGGGAACTAAGGAAGTGTGTCACAGTTTTGCTTCTTGTTAGAGAGGGATTTGGCAATGGAGCAATAAACACAAGCTTTGATGTATTTCAAGAACACACTAGAAAATATAAGGGCTATGTTTTAAGTTTTTCACTGCAAAAATAAAGGGTCTAGAGTCTGATATCTGCTTTATGGATTACGTAGTTTGATATTTGTTTTTTGTTTGTTGGTTGTTGTGTACTACTTACTCAACATTTCACACTACTGAGAGAAAGGTCTGTATTGATATGGAATAAAGACAACATGTACAGATGATTCAAGTGGTCAATCAGGCTTGTACAAGTACTTTACACTTACACTTAAATCATCACAAATGACAATAATATTTTTTCAGTCATCATAATCTCTAGCCACCTCGCTTAGAAAGTGTTTTTTTCAAGGTCATCACTGGATCCAGTTATATGAGCATATGAAATATATAAGAATATTGACATAATCCATCACAATAATTAGATGTTATATGAATTTCCCGATGAATGTATTCCTCATTCTTCTTTACTAATATATGAAATAAGTTAAACTTCTACCATTTGCATCCATTTTTTTGGCAATTTTCCTAGCCAAAATACAATTGAAATTATTGGAATAGCAGTTTTAGGTTATTGGAAGTATTTCTCATTCTTTACTAATATAATATATGAAATCAGCTAAACATTCTACCATTTGCATCTACATTTTAGCAAGCCAAAATCTCATTGAAATTATTGGAATTGCAATTTTAGATTTTTGGAATTGCATAATTCAGGTGATCAAGCGTAATTGAAGGCATTGAATCTAATTTTGCAATCAACAATACAATTTAAACAATGAAAATTGAAATTTCAACAAAATTACAATTTGAACAATGAAAATAGCAATTTCAGTAAAAATCTCATAGCCAAATTCCCACAAAAATAACTAAAAAAATGCAAATCATTTTACCTTACAGTTCCCTAATATATTTACAATCACAAAAGAAATGGTGAAACAACTCTATGTGTCACTTGTGTCAATCTTTAAGTCTAGGTTAACCTCTGGTTTTAATCAACAAACAATGTGGATTGGACAATTGGAGTTGTTTTAATCTTGAATGGACTTGTGTTACTTATATTAGCGTTAAAGTTGGGCACATTCTACTGCATTGGCCGTTGAAGTGCTACTTCTAAATGTGGAGCCAAATTTTATCACCAATCTAGAAAGATTGTGGAACTTTTTACTTATCATGGTGTTATTTATATTTATCTGAAGCCTACCCTAGAATATGTTGGAATTGGCATTGAACATTCTGTATCTACTACATGAATTTTGCACCCTTACCAATTTCTTTTTTCCTAGATGCAAAGTGGTTGTGGGTGCAATGTAGGAAACATTGATTGGTGTCGTAGGTTGAAATCCACAATAGACTTCAAATGGATTGCCCTACTTTGAGTTGTTTCGAGTCAAATTGTAGTTGTGTTGAATGAACACCAAATTTTTGTCCCAAAAGTAGGGGTGTCTTGATTGCATCTGAGCAGTGGATGTACAATGGTTTACTTGACAACTTCTATCTACCCATATAGGTTTGCAGATGGAATATTGTCAACATGACGACCCTTGTGTCCAACATACTTCAAAGTGATCTCTAGAAATTGCTAATGGATTGGGGATCTCAAACAAAAACAATTGATGTCAACAACCCAAAGTTGAGCCAAACATGTGCAAAGATTAACTTTGTTGTATCTTGCATAGTGTCAGAATTGCCATTTGGGAAATCATCAAATCACTACCAAGGTTATGTCAAGTTGTAGGTAGGCCTATGAGAAATATGTGGAGACAAACAATTAGGGGAACTAAGGAAGTGTGTCATAGTTTTGCTTCTTGTTAGAGAGGACTTTGTTGATGTCAACAACCCAAAGTTGAGCCAAACATGTGCAAAGATTAACTTTGTTGTATCTTGCATAGTGTCAGAATTGCCAGTTGGGAAATCATCAAATCACTACCAAGGTTATGTCAAGTTGTAGGTAGGCCTATGAGAAATATGTGGAGACAAACAATTAGGGGAACTAAGGAAGTGTGTCATAGTTTTGCTTCTTGTTAGAGAGGACTTTGACAATGGAGCAAGATTGAAGAAACACAAGCTTTGATGTATTTCAATCTAAGGGCTATGTTTTAAGTTTTTTACTGCAAAACGAAATGGTTGGAGTCTGATATATGCTTTATGTAGTCTAGAGTCTAATATCTTGCTTTCTGGAGTCAAGAGTATGATATATGATTTTTGTTTGTTGGTTGTTATGTACTACTTACTCAGCATTTCACACTACTCGGAGAAAGGTCCGTATTGATATGGAAAAAAAGAAAACATGTACATATGATTCAGGTGGTGGGTGAGGCTTGTACAAGTACTTTGCACTTACACTTAAATCCTCAAAAATGACAATAATATTTTTTCAGTCATCAGAATCTGTAGTCACCTCGCTAAGAAAGTGGTTTTTTCAAGGTCATCTGGATTTGGTTATATGATCATATGAAATATATAAGAATATTGACATAATCCATCACAATAATTAGATGTTATATGAATTTCCTGATGAATGTATTCCTTATTCTTCTTTACTAATATATGAAATAATTTAAACTTCTACCATTACATCCACTTTTTTGGCAATTTTTCTAGCCAAAATACAACTGAAATTATTGGAATGGCAGTTTTACATTATTGGAAGTATTTCTCATTCTGTACTAATATAATATATGTAATAAGTTAAACATTCTACCATTTGCATCTACATTTTAGCAAGCCAAAATCTCGCTGAAATTATTGAAATTGCAGTTTTAGATTGTTGGAATTGCATAATTCAGGTGATCAAGGGTAATTGAAGGCATTGAATCTAATTTTGCAATCAAAATTACAATTTAAACAATGAAAATCGCAATTTGAACAATGAAAATGGAAATTTCAGCAAAAATGTCGTAGCCAAATTCCCACAAAAATAACTGAAAAAATGCAAATCATTTTACCTTACTCCCTAATATATTTCCAATCACAAAAGAAATGTTGAAACAACTCTATGTGTCACTTGTGTCAAGATTTAAGTCTAGGTTAACCTCTAGTTTTAATCAAAAACCAATGTGGATTGGACAATTGGAGTTGTTTTAATCGTGAATGGACTTGTGTTACTTAAATTAGCGTTAAAGTTGGGCACATTCTACTGCATTGGTTGTTGAACTGCTCCTTCTGAATGTGCAGCCAAAATTTATCACCAATCTAGAAAGATTGTGGAACTTTTTGCTTATCATGGGGCTATTTTTATTTCTATGAAGCATGCCCTAGAATATGTTGGACTTGGCATTGAACATTTTACATCTACTACAAGAATTTTGCAACCTTACCAATTTCTTTTTTCCTAGATGAAAAGTGGTTGCGGTGATGGGTGCAAGGTAGGAAACATTGATTGGTCTCGTAGGTTCAAATCCACAATAGAATTCAAATGGACTGCTCTACTTTGAGTTGTTTCGAGTCCAATTGTAGTTGTATTGAATGAACAACAAATGTTTGTCCCAAAAGTAGGGGTGTCTTGATTGTATATGAGCAGTGGATGTACAGTGGTTTTGTTGACAACTTCTATCCACCCATATAGGCTTGCAAATGGAATGTTGTCGTCATGACGACCTTTGTGTCCAACATACTTCAAAGTCATCTCTAGAAATTGCTAATGGATTTCAGATCTCGAACAAAAACAATTGATGTCAACAACCCAAAGTTGAGCCAAACATGTGCAAAGATTAACTTTGTTGTATCTTGCATAGAGTCAATCATTTTGGATAGTGTTAGGATTTCCATTTGGGAAATTGTCAAATCACTACCAAGGTGATGTCAAGTTGTGGGTAGGCCTATGATAAATAAATGGATACAAACAATTAGGGGAACTAAGGAAGTGTGTCACATTTTTGCTTCTTGTTGGAGAGGGATTTGGCAATGGAGCAAGAAACACAAGCTTTGATGTATTTGAAGAACACATTGACCAATCTAAGGACTATGTTTTAAGTTTTTAATTGCAAAAAGGAATGGTCTGGAGTTTGATATCTGCTTTCTGGAGTCTGATATCTTATTTTTGTTTGTTGGTTGTTGTGTACTACTTACTCAGCATTTCACACTACTCAGAGAATGGACAATATTTATATGCAATAAAGACAACATGTATAGATGATTCAAGTGGTCAATCTGGCTTGTACAAGTACTTTTCACTTACATTTAAATCATCACAAATGACAATAATATTTTTTCAATCATCATAATCTCTAGCCACCTCGCTTAGAAAGTGTTTTTTTCAAGGTCATCACTGGATCCGCTCATATGATCATATGAAATATATCAAAATATTGACATAATCCATCACAATAATTAGATGTTAGATGAATTTCCTTATGAATGTATTCCTCGATCTTCTTTACTAATATATGAAATAAGTTAAACTTCTACCATTTGCATCCACGTTTTTGGCAACTTTTCTAGCCAAAATACAGTTGAAATTATTGGAATGGCAGTTTTAGGTTATTGGAAGTATTTCTCATTCTTTACTAATATAATATATGAAATAAGCTAAACATTCTACCATTTGCATCTACTTTTTAGCAAGCCAAAAGCTCACTGAAATTATTGGAATTGCAGTTTTAGATTGTTGGAATTGCATAATTCAGGTGATCAAGGGTAATTGAATGCATTGAATCTAATTTTGCAATGAAAATTATAATCTAAACAATGAAATTCACAATTTCAACAAAATTACAATTTCAACAATGAAAATAGCAATTTCAGCAAAAATCTCATAGCCAAATTCCCACAAAAATAACTGAAAAATGCAAATCATTTTACTTTACTCCCTAATAGATTTCCAGTCACAAAAGACATGGTGAAACAACTCTATGTGTCACTTATGTCAAGCTTTAAGTCTAGGTTAACCTCCGGTTTTAATCAACAAACAATGTAGATTGGACAATTGGAGTTGTTTTAATCTAGAATGGACTTGTGTTGCTTAAATTAGTGTTAAAGTTGGGCACATTCTACTGCATTGGCCGTTGAAGTGCTCCTTCTGACTGTGGAGCCAAACTTTATCACCAATCTAGAAAGAGTGTGGAACTTTTTGCTTATCATGGTGCTATTTGTATTTCTCTGAAGCCCACCCTAGAATATGTTGGACTTGGCATTGAACATTCTGTATCTACTACATGAATTTTGCAACCTTACCAAATTATTTTTTCCTGCATGCAAAGTGGTTGCAGTGATGGGTGCAAGGTAGGAAACATTGATTGGTGTCGTAGGTTGAAATTCACAATAGACTTCAAATGGGTTGCTTTACTTTAAGTTGTTTCGAGTCCAATTGTAGTTGTGTTGAATGAACACCAAATTTTTGTCCCAAAAGTAGGGGTGTCTTGATTGTATATGAGCAGTGGATGTACAATGGTTTTCTTGACAACTTCTATCTACCCATATAGGTTTGCAGATGGAATGTTGTCAACATGACGACCCTTGTGTCCAACATACTTTAAAGTGATCTCTAGAAATTGCTAATGGATTTGGGAGCTCGAACAAAAACAATTGATGTCAACAACCCAAAGTTGAGCCAAACATGTGCAAAGATTAACTTTGTTGTATCTTGTATAGATTCAATCATTTTGCATAGTGTCAAGATTGCCATTTGGGATATCGTCAAATGTTGTTGGTAGGCCTATGAGAAATCCGCGGAGACAAACAATTAGGGGAACTAAGGAAGTGTGTAACTAATATGCTCCAAGTCAAATTATGATAAGGAGATGTTAGCTAGATGTTAGGTCTTATGCATGCTCTAGATAAGTTCAAACAATATTTGTTGGGGTTTCGAAATCGTTCTTATCACATAAATACTTGAGAGAGCAGCAATAAAAAGGACATAAGAGAGAAACAGATCAGATTCTGGACATGATCAGTTTGCAGCAAACATGGGATATAACTTGTTTGAGAAACTGAAATTAAGGCAAACTTACTGGAACCCTTAAACTTGAGATTGAATCGAAATAAAACAAATGCAACAACACCTATGACGAATCCTTCAGGGTAACAGAGCCGATGAGAACTCCAGCAGTCAAGGGAACATAGCATATAAACTCATTGCCTTCGGCAATGCAGGGGAACAGAGCAGTGTTTACGCCAAGGGAGATCGATCATGGCAGCTGGTAACTCTGATTCAAGGCGTGAGGGCGTGACTGCAAGGGATTCCAGCTTCCCTCATGGTTGTAGATCGGCTTCAGGGGTTGCCTACAGGGGAAGGTAGCTACGATGACCAGGGATGGCGGGGTGCAAAAACGATCTGAATCTGGAATGGAGCTACCACGCAATCGTTCGTCGTTCGCCACCCTGTGAATTAAATGCTGAGGTGATGGAGGAGGCGAAGGGGCCCACGAAGAGACGGAGCTCGGCGAGCAAGACAAGATGGAGGTTAGATGGAGCTGGGGCGTGGGGAATGGAATTTGACCGTATTTGACGGTCAAATTGCCTTGTGACGGTCAAAGATGGAGGTTAGAAAGCTGGTTGGTTTTCTCTGAGGTCAGGGTTTACGGGCAGGCCTGGAATTTGACGGCCTACAGAACGTTTTTTCATTTTTAAAACGTATTTGACAGTTTAAAAAAATTCAGACACGTCAACAGCTACGTTCAATAAAAATTTCAAACGGTGGATTTGACGGTTTCTAGGTTATGGCTCCCGTCATAAATGTTAATAAGTGGTTTGAGGTTGCCATGGCCATGAGCGGGGTCTTGACCAGGATTATGATAACTAGTGGTACATTGGCTGAATATGTAATGAGTGATATTAGAGCGTATTAATCCTGTTGCTTACAACCTGCCTACTTATGATGTGCTAGTTTAGAGTTGAGCACACTAGTATAAATCCTTAATATTAAATCTGCCATATAAAATCTGATGCTAGGCATATGCAGAAAACTCCATATTATTGTTTTATATATGAGTAAGAGTGCTAAGCTGTTATGGTTGTAATCAGTGCTATTACTCATGCTGCATGGACAGGAAGCTTTCCTGGGGCCAATAATTCATTTGCATTTCGAAAGGAACAAAACATTTCTATCATCTCGGTTTGCTCTTGTCTCACACCACGTCAATGGCCTTCTGCCGCTTAAACATTCAGGTTAAAAGTGAAACGGCCATGTTGCCATTGTCTTTTCACAAACAGAGTTCTATCTTCATCTATATGTTAACTCTTCTCCAAATTTCTAAATTCGAGAATTCAGTATATAAGGACTAATCTGTACACGCTAATGCATTTGGACTGTATTGATCAGTGTATTGGGTAATTCAAGGCAGTTTAAAGGCTGCCTTTGTATAGCCTGGCTGCCTTTATATCGCCTTTTTCTTAATTAGGTAAAGGATATATCTGTAATTTTAGAACAACATATTGTAAAATTTGTAAAGTTTTTATTATTTTATTTTAATGTTAAAATAACAATTCTGTTTTTAATAAATTCTTATTTATAATAAAATGGAAAATTATACTGAACAGATTTGTACAAAGCCCTAAATGAAATGAATGGGCTTAAGCCTATGCAGTTTTATAATTGGTAAACAGTTCTAATAATTTGGGAATCTTAAATAAAATTGCAAATTAATTTGACACTTATAAATTTACATAAGTGAAAGGCAAAAAAAATAGAAGACCGTCAATGAATTTTCGTTTGACAGGCAGACCGAATTTGAAATTCCAGGCCTGTTTACGGGTGAGCATCTTGTGCTCTGCTTGTCGATTTCTATTTTATATGGAGAGGGGCGTGTCGCTGTTGACATCTAAAAGGTCCTACGTTCAATGAACCTTATCGTTTGCTTTAATGAAGACAATAATTGCGTTTGGAATGGTCGAAGAAACTTATTTTCCCACTCGTTGAGAGCCATTCGTGTATATAGGTCATAGGGCAACCACTACAGGGGAACATTCTCTTCTCAACGTGTCAATTTTTATTCCATACGGACTGGTTCTTCGTTCAATTAATCTTATCATTTGCTTTTATGAATGTGCGCTGATGTCGTTTGGAAAAGTCAATATCTTTTGGTTTTTATAAGACTTATCAAAAGTGAAAAATATGGCGACAAATATTGAGGTGGATGGGCACATGGAAAAGCCGTTGGCTCTACATGGAAGTGCCTCTCTCATTACGTTTTAAAGAGAAAACGCGTTGAGGGATTGAACATTTAGTGAGACAGATGGGGCCCATGTAGGACCTGTTGAAAAAAGCATCATGAGAGAGGTTGAGTTGGACGAGTCACAAGACAACTACTTTGACAACAACTTTTAGGAATACGACTTATAAAGAATTCTGATATGGAGGTCAATAATTATTATTCTAACACTTATCAATTAACAATATATAATTTTGTCATTTCTACTTTATAAGGAGGTCACCCTTTAACATTAGTGGAGGTCAATAATTATTATTCTAACACTTATCAATTAACAATATATAATTTTGTCATTTCTACTTTATAAGGAGGCCACCCTTTAACATTAGTCAGAATTCTTTATAAGTCGTATTCCTAAAAGTAGTTGTCAAAGTAGTTGTCTTGTGACTTGTCCAACTCAACCTCTCTCACGATGCTTTTTTCAACAGGTCCTACATGTGCCCCATCTGTCTCACTAAATGTTCAATCTCTCAACGCGTTTTCTCTTTAAAACGTAATGAGAAAGGCACTTCCATGTAGAGCCAACGGCTTTTCGATGTGCCCATCCACCTCGATATTTGTCGCCATATTTTTCACTTTTGATAAGTCTTATAAAAACCAAAAGATATTGACTTTTCCAAACGACAGCGCACATTCATAAAAGCAAATGATAAGATTAATTGAACGAAGAACCAGTCCGTATGGAATAAAAATTGACACGTTGAGAAGAGAATGGCTCTCAACGAGTGGGAAAATAAGTTTCTTCGACCATTCCAAACGCAATTATTGTCTTCATTAAAGCAAACGATAAGGTTCATTGAACGTAGGACCTTTTAGATGCCAACAGCGACACGCCCCTCTCCATATGAAATAGAAATCGACAAGCAGAGCACAAGATGCTCACCCGTAAACCCTGACCTCAGAGAAAACCAACCAGCTTTCTAACCTCCACCTTTGACCGCACAAGGCAATTTGCACAAGATGCTCACCCTAAACCCTGACCTCAGAGAAAACCAACCAGCTTTCTAACCCTACGGTCAGATGGAGGTCAGATGGAGCTGGGGCGTGGGGGATGGAATTTGATGGGCAAATTGCCCGTCACAAGGCAATTTGACCGTCAAATACGGTCAAAATTTTACCATACCCAGCAAAATCGTTCGTTGAAATGCCAAAACGTCTAAAATTTGGATGTAGCCGTCCATTTCGATGGTCTAGTTGGATCTGAAATTCCAACCGAAGAAGGTGCCGCGTGGGTAGCCGGAGAAGGTGCCGTCGGCTACTGGAGTTGTTTATTCTAGGCGAAATCGTCCAAGGAATAGACAACTCCTAGCAAATGTATCAAATCACCACGACAAAATCCAGGAGAGTACATGTTAGTAAAAGACTTTGTCAGTGAGCAGTAAATAATGCCGAGCCGGAGGCGGATTAAACATCAAAGTTTTCGTTGCTGGAGCCGGTAACATTACATAGATGCCTACAGGGTTGGAATTTCATTTTTCCTATGCCCTTCAAACTAATTTTTTTTGACGTTTTGAACTTTTATCTTTCCCGTCACACAACGTTTTGGTAAAAAAATAACCCTTCAACAATGAAGTTTTATTAAAAAAAATACCCTTCTTTAATGATGTTTTTATTAAAGAGTTTAAGCATTATGCATGTGAAGTACATTAAGTGATCAACTTAGGAATCGTGATTCCTTTAAGGAAGTTAATATTAGGCTAAATGAAATGGGACATACCAAAATTTTCAATCGCATGAATTTAGTTGAAAGGCCAAATAAATATAATATGCACTTTGTTGAGGCACTTCATTAAAATGCACATTACAATTCTTGAAATCAAATTTTAGGGAAGTGTATTATCCACTATGCATTATGAACAAATTTTGATAAAAGAAAATTCTTATGTTTTGCTTTATTCATAATTGAAAGTATTTAGTTTTATAGTATAGGTAATTAATTTTATTTTATTTTTATAAAAATGAAATGATGCAAATTTATATAATTTGACATAATAATTTGAATATATAAAAATTACTCATAACTCATTTGCTTATGGTTAAAACTCTTTTTTGAGCATAATATTTTGTTGTGTTACTAGATCATCGTAATAAAAATATGCTTACTACTTTCTTCTTTGGGCCATTCAGTTTCTCTGGGCGAACTTCAAAGTGGTTTAGAAGCGTTTTTGCCGATGAGTAAAAGTAATTTTTTCAATGGATTACTAAAACTTAAATAATAATAAAATGTTACTAAGTTTTAACATAAATCAAATAAATCATTTTAAAAAAGAATTTAAATAGTATGATTGATAGTGTTAAAAGCTTTAAGCAACAAAAATTTTAGAAGGACATGCTAGTTGTAATTTTAGAATTGGGAGTCTCCGAGAACAAAACCCTATTTCCATGCAAAGATTCTTATATAGATTGGAATCTTATTTTTTAATTAATTTTGGTTTTGTAATAAATATAAAATTTATGAATTTAAAACCAAATGTTAATAACAAAATATTTAATAAAATCAATTTCTTATTTTATAAAAATTTAATTTAATATATTATGCTTAAAACATTATAAAAATTGCGTACATATATCATTTGACCAAAAACTATTATTGCCATCTCTTTATGTTGGTGGACGCCACCTGTTTTGCATAAAGAATTGGGTCCATCCTAAGCACGAATCATTTCTTTATGATGGTGGACGCCACCTGTTTTCCATAAAGAATTGGGTCCAACTAAAGGGAATCATTTCTGTGGCAAAGAGATTGGCAGGAACTTCATACAGTACTCAATAATGCAGTGACAAGAGGAAGAAATTGGCAGGAAATTCATGTTTCCAAGTTCAACCCTTCAAATTACGGTGTTTAGTTTGTCCAACGAAATCAGAAACTCAGAGATCAACCATGTCTTGTTTTCAATCGTTTGGCTGAGTATTGAGATATTGAAACATAGTGTGTAGCGAAGGCGCAGCCGGTACTTTGCACTTGCGAGATCATTCAGACGAAAGTATTGAAATATCAAGGTTGAGGGCGCATTTCCAATCTCCATAAAACATTTTGGATCTTACTTCTGTATCCGATGGCAGCAGCTCGTGACGCTACATCCTTCTCATCCTCCTCTACATCCAATACAAATAGCAGCTATGCCTATGACGTTTTTATTAACCACCGAGGTCCTGACGTGAAAACAGGCATCGCGAGCCATATCTATCATCGCCTTAATGATCATGGATTAAGAGTATTTTTGGATCAGCCGGAATTGCAAGAGGGAGAGAACATGACTCCTCAAATTGAAGGGGCTATTCGAACAGCCTCAGTGCATGTTGCAATTTTTTCTCCCAGATATGCTGAATCAAGTTGGTGTCTCAAGGAGCTCGTATTGATGTTGGAGTCGGGGTCAACAATTCTTCCTGTCTTCTATCATGTCAATCCTTGGGAACTTCGGTGGACGCGTGGCGAAAATGGAGTGTATGCCCAAGCCCTGAGCATCCTCCGTTGCATCCTTCTATGTAAGCGGGAAGACAATGGAGTCTATGCTCCAGCCCTGCGCATGCTCGAAAAGAAGACAACAGTCGATGCTCAAACTAATGAAAAGAAGCCACGGCATAACTCCAGCACAATCGAGAAATGGAGGAAAGCCCTTTCTGTTGTGGCAGAAAGAAGCGGTTTTGAGCTGAACGCGTGTAACGGGTAAGGGCGCCTCCACTTCTTGTTAATTTGAATTTTTAATTTGCTGGATTGATAGGTATATCATGCTATATTGTTGTAGGCGTTCCTTACTAGTCATTTTATTGTGGATATTCTTTAGTGACGAGGGGCAGCTCGTCAAGAAGGTCGTCGAGCAAGTGTTGAAAAAGGTTAGCAGAACACCTCTCCATGTTGCTAAATATCCGACTGGTCTGAACGACAAGGTAAAAGATTTTGAAACGACACTGTTATCACAGCAGCTAAGCGAGAAGGCTAGAGTTGTGGGAATTGTGGGTCTTGGCGGGGTAGGAAAAACGACCCTCGCAAAACATTTCTTCAACCTTCAAAGTTCAAATTATGATCGATGTTGTTTTGTATGTGATGTGAGAGAAAATGCAACCAAAGGCTCTCTAAATTCATTGCAGAGAACTCTCCTTAACGACTTGGCTCAATTGAATGAACAAATAGATAACACTCATCAAGGCATCGAGAAGCTCAAAAGGCATCTCTCTGCATCTTCGCTTTCCTCTCTAGTAGTTTTGGATGATGTGGATCATATTGATCAGCTGGATGCATTATTTTCACCACTTAAAGATACTATTCATCCAGGTAGCTTGATTCTAGTTACATCTCGCAATAAGGATGTGCTTACAAGTTTGGGGATTGTAGACTCGTCTATTTACAAGCAAACAGGCCTTAATCCACAAGATTCTCAAAAACTATTCTGCTCGCATGCTTTCGACCAGACTTGTCCTGCCATAGGATTTGAACAACTGGTTGAAAAATTTGTGGATGCTTGCGATGGATTGCCATTATCTCTTAAAGTGATTGGAGCTCTTGTTCGTGGAAAAGATTTTGAGTATTGGAAAGCGCAATTACAGAAAATCTCCAAAATACTTCCCACGGATATCCAAAGCAAGCTTAAGAGTAGCTACGACGGTCTCGATGAAGAGGAGCAGAACATATTCTTAGATATTGCCTGTTTTTTTATAGGAAAAGACAGAGATACTGCTATAAGAGTCTGGAACGGATCGGGCTGGTCAGGATGGCTAGGTTTTCGCCACCTAGAGGATAGATGCCTTGTAGAGGTCGACAGCAAAAATGGTATAATTATGCATGACCACCTCAGGGACCTCGGCAGAGACCTGGCGGAAAAAGAACCTCCTGGACGTCAGCTTCGGCTTTGGCGCCATCTTCATTATCTGTCCGGCGAATTACCTGTACGTTGTTTTATCGAAATTGTTTTATCTGAATTCTTAAAACTTTGCAAGAATGAATCTTCTATCTAACAGCTCCGAGTGAACTATTCAGGTGCGTGGAATTAACTTGGTACACGAAAATGACCCTGAACAAATTTTCGAAAACCTTGCGGGCAGCTGCAACCTAAGCAGGTTGCAGTTGCTTATGGCTGGAGGTGATTTTGTTGAACGGATATTCAGCGTTGGGCGATTTCCACAACTTATATATCTCCATTGGGAAAACTGTCCGAACTCCTCTTTGCCTTCCTCGATTCCATTAAAATATTTAAGAGTGTTATATATAGAGGGGAAATATTTGGAAACACTGTGGCAAGATGAATCTCAGGTAGTCATGTTATTTTTTACATGTAAGTTATGAAAAATTATTTGCACTCGAATATTGTTTTCACATGTGCAATGCCAAATATTTATAACATGAACCCCACTTTAATAATGTGAACATTGCAGGCACCTTTGCAGTTGACGGAATTGCATATTTATGCTTCCCTTTCAAAGCTTCCAAAATCCATTGGGAAGCTGAAGCACCTTGAAAAAATTGCCTTGGACAGTAAATATCTTGAAACATTGCCAGATGAATTCTGTTATATTCATTCCTTGAAACACGTCGAGCTAAAGGGGTGTGAAAAATTGACTCTGCTGCCAGATTCAGTGGGGAGCTTAACGAGCCTCCAAAGCCTTGACTTGAGCGGCTGCTCCACTTTGCAGGTACTCCCAGATTCATTTGGGAGCTTAACGAGCCTCCAAAGCCTTGACTTGAGCAGGTGCTCCACTTTGCAGGCGCTCCCAGATTCACTTGGGAGACTAACGAGTCTCCAAAGCCTTGACTTGAGCAGGTGCTCCACTTTGCAGGCGCTACCAGATTCACTTGGGAGCTTAACGAGCCTCCGAAGCCTTGACTTGAAAACATGCTCCACTTTGAAGGCGCTACCAGATTCAATGGGGAGCTTAACTAGCCTCCAAAGCCTTCAGTTGAGCGGGTGCTCAATTTTGCAGGCACTCCCAGATTCAGTGGGGAGCTTAACAAGCCTCCAAAGCTTTCACTTGAGCAGTTGCTCCACCTTGCAGGCGCTCCCAGATTCAGTGGGGAGCTTAACGAGCCTCCAAAGCCTTGACTTGAGTGGCTGCTCCACCTTGCAGACCCTCCCAGATTCAGTGGGGAGCTTAACGAGCCTCCAAAGCCTTAACTTGAGAGGGTGCACTAATTTGCAGGCCCTCCAAGATTCAGTGGGAAGCTTAACGAGCCTCCAAATGCTTGACTTGACCGGGTGCTCCACTTTGCATGCCCTCCCATATTCAGTGGGGAGCTTAACGAGCCTCCAAAGCTTTTCCTTTAGCGGGTGCACTTTGAAGGCACTACCAGATTCAGTGGGGAGATTAACGAACCTCCAAAATCTTACCTTGACCGGGTGCACCGCTTTGCAGGAGCTCACATATTCAGTGGGGAGCTTAACCAACCTCCAAAGCCTTGGCTTGAACTGTTGCACAGCTTTGCAGGCGCTCCCAGATTCAGTGGGGAACTTAACGAGCCTCCAAGGCCTTGGCTTGAACTGGTGTTCGGCTTTGCAGGTGCTCCCAGACTCCGTGGGGAGCTTAACGAACCTTCATGGCATTGGGTTGAGTTGGTGCTCCAGTTTGCAGGCGCTTCCAGACTCAGTGGGAAGCTTAACGAGCCTCCAAACCCTTGACTTGAGCTTTTGCTCCACTTTGCAGGGACTCCCAGACTCACTCGGGAGCTTAACGAGCCTCCAAAGCCTTAGCTTATTCTGGTGCTCCAATTTGCAGGGGCTCCCGGAGTCAATGGGGAGCTTAACGAGACTCCAAAGCCTTAGCTTGGGTGGTTGCTCAAGCTTGCAAGCGCTCCCAGAATCACTGTGGAATTTAACGAGCCTCCAAAGCCTTCAATTGAGCCAGTGCACCAGCTGGGGCTCTGCGCTCCCAGATTCAGTGGGGAATTTAACAAGCCTCCAAAGGCTTGACTTGAGAGAGTGCTCCACTTTGCAAACGCTACCAGACTCATTGGTGAGCTTAACGAGCCTCCAAAGCCTTGACTTGATCGGGTGCTCGACTTTGCAGGTGCTCCCAGACTCATTGGGGAGCTTAACAGGTCTCCGGAGGCTTGACTTGAGCAGGTGTTCCACTTTGAAGGCACTACCAGGTTCAATTGGGAGTTTAACAAGCCTCGAACTCCTTTTCTTGGAGGACTGTTTCAATTTGCAGATGCTGCCAAGTGTTCAGCATTTGAGCTCGCTGAAGGGGCTTGTTGTGTATGGATGTCCGAAACTGCAGTGGGGTGCAGGAGTAGTCGAGCAGCTGCGCCAACGGCTGGGGAAAGGCTTCAGTGAAGAAAGGCCGTAACCACACTTCATGATTACAATCGTGGTAAAGTGGCCACAGTGCCCACTGCATACAGAGCTATGTCATTAGCCTTCGAAGGTATTTAATGAGGATCAAACTGAATTAGAAGATCTACCGAATGTCTACATTATATGTCATATGTTGAATTAAAAGATTGCTTCCTAATTGGCCTTTAACCAAGATTCTAGAGCAGTTGCTAACATGAAGTATAATATAAATTCTGACACACTGGCGAAGCAACAAAATTATTTTGCAATACAGTTAAAACCTGGAATAAAAGTGCTCCCTTGGAACATAGTCTAATAATCTCCCAGCAACTGAGTACTGGAGGGTGGTTTCTGGGTCCTTTCCTTCAACTTGTTGCACTGTTTCTGCTTCCATAACTTCCAACACTCCCGTCATTTGCTTGACCAAATGAACCAATTGAGTCTGCTGGTGAGTGTCCGAGTGCTTCAAATCCTGGAGACTGCTCAAGTTCTATATTCTTGTTCTTCTCTTTTAGCTCCTGTTTTCCTCAGCCTGCTCTTCATTTTTTTCTTACCTTACGTTTGTATCTTTCCATTAGTTTTTCTAAGGATTTCCAGCGTCCTCCTGGTCACCTTCAAATCTTTGTCATAATTTGTTTCCCAAGACTTCTTTCAGGCTTCCATTCTTCCCATTACTTGTGCGACGAAGTCTTGACAGTCATCATATAGGCGTTCGCACCGATGAAGAGAGCCTGTAAATCTGCCTGGAGGATATACTAAGACAGAGAGCCGAGGATTGCCCAAATTCTGTTGGATACCCAACAAAATAATCCATAAAACCAGATCATTCGCGCTACAAAAATTTTCTTGCAAGTTTATTTCTCAATTATACACACGCATAAGCTGAATTCACCCTTGCTCCATTCATTAAGTGAGCTCATGGTGTCATGGGCTTTGCACTGTTCAATCAAGTGTTGAATATTTATAATGGTTTTTTTTGAAGTTATAAGTATAATTATTTAATTTGTGGTTGGTGAACATCTATAGACTATAAGTCAAATGTCACTAAGAAGAAGGTATATGTTACTGTTCATGTTCTGCATAAATAATTGCAATTATCCTTTATATATACTTTAGCTACTTATTATCACCAACCTCCTTCTAATTAAATTGGTTGTTAAACAGCTATAAATATAATTATTTAATCTTATAGTTGATGTTCTTCTTAAGTTAAGTAATTATAAAATCTTGCTTTTAATCAACATCATAGCTATGAACCTAGTAACATGATGGACTTTTGTTTTCTCTTTGTTCATTGATTTAATCTTACTTATTAGTAAAGGTAAAGGTATGATAGGAAGATATCTCTTTTAGAATGAATGGTATGGAAATGAAAATTAGTAGAGATAAGATAAGTTAATATTTTAAAGAAAAGGTTAAATTATAAAAATATAGGTAAGAGATTTACAAGTATCATCTATTTTTTATTATTAATAATTGTGAAATTTTATTTTAAAAAGTAAAATTAAATAAAAATAAAATATATAAATGTAATATTAGATTTTTTTTTTTTTTTTTTTTTAAAAGGTGGTTCGCCGTTTGTTAGAGGGCTAGTCCACCTGGGGAAATGGTCACCACCTGCTATTCTAGAGAATCAAGGTGGCACAAATTACAATCATTACAATATGGGCTCAACAAGAGCAATATGTCACTTACAACAATTGAACCTAGGTGGGGAGGGTAACAAGCATTCCTCCCAATTAGATTTATTAATTCCATAAATAAAATATAATTTTTATTGCAATTTCCCAAAAAAACACTCAAAAACATTCTCATATTCTAAATAAAGATCTCCGTTTGCAATTATGTTTGCTTTCAATTTTAGTTGTATTAGATTTAGAGTTTTTATGTTTGACTGATTAGTAAACTGGAACTAGCTTTAGATTTTTGAAATTAGATTGTAGTTCATTCATAACAATAAAAAAATCATAGCCATATTTTTGTTCCAATAGTTTTATTGGATCGTTTTGCATGCGTTTGTAAATATTTCTTTAAGCCTGGATTTTAAGCTAAATATCAGAATTACCTTTATTGTAATGTGATACTTTCATCTTATAATAACTAGCCATTCCCCAGGAGGGGCAAAAGGAACTCCGAGAGGAAAAGAGGATAAGGAAAGAAATGTAGTTTGGCTAAATTTTGGGCAACAAGTTACATTGGCATCATTGAGACATAAAATAAAATATGAATCTTTGATTAACATAAGCACCCCTAAATATAATGTAAACACTTTCAAAGTAACCCTGAAAACTAACAAAATGATGCAACTAAGAATCAAATACAAATAGTCCTACAATTAACTTTGCTTTCTCATCCTTATTGTTCCATTCTATGACTTGGTCTACCTGTATGGTTTTGGGCTCAATCCCACCGACTATTCTCCAACATATTTTGTGCATAAAGTGTAGTTGGGTCTTTAGTGTTCACATATGGAAGTTGTGTCCATTATTTTTATCTCGGGGATTCCATTTTCAAAAAAATAATCGAGAGAACTTTTGTGTATTAAACTTTGGAAAATAATGAAATTTATGTTTATAAAACTTCTCAAAATACTTCCCATCTCTATGTCTATGTTCTACTCTTCTCTTCATTCAATTTGCACACGTGCTATGTCACTCTACACAAATAAGGTCAGGTCTCAAATGATGGTAGGTATGTACAATCCGAACTCCTTTGCTTATATTGCTCTCTTGCAAGCCTGCATTCACAACAAACTTCTGTAGGCATGTCTCGAGATGTCTCTCCTCTATTAAATGATTGTCTAAAATTTATACTCCATGCCCTGACTACTACATCTTCTACATGGTGTTGTCTCAAATTTGCATTTGCATTTGCATTTGATCTATATGCATTTTGAATCACATGTATAGTTCATTCTAGCACGTGTGTATATGTTTTTGTCTCTATGCACATTATATATTGATAATGCCTCTGGTGTACTTGTCTATATGCATGTTTCAAGCCATTCGTTCTGGATCATGTTTTCTCTACTAAACAAATTCAAATTTGTCTAGCTAAAAAGATTCAAATTTTGTTTTTCAAGAGCAAATAGATTCAGAATCTAAGTGGATTTCAACACAAATACACGGGGGGTTCACTTAGTGAACTTGTTACATAGCACGATCGTTCGGAAGATATTAAAGAATACCTCTGATTTCAAAAAATATTGGAAAATTCATCCTAAAATTGTATTGTTGAACCCCCCTCCCAATATGCCTTTCCAATTAAGAAAACCCCTAGTTTCACCAGATATTGTAGGTATCCATTTTTATCAACCCATTTTTAACACCCCCTTTATATCATATTATCAAATTGTTACAAACAGGAGCCCTGCCACATCTTAGTATAAGCAAACAAGATGCTAAATAAAATAATAGTATAATGCTAATAATGATCCCACTAGGATTGCAAGGGTGACTGATCAATTTCTATCATTGGAAAGTGGAACACCCAAAGAAATAGTACCGGGGAAGGAAAAATGCATAAAACGCAAGCTAGTCAAGAGATCAACATAACAAAGAATGTAAAAGACCGATAGTCCAATTGTTAGGGCAATGCTTATAAAATATGAGAATTGCAAATGTTTCACACTGCAACCTTCCAATCTACCAATTTTATATCATGTAAATACAAATATAGCCATAGAGAACTCATGTTTTCTATAAGCTTAATAAATTAATCTCCATAAAAATGCAAAATTGAAACCTTTTATGGAAGGACGCCCAAGCTACCTTCCTATCAAAACAAACATCATTGATGTTTGAACCCAAATGAACATAGAAAAATTCTTTTTACTTTTCAATAACACCATTGATCATGTGCATAGCTTGGATTTGGGTCATTCACAAGATCCAATGAATGGCCTCCACTTCCTCTACATTTATTCTTGCAATCACTGGAATTAACAACATTTAGTTACCTTCTCTTGGGTTATATCTATTTTTTTTTATCTTTAAAGGATAGGGAAAAATCACCATTGTTAGGTTTCAAGCATGCAATAGTTATAAAGATACACAGATAGTGAAACGTATATGATACCATTTCATGGTAACGATAACACATAGGGTATGCAAATAAGGATTTAGATTTTCACCTATGTTCATTTTAATTCCAGGGTGATTCCATGAAAATGGGTAACTCTTTTTGGCCAAATATGACGGTGAAAAACAGAAATTTTACCCATGTATTAAATTGAAGCCCTCGAAACTCATACTTGCCACATGAATTTTGACATGCGGTTGAAAAACGAAATGTAGATAATTATGTTGGTTTTGCAATGATATTTTTTTTGAAATATACCAATGCCATATATCATGTCGAATTTTCATTTAATGAAACGTATGTACTTAAAAATTTGAAGAGCAATTAACAAGTAGTTTGTGTGCATGCACAATAAATTAATGTTAAAGTAATAATTTTAAAAAATGAAATATGTGAACATGATCTAGACAAAGTGCACTGGTCTTACATATTTTTCTTTTAATTTTTCTCAAAAAATTATATTTATTATTATTTTTCGAAACTTACCAATGAATATTTAAATCACATTTTGCACACATGTGTGTGCGTGCACAAAATCTTTTGATTTTTTACATAATTTGCAAAACTAAAAATACCCTTTTAAAGATGACGCGTTTATCTGGGGCTTATGTATTTTTTCAAATTTTTTGGATGTGTATTTTGAATGTTGTGGATTTATCTTTGAGCTCAATTGAAGTTGTCGGCATGGTTTTTTAGGGCAAGTTTTAGTAGAAATTTAAAAACAACAGACATATGAAGATAAAAATTCGTAAATTTTATATATCTGGATAGAGGATTCGTTGACAAATCCAATGGTATCAAGTCCGCACATTAATGAGCTACAAATAATTCATAGTGTCTTACTTAGACACGTGGTGGAAGGACATTGCTCCATTGTGGGCTCTTACATGGCTTAGTGCTTGGGTCTTCGAGCGTTGACTTGCGATGTGTTGTGATACTTGGTTTTGGCTTGATAGTTGGGATACTGCCAACAAAAATCTTAACCTAAGGCGAAACTTAAAACCTTAGGGAGATCGAGTAAGGCATTACTTATTTTTCAAGTGTCTACAGTCACCAAGATAACATATGTCATACAATTCCTAACTATCAAGGCTTCCTGGCCAGTCGAACCTTCTCCCCTAGTGGAGATCAAGTAAGGCATTACTTATTTTTCAAGTGCCTACAGTCACCAAGATAACATCTGTCATACAATTCCCAACTATCAAGGCTTCCTGGCCAGTCGACCCTTCTCCCCTAGTGGATTCGTGCCCTCATTGTCAAGTTGCATTAAGTCCTATGTCTCCTATGTCTAGGAGTTAAAAAAAAAACACATAAAATATGAGGTTTACTGGTGGGGCCTTGGCCTTGAGCTCCTCACCAGTAAAGCAAAGCTCCCAATTACTCGACACAAGATCAAGAAGATACACAAGCTCAAAAAGCTCACCCACAAAAATTCAAGAAAGGTGATCTTGTTTTCCTATGGCATGAAAGAAACAAAAAACTAAGCATGCTACAAGTTTAAAGATTTTTGGTTGGGTCCATTTCAAATTGAAAATGTTGTAGTTAATTGCCATTGCTTGTTAATGGGCAAGACTTAAAAATATTCTACTCAAGTGATATATGATGTCTTCGAGACATCCCTTGTACCATATTAGACTTGGATTCCTTTGATTTTGTCGTTTGTTTTACCTATGCATTGCACTTGTTCTTTTTATTGCATTTCATTTTATTTGAGCAAGGCAAAATGAAAGTGTCAACCTCTTATGCATTTGACGTCTTTTGTTGTTTGAAGTGTGTGTAGATGTACAAGTCCCAAAACATTCAAAGGTTCTCACACACTCCCAAGAAAAGCACATGTCCAGCAATTAGAGCTACTTGTTATACTCCAAATCCTCTACAGTGCACCATGGCATATGTGCCAAAGAAGGGGACCTTTTTGCCATTTTAAAAGGCTAAGTTGGGGCTTGTTTATGTAAAAGTGTTGGTCTAGCAAGGTTCATGACCCTTGATCTAGTCATGGCAAGTCCTCTTGGTTCTCATTTCAAAGAGTGTTGGCCTTGTGGCTTTGCTAACTACCCAAAAGGCAACCACCAAATTCTTTGCATGGGATCCCAAAGCAGAATATGAAATCCAAACCAAAGGAGCATGGCACAAGAGGTAATAGCTAAAATTTTCTTTTTCCTATTGGAAAAGGATGTGCAATTTCTAAAGTTTGGGGAGAATGATGGGCAATCAAATTGAGTAATTAATGGGCCATCTTTCCTAATTACAAGTCGGGAGGCATAAAAGGGTAATAGTGGACAATAAATTAATGATAATATTTTGTAATAACCTTATCATGCTAGCTATGTAAATATATTTAATATTTAATGGTCAAAGTTTACTTATGATTTATTTAATGAAATAATAGTATAATATTTGTCAAATAATTCTTGAGTTGTGGTGGAGTTATAGGTGGAAGTTATATAAAACAAGGTGGAAGAGATAAAGTCACAATAACCAACTAAATTTACTTCAATAAATTAATTAAACAAAATTACAACAAAATTGAAAATTTTAAGGGATTATATCCCCTAATCATTCTCATGAGATGCCACACTTGGAGACCATAATAACTTGATTTCTTGAAGGCCAAGGTTGAATTCCTATAAGGAAAATCAATCCCACCAACATGCTTGTTGCACTATCTTAATAGCCAATTATTGAATAAAGAAAATGAAGTTTTGTTCCAACCTTGGTGTATTTACTTAGAGAGGGTTCCACGACCTTCCTTGGATTGGGCCCCAAGAAATCCCTACATGTATTTTCTTTCACTTGTTTTAGTTTATGTCCCTTTCTTTCATGCATTTTTACTTTCTTGTAGAAAACTCGTGTAGAAATCTTGCAGCTTTCCTATAGAAATCCTATAAAAAATGGTTTATAGTTATTACATCTTTGCAATTTATCCAAGATAGTTTTTAGTTATTTACTTTCCAACATATGAAGTATTTATTTAACATCATGATATTTGATTTAAATGCTTGAATGAGATGCTTGTACTTAGTTTATGCTCACAGCTTAAATCTTCTAAATTTGTATAAAACAAGCACTCTACGATGGGCCTATGTTTACCTAAGAAATAGTGATGAGCATCTCTTCCTCTTGAGTTCCTAGTCATGACTAAAAAATGATGGATGGTAAGGTTATCCTTCATACAAACATAAATTGCAGTAAAGCAGGAAGTAAAAAGAAAATCACTTAAACTATCTACTTTAAAAGTCAAGAATTACCTGAAATGGAAGTTGAAAAGAAGGCCTAGCTGTTTTATATACCCAACCAAAAGATGAAGATAGCTAAAGACTGATAGTGTCACAGCCGCGTTTTGGCACAACCTCCACACTTGCCCAAGAGGCTGACTTGGGTGCCCGGTTGTGCAAAATGATGTTTGGTTGCTAAACCCTACGATTTATGTATACTTGTTTTAAAAGATTAACTCTTAATTGTGATAAATTAATAAATCAAAAATAATAAATATATTGTAATATGTAAATGGAGAAGAGAATTATCCCTTCGAGAAGAGAATGTACAAAAGTATTGTATCCTCACTTTATATGTGAGTGCGTGAACTTTTGGTTGAATTCTAACATTTGGTAAGAGAGCTTAAGAGTTTGATCCACAGGGCGAGTGTTAAATGGGCTCAATGACAAGCATTATGTGAGGGACGAAAACTGGGTTTTAAGGGAACCAAGGTAGATAAGAAGATTCTATATGACAGGAAAATATCTGCCTTATTGGAGGAGTAATCGCAGGTGCTGGTCTACATTGCAGACAATGTGGGATCCAAGCAGTTCTAGAACACTAGTGGTTGTTGCATGCTAGCCATATATATTGGAAAAATACAAAAAATATTAAAAAACCCAAATTCTATTATATATATATATATATATATATATATATATATATATAATCCAAAAAATATTTATTTAATGTCGTTGCAATTCTTTCACTTGTCCAGTTCTGAAATAGTTACTGTTGTTGTAACTGTTGTTACGATGCTGAAAACTCCATAAAAGGGTCAAAAAAATCTATAAAAAAATAATTTTTGCAGATCAAAAATCCCTAAAAAGGGGTGGAATCGAGTGTAGGGAGGATGGTGTCATCTTCTAAATGCTTCTACAGCCTTGTTGTAGGTCTAGTATAAGTTTTTTGCAGGTCCAACTTTGACAAAAGATCAAACCCCAATGGTTGCAAGGGGTTCCTAGTTCATCTCCAAGTCTTGGTGGTTAACCATAGGGGGTTTTGAAGTGCCCAACCAACCTTTTTAGCCATTACTAAAGGTTGTTGCGGATCTAAAAGTTAAATTAGTTCCAAACTGCAGTGTTCATCCGTCAAAACAACTGCACCCTAAGGGGTATTGAGTCTCCTTTGGTTAGTGATCATTGGGAGGTACTTTTGGGGTGTTTCCATGGTCTATTTTGAGATTTATCGTAAGTTTATGTTGCTGGTTTTTAGTGCAGAAAATTGTTTCATCCTATAATAGAATTAGTACTAAGTTTTATTGGTCCTAAACCTTCTAGTCATGAAATTCTTATTGAATATCTTTTTGACTTCATTAAGTTACTGGTATACTAACTTAGTGGGAAGGTCTTGTAGAGATAGAGAAGTTTCTCATTGCATATCTTACATGTCTATTTCTACCCTTATTTGGGATTCCTCCTGCAGCCTAGGGAGTAGGCCTAAAGAAAGAGGAGTGCACTGAAGTGACAATGGGTGCATCTCATAAAAAGTTGTCGATCTTAGCACAGTCCCTCATGACCTAACTTGAAGGGTGCTAATCTCTAAGGTAACATTTTTTGGCTTTGTTGTCAAGGAAAAGTGTCCATTCCATTCAAGGTGTTGTCGAGTCTAGTTCATTCATTTTCAACAAGCTTAATATTTTGGTGCCGAGAAAGTTGAGGCGAGTTTTTGTTTTGTACTTTGATAAGATTATTGTTATGGACTAGCTTTGTAGTCTTATCTGAGGACTCCAATTGAAGAAAATAAAAGAAGGTACTCAACAAGAACCAAGCCTCAATGTAAGGTTATCTTCATCCCTGAACCTGAGCTTGTTTATCAAAGAAAGAGACATCAACACCATGTAAGGGAGGTAAGTGCCCGCCATTCTTCTGAAGCTTTATTAGATATCCATTATCTTTTTTATTCTATTGCTCTAATGGTGACTCCCTGGTTAGATGATTTGAATACACCTTTTGATTTTACTAATATGCCTGAGTATCCAAATGATCTCTAGAAACTCAGTAAATTACCTACTTTTAATACAACTAATCATATTAATGATGACAATCGTTGGAAATATTTTATGGCATATGTGCATAAAATAGGTATTAGACATCCTAGCGTCTATTCCATATGCTTTGCTTTGTCTTTAGAAGGTCAAGCTGAAAAACAGTTTACAGGTTTACCCAAAAACAACATTAATGATTTCAAGAAGTTGTAAGAAGAAGTTTTTATGACAAGTGGGATGAACAGAAAGATCCCTGCATTTAGTTGAATGCTTTCATTAACATAAAGAGGAATGAGAATAAGAATATTGATGAATCTCATAAGAGATTTGATGAGACAATATGGAAATTCCTCAGACCCACAAGCCAAATTATGCTATCATATTTACCATGAAAACAACCCAAAAACTACTTGATATTTTGCATGCCCTAAGAAGTAAGGTTGAGATGAAACCAAAGACGAGTACAATTCTTGTGAATGAAGCTCCTAAAAATTCCACAAGCCATTACTTGAAGAACTAAAGAAATTTAAGGATTGATTTCACTAAATAGACGACTACCCTACAGAACCAAAATGTTTAACTTGACAACAACAAAACAAGCTCCCTCCAAGGAAATTTAACAATGGTCCTCTAAGCAATTCAAGACCTCCCTATGCCGCCATTGGAATCAACAAATATGGTTGGTGATTACCCATACTTTTGCCGAGAATGCAAGGACTTCCATGGTGAAAGTACATGTGTTCATTATCAAGAAATGAAGAGGGATCAAAATTCAAACTCATTTGAATATCAGGATTAAAAAAAAAAGGTTCCATTGGCAATCTAGGCCAAGATTGAAGTTGTGCTTCAAGAATAGGTAATCTCATGGGTAGGAATTCTTCCTCTACCATCATTTCCAACAACATCATGCCTTCTTGGAAGGACATTTACAACAACTTCAAGAATAATCTACAGGATTTAAAGAGAATGTTGAAGATTGTTCATGAAAGCATAAGCAATCAGCTGGATGAGGTGAAGCGTACTTTACTCAACATTCCCAACTTCAAATAAAAAATGGACAACCTAAATGGCAATATGCACAAGCAAATAGCATTCATGGATGAAGTTAAAAAAGAACTAGAAAAGCAAATCAAAATAAACCAGTGCAGTCACTGCCAAATGACTCCTTCAGATGATGCCAAACCAGTGGACAAAATCTTGGTCATTGAGCCTGCATATGGAGGGCAAGAATAAAACTGACTAGATTTAGTTTTCTTAGCTGATATATATGATATATATTTTTGTGTTTACTACGTAATCAGTTTGTAAAAAATTATAATACAAATACAATAGTGATGGATGAACAAACAACAAAAGTAAATTTGAGAGAAGCAAAGCCAATAAAGGAACCCCAAACCTCTGCTACAGCCAAATAAAAAATCTCACAAGTGAAAATTCAGGTTTGAAACTACTTTCGAATGTGAACAAATCAAAACCAATGAACTAGCACCTTGATTCTATCACCCAAATGATGTTCATGATCGAATCATCCCTTCGCGTCCCAACGATTTAAGTCAAGATTACAATTGGTGACCGAGACTTACATTAGAGTACCAATGGATGGTAAGGTTGCCCTTCATACCAACAGAAAAAGTTAATTGCAGTAAAGCATGAAGTAAAAGTAAAGTCACTTAAACTATCTACTTTAAAAGTCAAGAATTAGCTGAAACGGGAGTTGAAAAGAAGGCCTAGCAGTTTTATCTACCCAACCAAAAGATAAACACCCTGTGAAATGATATAAAAAGAACAGATGCATAAAATTTCACCTTTTTATCCATTATCGAAAAGACTGATAGCGTGCCATATTTTGACCGAGCATTATACAAAGTCAAAAGATTTTAATAGTCTATAGATTCAAGATTCTTTAACGGAACTGAATATGTTAATCTTTTTCTTCGGATGTTCCACCATGCAGACAGTAAATTTAATCCTCTGGCAAGGCTGTAAAAGGAACAAGATACTCGCTTGGCATACGTTTTGTAATAAATGGAGAGCCAATTGGACGATCTTTTGAAACCCCATTAAATCAGCCTGGATTCAAAAGCCTCGAGGAAACATCACATTTCAGAACATATGGAACAAAACAAGCAAGCCCATAACTTAGGGTTTGCTCATTGTTGAAACGCATAATAAATTTATGTAGATCGCAATATTCAAACTCGTTTGCACCTACTAAGTTAAATTTTTCCATAGACACAGAGGTGGTGTCAAAAGACACCATAAATGAGAAAGCGATGAATGAATATCACTTAGAGTGAGACTTTTCAGCCTCCAAATCCATAGAGGGTTCGGCCCTGCCTCTTGAGGGAGTAGACGACATCCATGGCTGTCACGGTCTTTCTCCTCGCGTGCTCTATGTATGTCACAGCATCTCTAATGACATTCTCCAAGAAGATCTTCAAGACGCCTCTGGTTTCTTCATAGATGAGCCCGCTGATACGCTTGACGCCTCCCCTCCTAGCGAGGCGCCTGATAGCGGGCTTGGTGATGCCCTGGATGTTATCTCTTAGCACCTTCCTGTGCCTCTTAGCCCCGCCCTTTCCCAAACCCTTACCTCCTTTTCCACGGCCCGACATCCTTATTACTTCTGATCTCGACAACGATAATAAAACGGAAAAAGAAAATGAATAAGATAAAAGCGGGGGAAGAGTAAATATATAGAGAGAGAGAGACTCTCTCTCTCACACATCTCCCCGCTTCAATTCAAATGCCTCTCATCAACGGCTGAGAGTTCTCGATCCGTTGCAACCCTCTCTTCTCCCTCTTGCCCGTCGATGAGTTTTCATCAACGGCTGCAATCAAATTGAGGAGGATTGAGGCCACGTGATTCGTTCATTATTTTTAATGGGCGAGGGCGCAAACCTTGAAAAGGGATCAACGTAACTTAAAAGGGAGTTGTTGTGCCACGTCAAATGCCAACTCACATGTACAACTGGAATGCCATGTGTTTTAATGATAATTTTGATCCTAAAACTTTATTTTTAGGAATTTTACTTCATTTAAGACTATCTAAATCACCATGAAAAAAAAGTAGTCCAGTTGTGCACCTCCATATATGAAGTGCACAGATAGGTCCCTTGTCCCCAAAACAAGGGGTCTTGTAGACCTTAAATTAGATGTTGTGTGTCTGGGTGTGGGTGTGGGTGTGTATGTGACACACACACATATATAAGAGAGATAACATGCGCACATGAGGGAAAAGCGCACTCTAAGCGTGCTCCAACATAAGAAAGATAGCCTACGCACATGAGGGGGGGAAATGTGCTTGAGCATAATGATGAGGACTCCCCTTCAAAACTCGATGCAAACTAAGAGCATCCAAGACCCTCTTCCACAAGTACAAAAATTACATAGAAAATGGATAACAAATATAATAATCGTACTTGAGATCCAATAAGATTATGAGGGAGAATTTGAAATTTGAACTTTGTTGAAATTCATTGTACTTAGGCATTGTACAGCAATTCGCTCGCTTCAGCTTATTAAATCGTCATGTGCACAGAAGGGGGGCTTTGGTCTCTATTGCATCATCAACAATGGGTTGCAATCGTGCTCACCTTCTCTCCATGTGTGGAGCCTAAGAGATAATAAATGTTTGGGGTATGCATATAGCATACAAAGGCAATGTGTATGACTATATGTAAGAGTCGCAACAACACACACATGCAAACCCAAAATATGTTGTTCTCTCTCTCTCTCTCTCCACACACACACACACACGCAAACCCAAAATATGTTGTTGTGCGTCTCTCTCTCTCTCTCTCATATATATTGCCTCGTCCATGTTTTGATTATGCATATGATATGGTGTGGAAAATTGTTGTTGCATTTGTTGCCATTGCAACCACCAGGGATAATGTGAATTTTCATCACCTTCATTATGCATTTTCACCTTCATCAGCATTTAGTTAACCAATCTATAATACATGAGGAAGTATTTATCATTTATCTAGGTTAGCATTTGGACGTATGAATCAATCCGATGATTTGGAGGTTATTCCTCAGCACTCCCAAATAAAATAACCCCCAATATTTATATTACTATGTCAAATTAAAAACCCCCCTTGACCCCTTAATACGGGGCAATATATTTTTGAGGTTTTTAAGACTATTCAACCCCCCAATATGAATGGACGTGATATGATATTGCCTCACTAGTGAACCCCCCGTGCACAAATATGAAGGCCTCAATGCTTTCCATAAATGTTCTAACATCATTTGGATTTGATAATGCACTACGAGTACCTAAAATAAGTAGAACTAGAGGGAAGAAGACATTGTTGGGTATCTCCATCTTCTCTTTGATCTTGCATTTGGCATAAACAAACTACAAAATCACCAATACTTCCCCAACAATTGTCTCCATCATCTATATATAGATTTTTCATGAAATATGATTGCATGTTCAGCTCCTACTTCAATGGTGATGAACCTAATATCCTCCATACAATTGCTTGGCTTTCTAACTACCCCCTTCCTTGCAATCCCAACAATTATCTATTAGAAAAACTCTGTTAGCAAGCATATTGGTAATCTGATTTTAGATATATTATATATGTTAATAAGAAAAGGAAAAACACAGTTTACTTTAAAGAGACTGTAGAAAAATATATGCATATACACAGTTTATGTTAAATTTTCAGAATTTACTTCAATCTGATCTAGGATCTTAACTGAGAGAACAACATGTACAGCAAATATACAGCATATCATTCATGGACACAATAATGCAAGCACAGAAGAGACACCGAGTTTACTTGGGGAAAACCATAAAGGTGAAAAATCCCAATAACTTCCTTAGAGATAGATAGAGCAATGATACAACCAGAATACAAGAGATAGTCTTCTCCTAACAGCAGAGCCTCCTCCTCCATAAGTGCGCCACTCTCCACAATGTGAGTGAGAAAATAGAATGTGTAAAATGAGAGAGACACACTCTCTATTTATACACTAACTTGACTTGACCTTTACTCAACTAGGTCGGCCTCAACTTAACCACTTAACATAATGCTGACTGGGCCGACCCCCACTAGGGTGGTCTAATAACCCTTTGAAGCACATGTCCGACCCCCAATAGGGTGGTCTAATAACCCTTTGACCCACATGACTTATACAGGGCTGACTCCAACAAGGTGGTCTAATAACCCATCAAGTATAAGTTATGACACTTACAATATAAATGACGACACTTCCGTATAGAGGAATAATAACATCTCTATAGGAATACAATATACATATATGTGAAATACATTCCGAAGTTACATATACATCAACACTCCCTCTTAACTAGGAAGGTATTTCTTGACACAGGTCTTCTAGCACAAGTCATCTTCTCTGGATCATCATCACTGCTGCTGCTATCTCAATCAATCTCTGAATCTACTTGTCATAGGAAGTTCTACAGAGCCAGTCCTTTTTCATACTGGATGTAGGCCCACCACCTGCAGGTCTTCGTCATCACTGGCCATACTGTGGAAATATCAGGACTTATTACGTGCGTCACAAAACCTTAAAAGAGTCTCTTGACTAGCAAGAACTCTAAAGAGCATCTGAGGCCTTTTTCATCCTGTCCAAATCTCCAGGACTTATTACATGTGACCCCACCAGAAAACCTCGAAAGAGAATCCGAGGACTGATTACGAGCACAAGGCTCAACCTATCAGATCTCCCAGGGCACAAATTACATGTGGTCACCACAAAACCTCGAAGGAGCATCCCAGAACTGATTACGAGCACAAGGCTCAACCTATCGGATCTCCCAGGGCATTAATTACATGTGGTCATGGCAAAACCTCGAAAGAGCATCGCATGATTGATTACGAACACACGGCTCAACCTATCGGATCTCCTAGGGCACAAATTACATGCCATAGGACAAAACCTCGAAAGAGCATCTGTCAGATCATATCCCAGGGCACAAATTACATGCCATAGGCAAAACCTCGAAAGACTATCTGCAGATCTCCTAGGGCACAAATTATATGTCCTCCCAAGCAAAACCTCGAAAGAGCATTTGCCAGATATCCCAGGGTACAAATTACATTCTTATCTGCACAACCTGTTCCACAGCCACAGAGTATCAACCTGATACTCACCATACATCATCCTGATCATCATCACTGCAACATCCTGCTGCATGTCATCTAGAGAAACATCCTGAAGCTCGTCATCCATGATCATCCTGATCATACAATGCATCTACCTGATGCATACCAAGTATCTACCTGATACATATCATCATACATGATCCACCTAATCATACAGTGTATCCACCTGATACAAATACAAATACATGATACATATCACCATACATTATCCACCTGATCATACAATGCATCTACCTAATGCATACCAAGTATCTACGTGATACATATCATCAGACATGATCCACCTGATCATACAGTGTATCCACCTGATACAAATACAAATACATGATACATATCACCATACATGATCCACCTGATCATACAATGTATCCACCTGATACATATACAGATACATGGTCCAAGCATCCAACATGATGCATATACAAAATACATACAAATGATCCAACCGATCATATCCAGCATCCAACATGATACGTACATACATATACATATAAATGATCCAACTGATCATATCCAACATCCAACACGATGCGTACATATATAAATGATCCAACTGATCATATCTAGCATCCAACATGATCCGTATACAGAGCAGTAACTGGAGCATCGTCCCAATGCTCATCTTCCAGCACTTACATCCACAGCCATGTGAAGGATCCTCCTTCCAACATGCTTGGAATGGCTTCAGCAAATGTGTCCATCACTTCTTCCTCGAAGTGTCATCAATCTGAAGAACACCAAGCCTCTCCCTGAAGTACTCGAACTTCACTCTGGCTAGTGGCTTCGTCAGCACATCTACAATCTGCTCGCCCGTTGCAATGTGCAGGAGCTTCACAGCTCCTCTCTGCACCATATCCCTGATATAGTGATATTTGATCTCTATGTGTTTCGACCTGTCATGAAACACTAGGTTCTCGGATAGCTTCACACAACTCTGGTTATCACAAAAGATACCAGTAGCATCCAACGGGAGATCAAACAACTCAGACAGTAGCTTCCGTAGCCATAGTGCCTCACAACTAGCTGAACATGCTGCAACATACTCTGCCTCAGATGTACTCAGTGCTATGCATGACTGCTTCCTTCTGAACCAAGAGATCACACCTGATCCCATACTGAAGCAACACCCATATGTGCTCTTCCTATCTGCAGCACTGCCTGCCCAATCTGAATCAACATAACCCTACAGGTTAAACTTTTGATTCGCTTCATACTTGAGCCCATAATCCACTATACCCTTCAGGTACCTCAGAACATGCTTTACAGCAACCAGGTGAACACTCCTCAGATCCGTTAGGAACTAGCTCAATGTGTTCACCGTAAAGCAAATATTTGGTCTCATGTTCGTCAGGTACATCAAGGACCCAATCATCTGACGATGCATAGAGACATCAACCGGATCAGATGAAGCATCACAAAGAAGCTTCAGATTCGATGCCATAGGTGTGGCCATGGCCTTGCAATCCATCATCCCGAACCTCTTCAGGATCTCTACTGCATACTTCCCTTGTCCAAGGAAGATTCCATCTACACTCTGCCACACCTCCATGCCAAAAAAAAATAGTGCATCATCCCCAAGTTCTTCATCTTGAACTCGGCAGCAAGCTTCCACTGCGTGTCGGCAATCAATCTATCTTCACTTGTAACAAACAGGTTATCCGCATACAAAAGTAGTATCACTGGATTGCCTTCCTCAACCTTGTAGAAAAGGTTGGAATCCGCTTTATTCTTAGTAAAGCCCAAAATGGATAGAAAGTTGTCTATCCTACCATACCAAGTTTTGCACACATATATGACTACACCATGCATCTCAGAACCAAGTGGCTGCTCCACATACACTTCTTCTTCAACTACACCATTCAAGAAAGCTATCTTGAAATCCATCTGGTGTATCTTCTATTTCATCACTTTTATATTTCTCTATGCTGCCATCTGCAGCATGCTTGATCTTGATAGATCTATATGGAAGTCATACCAAACTTTCCTTCAGGTCTTGGGACTACATCCCAAACATCATTCTTCATGATTGACGGATAATGGCATTCTTCCCATATCTTGGGAACTTCAATATCTTCAAAAGATAATTTTGTTGCTGAACAAATGTTGTAGTTCTTCTTTTGTATGTGATGGCATACGATCTTTCCTACACAACAAGTTAAATTGCATGATTAGAAAACATCTCATAGTTTTCAGAACAAATTCTTACACATAAAGAAATATGTCATACAGTCATGTAATTATCTTAGCCAATGCTTCAATACAACATTTATCCATATCCCATAACTTTTTAGATGCCTTCCAATCTCTACCAGAACATTGTTAAGAGTGTGCACAACTCCCAACATGTCAGCAAAGAGGTTTCATCTAGATAAGTAGCAATGGAATGTTGTACAGTGCCATATGCTACTTACCCATGCATATTAGTAGTATACTATTCAACAATGCAACTATTCTAATATGCATAATACACAACCTAATTCTAGGAACATCAGTATATACATTATTGAACGGTATTATTTAAACAATAAAATATGCAAGTAATGACAATTCAAATACTTATCTTTGTTTGTTTGTTGGGTTGACTTCCTCTCAGTCTTTGCTTCTTTTCTGCAACTCCATTCTTATGTGAATTGTGAGAAGTGGTCAACTCCCTCTGAATATCTGCATCCTTGCATAAACTATTGAAGTGTGCTCATTTGCTTTCTTGTAGGAACAATTGGAGTGTGCTCCCTCTTGATCTTTGCTTCCTGAATTACCTGTCCTTGAACTTACATCCATCCTTAATCACTATGCATGCTTATTAGTATCATCATTGTGTTATCCTTGAGGTCTCATACATAATCACATATTTATTAGTATAATCTTAATACTATCAAAACACAAAAATCTTAAACATATATATTCATGATCATTCACAGATAATAAACATTAGTATTCAAGGTTTCAGGGAAGTCTTCTTTTACTCATACATTTTCTTATTTGATCATAGGACTCTTCTAGTTAGTTGAATCATCAATCAAGGTAAGAGATATAATATGCATAAAACCTGTGATTATTCAAACCTATACCTTCATGATTCTTCTGGTTAGTCATATCATCAATTATGGTAAGAAACATAATATGCATACAACCATGATTATTCAACCTTATGACTTCATGAATAATCATTATCAACAACACAACAGTATAAGATCCTAACACAAGGTAGGATTCTAGCTTGATATAGGAAAAACATACCTGGATTAGCATGCTAGCTAGTTATGTCTAACATACCCGCATAATGTCTTCTGGTTCTCTTCAGTGACTTGTGCTAGTAACCTGCATGTCTCATAAGTTAACCATTGTAGAACCAAGTTATACATACCTCGAAAGTAGATCTTCTATGTGATCCATGACAATGGATGAATCTTTGTCTTCATGTCACCATGAGCATATTTTCTTGAAGTAGAACATGATTTGACTTTCTTGGTGTACCTTTTGTGTTAGCAAACAACATAAACCTCATACAACATCACAATGCATTAGTACAATCATAAGTGTCAAAACCTTAATCAATGAATATCTTCTATTAAGGTGATACAACAAGTCTAGTAATTAATCAAGACTGTACTGTAATGATATGAAGACAAACATATGATAAACTTAACCATGAAACATACCTATAAGCCATACCTGTCAAGATTGCTTGTAATCTTCTTATGGAAGGCCTTAGCCTCATCTCCCTCTGAGACAGGAACTTCTTTACTTATGCAGGTGACCAATCCATCTTCTTCTAGGATTAACCCAATCCACTCGATTTGCAAGAACTGGACCTGGACCTGGATTAGGGTTTGTCAAAGAAACCCCAAAATTCAAACTTTGAATTTCAAACTTTCAAAAGGATAAAAATATGCGCCTTGATGAGCTGATCAAGTTGGTATATTCAGAAATTGAAAACTACAAAGTTTCACCCCGCAAAATTGCCTTTTAGATTTTCGGATTCACTAGGGAGGACCCTGAATTAGGGTTTGAGTTTCCCAGAGCTTCACCCAACCAAAATATTTGGTTCAAAACTCTAAGCTTCGATTTATCTGAGGAGCTTCCAGCCGTGGTCATAGATTTCCAAAATTCCAATTTTTGCAAAAGCCCTAATTTTCTATCTTTTCGATCAAAGTCCCAAACTAGGGTTTGATCAAGCCCGACCTTTTTCCCAACCAAAAAAACTTATCTTGGTCTCTAAATTTCGATTTTGATGAGTAGCATCCAGCCATGGTCTCTGATTACAAAAATTCCAACTTTCTCCAAAGCCCTAAATTCTGGAAGCCATGAATGAAGGTACTCAAAAAATAATTCTGTTTTGACAGAAATATGTACCTAATTGTTTCTCTGTAACTCCGAACTTTTTGATCCACAGGGTCTGAAAATTTTTCCTGAGATAGCCCGACCTGTTATATTTCCATCTCGATAGGTCTGACCTCAATTGGATTCTCTGAGAGAGAGTTATTCCAAGTGTCGCAACGTGACCTGTTTATGGGATAATACAGGAGAGCGAAATTGTAAGGCGTGCCACATGTCACTAGTTCAACTTCGGCCTCTGAAAAAGTTTCTTGAGATAGTACAGTCTATGTACTACCTATCACTTTTTACAAAATTTCATTTGGATCTTCCTAGCCCAAGTTATGACCTTTTTCCCAAGGTCACCTGATTTTGACTCAGATCTGGAAGAGGCGGAAACCCTATATTGTACAGATCATAAATCACAAAGTACAATGAATTAGATGTTTTTCTTTGGACACAAGGTACATGGGGATTTAATCTTCGACCTGTAAAGGTTTCAGATTCGAAAAATTTGCGAAAACAGATTTATAGCGAAAGTGCTACGATGACTAGTTTTTGCTATATCAAGCCCTAGCATCGTAAGTGCAACAAGTGTCATACATGCCCTATCATGCCTTCTTTCAGGCTAGCTCTGATACCATGTTAAGTTTTCAGAATTTACTTCAATCTGATCTAGGATCTTAACTGAGAGAACAACATGTACAGCAAATCTACAGCATATCATTCATGGACACAATAATGCAAGCACAAAAGAGACACCGAGTTTACTTGGGGAAAACCATAAAGGTGAAAAACCCCAATAACTTCCTTAGAGATAGATAGAGCAATGATACAACTAGAATACAAGAGATAGTCTTCTCCTAGCAGCAGAGCCTCCTCCTCCACAAGTGCGCCACTCTCCACAGTGTGAGTGAGAGAATAGAATGTGTAAAATAAGAGAGACACACTCTCTATTTATACACTAACTTGACTTGACCTTTACTCAACTAGGTTGGCCTGAACTTAACCACTTAACATAATGCTGACTGGGCCGACCCCCACTAGGGTGGTCTAATAACCCTTTGACCCACATGGTTGACCCCCAATAGGGTGGTCTAATAACCCTTTGACCCACATGACTTATACAGGGCCGACCCCAACAAGGTGGTCTAATAACCCATCAAATATAAGTTATGACACTTACAATATAAATGACGACACTTCCATATAGAGGAATAATAACATCTATATAGGAATACAATATACATATATGTGAAATACATTCCGAAGTTACATATACATCAACAGTTTACTTTAAAGAGACTTTAGAAAAATATATGCATACATTCTCCACTTTGGCAGGCATCTTGGCCATGGCAAAAGACCTCTTTGCACTTCCTCATTTGGGACCAAAAGTCCATTTCTCTTAATTCTCAACATATTTAAAACAAATTAATTGGAAATTGGATCTTTAAATGGGAACCTAATCCTTTCATGTCCCAACAAAATATTAAATATAAATATGAAATAAAACCTTTATTGGGATCACAAAATAATATGTTTCTCGAAATAATTAAAAAATTCTTAAAATCATATATGTATATATATGGAAATTTGAAAAATATGAATTATATGCAACAACAAAAAATAATAAAGTGCAAATCAGCTTGAAGTTAGCTCATGGAAATATATGCCAATTTGTACATAAGCATGCCAGGTAAAGTCCAAGTGTATATGGTTGAATTCAAAAGCATAGCCTACAAAATCAACACATTTTCACTTTTCAAAAATTTGATTAGTTTTACTAAAATAGATACTCAAGCTTAGTTATGGTTGAATTCAAAAGCATAGCCTGCAAATTATTATTCAGTTGTACACAATTAATCCACAAAATCAAAACCTTTGCACTTTTCACAAATTTGACTAGTTTTACTAAAATAGATACTCTAGCTTAGTTATGGTTGAATTCAAAAGCATAGACTACAAATTTCATGTCTTGTAATTTCCAAATTATTATTCAATTGTACACATTAATCCACAAAATCAACACATTTGGGCTTTTCACAAATTTCACTAGTTTTACTAAAATAGATACTCAAGCTTAGTTACAAATTTGGATCTGGATATTCAAGTTAATAAGTGTTTGCAATGACATAATTGAACTCCTCACGTGATTAAATTTTCCATCCAATCAAAAAAAAATGTTGTTGTAGCAAAACATGAAAGCTCTACTCCCTTGTTCCCTTGTTGAAAAATTGTCAATTACCCCAATATAGTGTTTTGTAATGCAAGCAAATTATATAAAAATGTTTTATTTAGGAAAACTTAGGGTACTATGATGAATAATAATAGGTATGATTCAATTCCAAATCTTCATATGGCATCAATCTATTCTCAAGTAGAAGCTATAAACTAAAAAAAGATAATTTTCAGTTTTTTTTTTGTTACTTTCCCAAGAAATGCACACCAAAATAAAATTTTGTATGTTGAGAGATTTCTGAGAAAATAAGTGATGCATATAGATGAATTGTCCCTTCTAATTTACTTAAGAATCATGAAAAATGATTATATACAAAACAAATTTATTTAATTGCAAAAATCAAAGTTTGCAAAATATTTATCTCTACCAAGGATGTTTGTTTCTGCATCATGTGCTTAATGCTCCTTTTACATCTCTGTCAAACAGAATTTTTGGAACTAAACCTGAAGCATTTGTACATGAAAAGGTGACTCTCACAATTACCATTCTTCATGAAATCATTTCAGCCTGTTCATGCAGTCTCTGTTTTTCATTAAGAAGAAGTTCTCTCGGTTTAAGTACAATTTTGTGGGGGCAATTTTCTTTATTTTATATGTAATCCTTATAAGGATAGTTATTAAGCCTCGTAAAGGAAAGTCTTATATAAGGATAAGGATTACAGTGTCTAACAATTAGAACCATCCTTATGTAGTTATAATAGGAGTGAGCTATTAATTCTTATAATTAAACATGGGATACAAGGAATACAGATTATGCTTATTATATAGGGTCATTATCATGTCTATGTGATCCTCAGAATGCACTCCCTGGGGGGAGTACAGTCTTATGAGGATCCAATTGCGGTGCCTGACCTCTGTTTTTCACTAGGCCATCAACAAAGAATAAATCATATTGTGCAAAAGCTTAATAAGACTCGAATATTATATTCCACAATGTCCCATTTTCAAACTTCAAGTTTAAAAGCAGCCAATTAGTAATCAACGATCTACTTTACACATGTCTTAACTGCATAAACAACAAAATTACAAGGAATTTACATTGTCTACACCCAAGCTATCTGGTCCTTTAATCGCTTGGGGACAAATCAACAGACCTTGAAAGGGAAACTGAAAGTGATCTAGAACGCGATTGAGGAGAGCTTGAGTGTTGGCATCTTCTTGGGCAACAGGAGATTGAGATTCTCTTTGAACGGATCAATATCTAGGTCTACAAATTTCAAAAAAATGGTAGAAAGTTAGAAACAAAATATAAGTTTGGATTCAGCCTAAGGACCTCCAAACAACATTTTCTACGCTAAAAATGGGCATTCATTAGAAAAAAATAAATTGGTAGCATACACTGAATCACGGTGCTCGTTGCCAGCAGATACCTTCTTCCCATCTCGAGAGCGTTGTGATGAATAAGACCTCCGAACAAGTGAACGACCATGATCTCTGTCATGGGAGTTGGTTGGGGACCTCCGGTGTCTGTCTCGTGGTGAAACAGAGTAATCATGTCCTCGCCGAGGTACTCGAGAGTATGATCTACATAATCACATCAAAAGATTTTCATTAGCAAATGAAGAAACTCCTCTGAACCCCTTTAAACTACAAAATAAAATAACATTCGTGATATTTAAAAGAGTTGATTCTCACCGTGAATGGTGTCCACCTCTATCAGATGTGGAACAGTGCTCAAGAGATCGTGACCTTGATCGAGAGTGACCTACAAACAGATGATAAAAAATTTAGAAAGTATGACTGAATAAAGGATTGTGAGTCGTAGTACATGGATTCTCAGTCGTAGAATAAAGCTTCGAAGTAGTACATGGATTCTCATGAAAATCCCAGGACATCCAGCTCATTCATATAAAATGAGAAAAAGAGTGTCGATAAAGAGAGAATGATGAGCTCTTTTTACTTACAACTAAAATAAGTGAGGCTAGAAGTAACTGAGAATGGGGTGTTGGAAAGCTTTAGATCGCTTACGAACAAATGAAAAGAGAATGTTTCCATGTGTATACAATGTACATATACCTACTTCTAAACTACTGAAGTGGATAAAGGAAAAATATGAGCACTGTTTATCTGCTGCCCAAGTTAATCATTTTCAATGTCATATTGAAGGTAGAATAATAGCATTACTGTAAATAAAAATACAAACATAATGGTAATTATGACAATTACAGGGTGTCCACCCTTCAGCGTAATATGACCAAAATATTATGATAGTTATGATCAATGAAAATTACAAACTCGGCAGATTACTAATTCTTAAAATGAAAACCATAAAATCCTTCTGCATAATTGCCTTTCTGAGGAGTGCAAGGATTACATATAACTAATCCTAGATCCCCTATGTACTAAACAGAAGCATAATGGCAAGAAATCTTACAATATTATTGTTTGTGGCAGGTAGGTTGATAGTAGAATCCCCTATCAAGATGGTTGTTCTTTATCAAAGTTTAGCCACAGAAAGATTGATTGCAGTGTATATTGATACATGCCGAATGATGGGCTACTCATGGCTTTGAATCAAAGATGCAATTTTGGGTAGCCTATATTCAACTAAGTCTGCAAGTCACAGTAGTGGAGGTTCTCATTCCAGATATGGCATATGCATGATGACTGTGATATCATATGCCACCCAGTTGTAGGAATTTAGGACTTTAATATGCATAGATCTCTGTTCTTACATATAAAATGCAATTTTAAGCCTAGTATAACTTATGTGTGGTTCCAATTGTTAGACATTGATCCTTATGTATAAACCAATTTTCCTAGGCATTATAGGGCATTGATGTCCCATTAGTGCCCTATAAAATTTCATTGCGATGGAAAGCACAGTCTTCCATTTGCATTTGGATGCATCAAAATGATTAGAGGAATGCACTAATGGGGTATTTAATCTTGAGGAGTGTCTTTATGAATAGAAGTTGTGACATTTTTTGTTTAGGAATAGAAAAGACATGAAAGCCAAAATTTGATGTAGATTGGCACCATCTTTCAACCAAATCTAAATTTAAACAACATAACAATATCAAAATGTAAAAAATTAGAAACAAAGAAATTACTTTTGTGGATGGTAATACCAACTATTAAAAAATAAAATGCAACCAAGAGTATTTGGAAGACTCGACTCTTTTATTCTCCTATTCATGTTTTGCATTATCACATCTAGTATGTTTGCGTTTTGCATGGAATAGTGCATTAATTTACTTTAATTAGAAATAAAATGCATACATAGAACAAACTATGATGAACATTCACATAGTATGAAAAAAAGTCTTAGTATAATACTTTTCAGCTATGTTTAACTACTACATGGACTTGTTTTTCGGGCCATATATTGTATAAATTTTGAAACTATGCAGATTGACAGTTTGCAGTAATAATTTAATGCATATCATAAAAGAAACAATTCAAAGTTTGCAGTGATGCATGCTTGTACCAAGTGGAATCATTTGCAAAGCTACTTACAATTAATGTTGACCTATTCTTAAACTTACATTTATATCAAGTACTACACATATATGTGCCAATACCATGCATTTGTAAGATAAAGTAGCAACTAGAAAATCATTGTTGTGTTGGTATGCATTTGTACAAGACCTATAAAGTCGAGAAAATATGCATCAGTTTTGCAAGGACTTGGAAACTAAATCATCACGCATGAACTATTTTTTAAATGAAAAAATAAAATGTCCTTGCAGCTTCAAAAGACATTTGAAATCCCATTCCAAAACCCGTATTAATGTAACCATGTAATTGACCATTCAGATTTTAGATAAGCTTGAACAATATCAAGAAGTTTTATCATTTCAATGATCTCAATCTTGCTTCTAAAAGTTTGTTGTTTACAAAATTAGTCTCAAAACTAATTTTGATAGTTGAACTCCCACATCTACATCAGTATTTAAACATTTGTTGTAAAGCTATAAGCAAATAGGATTAAAGCACATTGATTATAAATATATCCTCTCATTTCAAAAAAAAAACAAAAAAACAAAAAAACAAAACACCTCTCAATGTTGGAATTTCTAACAAAAATTAGTCGAAGCAATATTACACAAATATAGTGGAGCATGGTAATAACAAATTTTCAACTTCAATAATGTACCTACCACAACTCTCTCATTTCTTGGTTTGAAAAATAAGTAGCTTAGTAGACACTTCGAGCAATACAATGATTAGAATTGTTTTAGGATGTTGTCGAATGATTAAAATGTAAGAATTTGGTCCCCTCAAATGTCTTTTAAATTCTACTAAAGAGTTCAAGCACTTACATTCAATACTCTTCATTTTTCTTATTAACTTTTAGCCCAGGATATAATTGCTACTAGGGAATTGGTTCCTGGAATTGATCCTCAGGAAAAAGATGGAGGAGGTCGTAGAACTGAGAAGATGGATTTCATTTAAGCAGAAGAAACATTGATTCTAGAAATTGCTACAGCCTATGTTGCCAAGAACCTAACCTTGTCGTAAATTGCTCCCTAATAACCCCTGGGCCATGAAATCAGGGCAAAATAGCTACCATAAAAAAATTCATTCAAAGAAATATGAGCAATAGGAATATCGAACATAATGCACCTTAAATTTACAGGGAAAAATACCTCCAACTACATTTATTCCTAGAAAATCAGGGCGAATAAGGATCTAGATTAATTTTTACTCGAGGTGAAAATGAATATTCCCCAAGGAAAAGGGTTTTAGATATTATTTTCCAAAACTAAATTTTGGTTAAACATAATCAAACTTCTATATTAAAAAAATTAGCCCAACCAAATTTCTAAACCTTCTAATTTTTTTCATGTGCTAAATTTCACCCTTGACCAAATCCATTTCCAAAATGCTTTCTGAAAACATTAAGTTGCCAATATGTAGATAATATACTAACCTAATTTTTGGACATCAAGCAGGTGTGAAGCAGGTGCGGGATGAAGCAAACGTTGACAAAAACAATCCTCTTTGGGACACTCCATCAACAACTATGGAGGAAGTACACGGTGTTGGATATTGAACATGATTACATGTTACTTTGCTTCTGAGCTAAAAGTGCAAAATAGTTGGCAACACAAAAGGACTGAAAATGGGTAAGGATTACTCAATTTACAATAATTAATTGAATTTGAAAAATGATAAAACAAAAAGTTTGGATTTTATATTTTGATTGTGAAAAATGCTAACACAAAACTTAGACAGTAGAATCCCCTGGTGACAGAATCCTAGAAGAGACATTTAACGGCAGGAGGTCGTATGATCGATTGTAGAAGACCAAAACGATGGCGCATAGTCCTCTCTATCTAAAGTTATGCAAAGGGGCTTCCATGGCTCTTTGAACAAAGTCCAAAACCTCCAGAGCCACCCAAAGAATACATCCATGTGAGAGCAAGGAGAGGCCAAGCTACTGATAGCCATCTTTATAAAAAAAATCTCTGCACAGAAAGATAGTCATGTGCATCCATGGTGACATGTTGCAAAAATTTGGAATCTTGTTGCCACTGCCGATTCAAATTATGCATTAAAAGAGAGCACCACGTTGCCCTCTACTTTACATCATGTCTCTTAAAGATCTTTTCTTCACATTTTTAAGCCAGCATAATGAATTTAGAGGCTTTAAATAAGTGGAAACACAGGTTTTAATATAAAAAAAGGGCTTTTATGACAATAGGAAGGAAACTCATGGAATATGACTTTTGAATTTAATTATTTATATATAAAAACGTTTTCATATCAAGGAAACTCATGGAATAGAACTTGTGAATTTAGATCTCTAAGGGAGTCCAAACACAATTGCAAAGAGAAGTCTGTCGTCGAAGACAAAAGACTGTAGAGAAAATCATCCTTTAAAAACTATAATTTAAGATCAAAATATTTTATAGACTCTTTCAAAGTACTGAACAAAGAAAATTCCAAGTTGATTAACTGCTTAAGGGTAACAAATCTCTGCTTTTATTTGGTGCTTTTGAAAAGGCCAAAAAAATATTGTTTTCACACAAAATCAAAGTAATATATTTGCTTACTCTCTAGCCACTCGACATTACATAAGCAACACTCTACTAAAATATGTGTTTCTTTCCTTAAAAATCAATAGTATATTAATTTTTTGAAAAATCACCTCCATATATCCATATCTACTTCATATTTCTACACAGAGACCAAAGTTGTAGCATTTTTTTGTTCTTTAACTTCTATGTTCAGCTATATGCTTCAACAAAGCTTACTTGGTGAAACGTCGAGAGACAGGAAGGCCACAGCCATGAGCTACATCATCCAAGCATTCACTCCTTGCTACAATGGCGGCAATACAATAAGAATCCGTTTTCGACAACAATGGCAAACAAAACCCAAAACCTAAATCAAACAAAACCCAAATCATGATAGGTATCCAGAGATCAAATGAAACCGCCTGGCCAATTAATTGATGGATTCGTAGGTTGTTGGAGAAGCCTTCAGCCGGCTTAGCGGAGGAGTGTCGATACTTTTGGGAGGTCGCGAGTGATATCATGTGAACCCCGAAAAAGCTAAAAACTGCATGAAAATGACAAGCCGCTTCTCATCTGCGATGGCCAAGCCGCCCGCCGCTTCTGAAGTAAACTTGCTGGCATCTAAAAAATTAGTCAACACGCCAAAGAAACTTAACGAATAATCCCATGAATCACCTCGAACTCAGAAAATATACGTGGCAGGATTCCATTCATCCTATAGGAGAGGAATTTGCTACAGTTGTGAGAAAGTGTGTGTGTTGAATGAACGCCTACAACATAAAAATACAAGTGATAAGTAACTTTTCACCTAGTCCTGATGGGTTGGGTTCCCATTGTCGGATATTGAATAGCTTTATCATATCCATAATAAGAAAAATTATGGAATTACCTTTAACCCATACAAGTCATAAAAATACAAGTAATAAGTATAGCTTTTCCATACCCATAATAAGCAAAATTATGGAATTGCTTTAAGCATTGTTTTGTGATATGTCTCTCATCTTGTAATAACTAGGAAAGCATTCTTAACCATTTTCACATAAACCATAATATAGAATGAATCCTCATTGCTGATATCAAAGCCATTATGGAATTGCTTTAAATGTTGTTATGTGATATGTCTCTCATCTTTTAATAAGTAGGAAAACATTCTTAACCCATTTTACAGAACCATAATATAAAATGAATCCTCATTGTTCATATCAAATCCATATGTTGATAAGATACGCCCCTTGCACTTTGTAAGTTACAAATAGTGAGGGGAGGTTATTCTAGAGCCTAACGCAGCATAGTCACATGTGCCCTAATATTCTATTTACAAGCCATTGTTGAGGCTATTGCAATTCGTTAAAGTTTTACACCATATTTACCCCAGATCTCGTCGCTCCATCCCATGCTGAGATCGTTGTTAAATATCAATATGGATCCAGTGTTGCTTGATTGAGGGCTAGACTTTATGCACCAGTTGAACCTACCACACCGTTAAACCTCTTAATGCAAACAGATCAAATCCAAATTCAAATTAAAGAAAATGCGAACAGACAAAATCCAATCCAATCAAAAGAAAATGGTTAACAAAGAAACACAATTAAGCATAACAAAATTATTGCGGTTACAAAAAACCATTACCTCTTTACTGGTTGAAAATCCTCCACATAATAAAAACCCTCGGCCAAAGGCTTGGTTGAACAAAACCCCTCAATGGAATGAAATTCCTTTGTGACATGGAAACCTTCTATTAAATGAAAATCTTTTGCATTGTTTATATATCGATTGGTTGCAATTAGGGAAGCACAAATTCATCCCCCACCATCTGTACACATGTGAATTATGACTACCATTGTGGCCTTCCACTACCACTTCCGAAAACATATTTCATTGGCACGGATTTAACTTTCACTTGGCGTGGCCTTCCCCTGCCACTACCGAGAACGGATTTCATTGTCATGGTTTTAATTTTCACTTCCCAATTGTGTTAATTTCTTATTATTTTGGTTAATCTCATTGTTTATCATGAACTGTCTCTTATCTATGAATTCATTGTTTATCATGAACTGTCTCTTATCTATGAATTCATTGTTTATTATGAACTGTCTCTTATCTATGAATTCATTCTTGTGCTAAAAAAAATAAACTAGAATGAATTTTGAACAACGACCATAAAATCAATTTGGACAATACACTTTTCCCATCTTCCTGCAATCTAGAAAAAACATAAATAGTAGTCCATCTCCAAATTCTAAGATATAAACACATATCTATGTAAATATAACTTTATGGTAATTATGTCTAATAAGATAATCATCTATGCTATAGAATTAATGTAAATAGAATAAATGAGGTTGTCTCCAAGCATAAGTAAACTATTGGGTTGAGAGACCCTTTCTACAACGCAAGTGAGAGATATGTCGCATTGTCACATGTCGGCTCCAAAAAAAATTAAAAAGAAAAATTATAAACCAAGGATCCAAATTTAAATTAACTAAATTGCAAAACACATTTATATAAATGTATATCAATTCTCAATTTAAAAGTCCTTTCATTTCAAACCTAAAAAAAATCACGTATTCTTATCGCTCTCTATATATACTAGAATAGATCCATATAAGTATGACCGCTTTTATTTTAATATTGTATTTAATTTATTAATATATAGATAGTGTTTTGTTGTGAATTGTCCGTCCAACTATAAAAGGGGTGTGTGTGTGTGTGTGTCATAAATTTGCCTACGTAAGTTTAATTGTTATCAAATCAAATCGCAAAGAACACACATAATCATTCCAAATCAATAAGTTTTAAATAAAGATATATAAATAGGTGATAAGTCATTTGTTGGATTCGTGTGGTGTATTTATTTAACTCTTATTTTGATTTTAATGTATGCTAGAAAGTGTACTCTTAAGTAAATAAAAAATATATTTTAGTCCAAAACAAAAGTCCTTGAAATAAAAAACCATATTTGCAGGTGTATAATGCCCTTGTACAAGTTTATGATTCCTTTAACAAAGAATATGGTTCAAATTTTCCATGCTTCCAAGCCGCCACCTTTTTATCCATTGTGAAATTCCTTATATATATATATATATATATATATATATATATCTTAAATCTGGCTATACCAAGTGTAGAGACGGATAAAATCTCTTGATGTGCAATATTTTATCCCTCTCCCTCTCAGCCCTTGGTAGAGCCAGATTTAAGATGGATCTATTTTAGTTTATATGTATATCCATTAAGTAGGTATAAAGATGTGGATATGGATTTTTTTTGTGGAAAATGCATTTTTCCAAGTAAAAATCTCAATTTATATTCCATTATAGCATGAAAATCATATTCTTTAGATGCTCAAATCACGATGCAAAAAAAATGAGTAAAAGTACATATTGCACTTATAGAGTTAAAATTTATATAATTAATGTGGGTTTATGTTTCAAATTTGTGTATTCCAAGTGCAAGTAATATGTCTATTATGTATTATGTTTAAGACTATGTATTATGTTTAAGACTCTTGCACATGTGCTCAATGAAAATCACAGGTACTTTATTGATAAGAATCGTTTCTCTTTTGATAGTTTAAATATATTGTGATTATTTAGATAAGAATTTCTCATCATTTCCATCAATTCCTCATTGTTCATGGTCATAGAATTGCGTAAACGAATGAACCATACTAGAACATCAAAACCACTTTAATGGATGAGACTTATCTAGATAGCATGACCTACTCTTGTAGGTATGGCTTGTTTTACATGTGTTATAGTCATTAATATGACTCTTTGGTCTATATTGGATTAGTCTCATGGCATATTCATTTTGATTGATAGTTTGTTGAGCCCTCAGCAAACCCCACAAGTCGACCGACTTGGGGTGCACACTTCAAATTCAAATCAAGGCACAAAATGAAATTTTCACCATATGTCAACCATGTTCTTTTAAGATATAATTTGGCATTGGTATGTCGATTATTCTTATGTTCCTAGCTAAGTGTTTCAGCTTTGAGTATTTTCTTATATCATTATTTCAGTCGGATGCATCCTCAAATGGTTTTATCATTATTTTCTCTGCTTTATTTCGTCATGTTGCATGTGTTTATTGACTGAGAGTGTTGTTGGGTGTGTAAGCTATCTCAAATAAAACACCCAATATTCAATTATCGACTGGAGTTGGTAATCTTAGAGTTGAGGCAAAGTATATGCTAAGGTAGAATGGCACCTAAGATTTTAGGCTTGTCAGACCTTAAAAAAATTTAATAAAGAAAAGATCGAAAGATATTTCAAAATGAAAAACAGAGTCAAACTTCAGAAAAAACAATAAAGAAACTAATTAAACCTAGTTAAACAAACATACTAGAATAGTATTAAATCATACTACTCTACTTCTATAATTAAATAAAGGAAACTAATTTAAAAAGCAAACTACTAACTATGACAATGGAACTACCTGATCAATTTCAGATTCTAATCTAGGAATTAGAAAACAACTGTAAATAAATTTATAGACTTATCCATGAAAATGATTTAATTATATAAACAATAAACTACATTAATTTGAAGCAAACTACAAACTATCTAAGAATCTTAATAACTATGCAAGACTATACTAAAGCATTTAATCCCGGGAAATAGGAACTGGAGTGAATGTATCATAATGACTTTCAAAGGTAATAGCAAAACAAAATGGAAGTAAATCTAATCTAATTTCAAAAAAGATATGTAAACTACAAAGAGACCAATTACAATTAACTTTAAACATTCTGATCTATCTACTATCCATAAGCAAAATGATACGAAACTAATCATATCTAGAAGCAAGTAGAAAACTTAATAGAGATATTTATTTTTTAACTTGATTTGGAAGCAAGTAGACAACTTGATAAAGATATTTATACAAAAGCAAGTAGAAAACTTGATATAGATATTTATTTTGAATCCAAATTCTATTCCATGAACATCTTCATTATCTGTTTAACTAAGGAACTGATCATATTCTTAATGAAAAAGCTATTAAAACTAGAATACTTGGAGAAGGAAATTATGAGTTCTAATCTGAAATCAAACTATACTGATAAATTCTGAAATAGTAACATATTGGCAAATAGGATATGAAAGACATAATTCAAAAGACAATTAAATCAAACTAAGGATGATAACAAAACATTAATGAAAACTTTAAGAAATGTAAAACAGAGAACTAATTATGGTTAAGAATGCTAATTAAAAGCAAGAAAGATTACAGTTGAGAAAAACTAAAAAATTGAATTCAAATAAGCATAAAACAGTGCAGAAAGAATGAAAGTCTGAATGACGATCCGAATGACAGTTCGAATGGAGGAAAAACGAATTAAACTAAGGAAAATGGTAGTTTTGATGATCTTAACGTCAGCTGGAGAATGCAGATGAACCTACAATGCAAATAAATCAGTGAGAAGACTTGTTGGGAAGCTACGATAATAGGAAGCAACCTATTCTAATCATGATTTAGATAGATAGACTATTCCTATTCTATACTAAAGCAAGATTGAGATGAGGAAGAGAATTAACCTACAGCTACAAAGAAGAGACTACTGAAACTAATTCTAACTAATAACAGAACTTGAAACAGAGACTAACTAAGTTCTATCTAATTGCAAGAATCTAGAAAACAAACTATCTAATTACAAAATATCTAATTATAAAAGACTGAAATTAAACTATCAAAACTATGCTTGGTCGACCATGTATCAATTCTGTAAACACAAACTAAATTAGCAACATAACATAAATTACAAAGAGAAAAGAAATGACATGTACAGAAAACAAAATTAATTGCATATACAGGAAAATAAACTAGTTATTTGCAGAAAAGAAAATGCAGAAAAACATAAACAAAACCTCCGGTTGATGAGGGGCCCCTCCCAACAATCAAAGATGGAAAAACTAATTTAACTTAGTTGCTAATAGCAGAGCATCAACGAACTGAAACTTCCATTAACTGGTGAAAATTACACAGTGCCTGTAGCTTAAACGACTAACAGCTAAAAACCAGAGACTCGGATTCTGACTTAAGACTAACTTCTCTCAGTCACAAAGACAACTATTTATACAATTTTCAATAGGGAGATCAAGTCGACCCTTTAGTGGTCGACTGCTCTAATAATAGGCAATCTTTAAGACTGTACAACGGATGCTTGTGATCCATGACAACACAGAGGTCACCTACCCTGCTTTCGTGACGTCGACCCTATCCAACGCGAGCAACTGCGTGTTCATTCCCTTCAATCGTGGGTAGGGTGTATGCTGGAGAGCTGAACGGATGGAGAAGAGGGTTGGTAGAGCATCAACGTGGGCAAGGAGTTGTGTTGGCAGACTGAGCGTGGGCGGACTGGACTTCTCTAGAACATCGGCGTGATCAGGTAGCGTGATACCAGGCTAAACAGACGAGAGAAGAGGCGTATGAAGTGTTGATGTGGAAGCATGATGTGCTGTTGAGCTTGGAAGTAAGGAAGGCGAATCTTCCAGAACAAGAGCTTATCAACCGCAACCATCACATGGCTAACAAAACCCACGTGTCTGTTCTTGTCTTTAATAGCCAGAAATATGCCAATCGTGGATTGCGTGGGCTGAATGCAGGGTTGAATGACGGGCTAGACGAGGCTAAACGTTGATCAAAATAAACACGCAATCTGAATGAAGGGTCGTTTGAGAAACCGCAGCCTGTAGATCAAAACTAAATACCATGCATGTCTGAAAATGTCAATTTAATCATTAATAAATCATAATATAGCGAGTTTTGACCAAAATTCATATGATATAAATGAATACATGCATACTTGGTCTGTTTGATGGTCTGAATGGATGAAAGAATAACTTATTATATCAAAAATAGTGAGAATGATGCCATTCAGAGTAGATTTAATGATCAAAATAGTGACAAAACAGACACTAACAAGTGCATTATATTTTGAGCATTTGATGCAAGTATTTACTAGGTGCCATGTAGTTTGCCTCACGTTTTGAAACCTCTTTGATCAATTCATCGGCTCGCAAATGGATGAGAAGAATAAATTGGCAGCTCACAAATGGATGAGAAGAATAGTTGGCACTATCACCTGACATTTGGGCTCACAAATGGATGAGAAGAATAATTGGCACTATCACCCAAAATTTTGGTTTCAAAATATTTTCATTTTCTCATGTTTCTCATTATCAATGTCTTGGAAGACCATAAACTACGGAGTTGAGATGAAGTGATAGACTCAAATATGAGTGAGCCAATCCTCCTAGTGCAACTACGGATTTGGTTAAAAAGTAATCACTTTGATCCAGAGATTGTATAGGAAGCGAAATGAAACACACTCAGAAGTATAACAAAGAGAGAAGTAATACAATGAAAACACAATTCTATTAATGAATAAAATAGCAGAATATTGTAGAACATACACTAGCTAGAATGGTGGTAGCTTATCTCTGAAAGGAGAGAGATGGTGGATACACTCATTTGCTCAAGTTAATACAAGAGGTTGAAGAGATGACCTTTTAACATAAATCAATAACCCTAAAGGTCCAAAACTCTAACCCTAGTAGGCAAAGTGACAAAAATTATTTTCTCTAAAAATAATGCTAAAAGGTATTTTTAGGCATAGCAATTTACATCAGTTTCTTAGAAGCGCAACTTTCACATAGGAGTTGTGTTTGGTGCGAATAATATCCCATTGGAAATCTCTAATTGAGAAGCACAATTGAAGGTTAGTGTGTCGTATCTAAGAGAAACACATGACGCGGATCTTTCTAGGCCAAAAAACACTATTTAGGCCCTCAAAACAGGCCCAAAATTTTAGGACCCAAAAAATCCCAGAAAATCCTAACAAAATTGCTTAGTTGTAGAACTATGTTGAGTCAATAGAAGAGGTAGGTAGCCACTGATATCCATTCAAATTAATCCTCCCCCATTAGGAAGCAATGGTTTCCATTGCGTTAAGTTCCTACAGGAGATGGGGAAAATTCTATTGAATCTGAATCTAGGTGAGCCATTTACCTTGGTGAAGAAGTTGTCCCGCTTCGACTACCCAATAAAGTTGTATGGTCCGTTGGCAGGTGGCCTTCATATTTGTGTACATGATACGATCCACTGCATATTGATCAAGTAAATCAAGATTGAGTTATGTAGGATCCAATTTCTCAGCCATGTTTGAGGTGTCCAATAGAGGTGGGAAATATAGGTGAATCAGCTCCACATTAAATATTGGGTGTAAGCCAAGGAAAGGAGGAATACTCAATTCAAAATATTTTTCACCCACAACATTGATGATAGTGTAAGGCCCATATCGGAGTGTTCAGAGCTTCCTATGGGGCTTGTGAGGGGCTTTTTATACAAATGAAACCAAACCTTGTCACCAACCTGAAACTTGCGGGAAACCCGATGTTGATCATGTCACTGCTTGTACTTGGAGTTGGCTTTCAGCAAAATGCCATGGAATTGTTGGTGGATGTGTTGAATATATATTCCTCCTGTGGGGATGAAAGAGGTAGAGCCACATCAATTGGGGCCAATGGTTGGAACCCCAAGTACATCTAAAAAGGGATGTGACCAATAGAGATATGAAGAGCTCTATTGTAGCTATGTCACAACATAGGGAAGGTTCTCATCCAATGTGAGGGGAATTTTGGAATTGTACATTCTCAAAATATGCACAATCATCTTGTTGACCACTTATGTATGTCCATCGATTTGGCAGTGAAAGGAAATTTATTTGGTGAGCTTGGTGTCCATCAGTGACCATAGGATGGACAAGAATATGCTCAAGAACCTATTGAACCAATATAAAATGATAATATGTGGTAGCTCGAAATGAACCCAAACATGTTCAAAGAAGAGCTTAGTAGTGGCCTCGGCTGTGATACTCTTCTTGAAGGATATCAAAATGACCATCTTAAAGAAATAATTAACGACTACGAATGTACACAGTCATTACCATGCTTGGTTGAAGGCAGTCCTGACTTGTAATCCATGGAGATGAACTCCCATGGTTGATCGGGAGTAAGAAGAGGGGTGTACATCCCTTGCTTCTTAATGGCAGGTTTAGAAATGGCACAGGACATGCATGATTCGATATACTTTCCAACATCTTATTGAAGATTTTGCCAATAAAAATACTTCTACAATACTACTACCATATTTTCCATGCCAAAGTACCCCTCCACCTGACTGTAATGAGATTCCCAAATCATCTTTGGATGCTCGCTTAAAGGAACACAGGTATGGCCTAGATGGAATAATAGCCCATATTGGATATGAAAGTCTGCAACTAGTGTTCCTACGCCCAGTTCTTGATAGGTGGTAGTGAATTTAGGATTATCGTCATACATTTGAGGCCACCCTAAGGTTTCATGGCCACATGAGTTGAGCATTGTTGTCAAGGCTACAACTGGAGGTTGACTAAAGCAGTCAACAACTTGATTTTTGCTTCCCTTTTTATATTTAATGTTCAAGTGGAATTGTTGCAATTATGTGGACCACTCTTGATGGTGATCATTCTGTAACTTTTCATGTGTTTGCATAAACTACAAGGGCTAGTGATTAGTGTGGATGACTATTTCTTTTCCTAGAATGTAACGTTTCCATTAGTGACAGGCTTGTATAATGGAATATATTTCCTTATTATAGGTTGGGTATTTGCAGACTGCATTTGAGAGCATCCCATTTTGGTATGCCATTGGATGTCTATGATGAGTGAGGATTGCGCCAACAACATCATCCAAAGCATTTGTCTCAATCTTAAAGGCTTGTGGAAACCATAATAAGGTGAGTACTAGTGCAAAACTTAGGCAATGTTTGACATCCTCAAATTCTTTCTGTTGTGGCTTGTCCCAAACCAACTTGGATTTAGAGCCACACTTGGTCACTTGGATGAGGGGTCAAGCAATATGAGAGAACCCCAATACAAACCAATGATATAAATCAGCAAGGCCTAAGAAACTATGGAGCTCGGTTAGAGTTGTTGGGGCTTGCCAGTCATGAATGACTTGGATCTTGGCTGGATCCATATGCACACCATGCTCATCCTTAATATATCCTAAATATTGGATTCTTTGCACGCCAAAAGAGCATTTCCCTTTATTAGCATATATTTTGTGTTGTCACAGGGTGTTTGTGATACCCCCAAGACATTATTATTTTACTTTTGATTTAATATTTGTGAAAAGAACAATTATTTTTGTAAGAGTTATTTAAAAACTCAAAAATACTCACAAAGGTGTGACTGACACTTTGGACAAAAAATTATTATTTTATTTGTAATAAAAGAAAAAGACACTTGGATAATTCGGTTAAATGAGGGGACACAACCATGAGACACAAAACATGTGTAAAACAAGCAAGGTATATTTTACCAATCAAATCCAATCTAAAGGCTCAACTACGAGACAAGATCATAAATCATGGGGATTGAAGGATTGATTGAGATTTGATTGGGATGGTACAAGACCTGGGAAAAAACCATATATTGATGAATTGAGATAGCACACGACGTTGTGTTGTGCATGGATAAATTGTGATGTGAATGCGTGTGGAGTGTTTCTCTCTTTCATAAGTCCGTCACTAAGCTACGGTTACGACTCTGAGAGAGAGTGTTGAGTGGAAGCTTTGCTTGTTGTTATAGTGTGCATGGTGGTAATCGAGCTCTGGGGTGGAGTTGAGTTAACGATGGTGCTACTCTCTTCTATGGTTGGGAGGAACTAATTCTCCAAGTTTCCATTTGCATTGATTCAAGTAAGTATATGTTTTTTTTACTATGTGAATGTATGAACAATATTAATGGTGCAAGTAACATTGCTAGTATGGGTTGATTGCTTAGACAAATGGGAGTATATTGACGAGATCTAATTTATTTAATTTACATAGAAACCTATAGATTGAGGTGATTGATCTCTGCAATTTCGTAGAAATGTTTATGGTTTTGTTAGTTCAAAAATGTTGAAAAAAATACGACTCATAGTTGAGCGATCGGGTTAAGTGGTATCCAAAATCATTTTTTTAAAACAGATTATGGTTATGTACAAACTTTGTTTTACTCTGTTTTGCCGTTTTTCAATTAATGATTCGAATTCAGTTTCGCTCCTTAATACTATTTAGTTTGATCTATTGGCGTAAGGAATAGTAGTTAAAAACTTTGTTGGTTGTATATATAATACACGCCGTGGATCTTAGCGGCATTATTATTATTATATTGGTTGTGTAAAAGGAAGTTAGAATCTGTATTCAAATCGTAACTCCGTATAGTCCAATAAGAAAACCAATTTGATTTTGAAATGGATTTTTATTTAGAGTTCGGTGTAATAATATTAATTTGATCTCTGTAGATTGAATATTAATCGATCTCTGTAGAACAAATATTATTTCAGTCTCTATGTAACGATATATATGTGCAATAAATAATAGTCGATCTCTATAGAAGTTCTTTACTTAATAATTTTTAGCTTGTAAAACCTTCTTTACAGAGAATCGACCTCTCCTTAAGGTCATATTTCAGTACTATAAATCTTAGTGCAGAGATCACGAGAAAAATGGTAGTGTATGAAGGTTTTTAGTCATGGTCGTCTTGTTTTAATTAACTGTGTGTGTAGTTCCGTATGATTTCTGTGTAAACTTTGAGTGGAACGAGCTTGAAATCCATTAGATTCGGTGGGTATAATTTCCATATGACCTCGATGTAAACCGTTTGCTTATAATCAAATATTTGATTGGAAATTGAAATCCTGTGGAGTTGATATCGTATTTCTTTTGCCGGGTTATAATCTATGCATTTTGTTTTCTTTATATATATACTCTTGTTTAAAACAATGGATCGAACCTATGTATATAACCTTAGGGGAATGAAGGTTGACAAGATGTTTAAAGCAATTAGATTGTATCCTTTACAGAGCAATTCCCTGCTTGATTATGTTTTATTCTCTATTGAACTTTGATTGATTTTCGATGAAAATATGTAGAACCTTTCAAAATAGTTTACATTGTTATATCCTTACTTTTTCAGCCATTTTTTTTATTATGCACCTAAATCTTAATTTGTCCTAGTCGTTGGTTTTGAACAAACGGTAGTCCTCTTGTTTCGGTAAACGTAATCCACGTGTTTGAGGAGGACGTTGATTATGTTAATTTGTTTCCAATGTTTCCATGCTTTCCAGCTTTGCAGTCTTGTTCTTATTCCGATCTTGTCCGATAAACCAAAATCCCGGTGTGAATTAAAATGAATAGATTGAGTTTAGTAAATTATTATTGATATCCAATCATCGCCTCCCTTTTTGGTTGTCTGTCTGCGACTTCTATGGAAGTATTTACTCCGAAGTTTCGGCGGGATGCTTTATTACTGTGGGAATTTACTAGCAGCATATGAATTGATCTTAGAGCCTTCAGAGTGGGCCCTATGAACTGGACTATTACGGCCTCATGCTGGATGTAGTAATGCGTCCTAGCGTAGTAACTGTGTTCCGTCCTGCGTACCGTACCTACCGGACCCCGTGTACCTACCATGTAACGTTGACTATGTAGGTTTGGACACTTGAGGCATGCATGCAACTACGGACTCATGCTGTTGAATACATAACGTCCTTTGATCACACACAGTAGTCTGGTGGTGTCTTCCTATTTGAGTTGTAACTACCGTCCACCCTAGCTAGAGATTTTTATTTTTTTTCAAGCAGAAAAATAGCTATATTCTTATAATAAAAATATATGATAAACTATCCATACAATCCTCCATTTTTAGTTCTTTAACATCGTGATTAGTTAAAATGCCTTTCCATCCAGCTCAGATGTGCGTATGAACAACTTTTCGAAAACATAGCCTGCATATTTATACTTCCTGTAAGAAATTTAGTGTTGTGGTGTCTATGCCTTTAACATTGGTTACATAATGGTTTATGAATAGATAGATGACTTCGATTATGAAATCGAGGGAAAATGAGTATAGTATTTGAATATTTATTATATCTTATTTAATTATGTGAATCTGAGAAGAAGAAAAATAACTTAAGAGAAATGTTTTTAATGCGAGAAGTAAATGGTATTACATAGATATATTGGAATATATATATAAATATATATGCATATGAATATGAGAATGAGAATAAGAGAAGAAACTTATACATATATTTAGTTGGGGTACGCTCGATGATAAGGAGGTATAAGTATAAACCTTTTTGAATCCTGATAAAAGGTTTAATACATTTATATGTATAAATGAATGTTTTTAGCATTAAGCGAATGAATGGGTAAAACTCGTACAATTGGAAATAAAGATTATCACTTTATTACATGGATATAATTTAGGTTAGATGTAAAAAAGAATATGTGAATATTGTCTTTAGCAAAGAGTAAAGAGGCATGTGTTGAGGTATTAATAGAATACTATAAATATGGTTGAATTAACCTATAAGATGTCTTAATACTTTTTAGGTTGAAAAGATATAGGAAAAGAGTATGGATTATTTGAACATTAAGTTGTTTAATAAAAGTTAAAAGAGGTGGGATATACCTAAAGTAATATATATATGAATGAATGAATATGAATTTACGACGATAAAATATTCTTGGTATACGGTTGAGTTAGATGAGGAAATCATATATCTATAACATGAAATAGTTGAGAAAGACATTTGTATATATGGTGCATTGGAAATTTACTTTGGATGCATTTTATAATGTAAACTATGGTACAAGATATATATATATATATATATATATATATATGTTAATTGAATTTATGAAATATGGCAAAAAGATAATTGTGCTAGAAGGAAAAAGCCTTGAACTTAGGAAAAGATATGCATCGCCTTCTACAAAGTTGTATCATACTTGCATATTGAAAATGTTAAGTGTACCATGATAGTTGTAATTAGGTTTATAGTAGGGTGATGCACCACAATTATTGCAAATGAAATCAAGATAGGTCCTATAAACAAATGGTTCCATCAAAATTGTGTATTTTGGGGTTGTTACAGTGTTGAGGACCTTTTGAATGTGATGCAAATGCTTGACCCAATTCTTCATGAAGATGAGGATGTCATATAGATATACAACCACAAAAGAAACAATGGAAGGCCACAAAATGTCATGCATCATCTGCATGAATGTTGTTGGAGCATTAGTCAAGACAAAAGGCATGACTAACCACTCAAAAAGACCTTCCCTAGACTTGAAGATAGTCTTATAGACATCGACTTTCTCATTTGTTCTAGGGTGGTAGCTGGAATTCATATCAATCTTATTTAAATACTTGGCCCCTTGAGTTGTTCAGAATATCATCAATTTGTGGAATTGGATACCAATTCTTGACTATGATTTTGTTTAGAGTTGTACAATCAATACACGGTCGCCATGTACCATCTTTCTTTTGAACCAATACAATTGGGATCCTACAAGGTGAGGAGCTCGGTCGGATGTACCCCTTTTGGATTAACTCATGAATATGGCATTTGATTTCTTCATTTTCTTATAGGGAGCGCCTATAGACTGGTTCATTAGGTAGAGTTGCACTGGGTACCAATACAATTGAATGCTTGACCTGGAAGTATAGAGGCACACTAGATGGCGAGGTGAAGATATATTTGTATTCTTATACTACTTTGTCCACCTACTTCTGTTGTATGGAAAAATCTTGTGTAGAGGTCATGGATGTTGTTGTGATCTTCTGTTCACTTCCAGAGCGAATCATGAAGATGATTAATTTCCCAATATGTGAGATTACCTTCCTGCATTGCTTAGCTGAGATCAAAGAGGTTGTAGTAGTTGGAACAACCGCTGGTATCCTATAGATTATTTTTCCCAATGAAACAATGACACTACGAGGTCGAGACTCATATACAACATGACATTTCCACATATATGGTTTTCCTAGAAGAACATCACAATCTTCAACAGGGAAACATAACACAGTACCTCATCTTTGAAGGGCTTGATGTTGTAGGGTAGGTGGCATTGTTGATTGACACGGATGTCAAGATCCTAGCTCAGCAAACCAATGGTTTATGGTTGAGGGTGTGGTGTTTTTAGTAGCTTCAATCTCTTGATGACCTCGGCTAAGATCAAGTTCTTTTGGCTCTTGCTATCAACAATGAAATGTAATAGGGTCCCCTTCACCCACATATGTGAATGGAAGAGACGCTTTCTCTCTTGAATATATTCTAGCTCCTTTTATTGGATCTTTATAGTTGTGATGGTAGCATTGGGTTCCGCATCAATGATCCATTTCCCTTTATCATGTTCAAAGTCAGATTATGAGTTGGGTTCCAACTCTCTTTATTTAAGCTCAACCATCGTGATTGTTTTGAGTAGCATTTGTCAATGTTTTTTTGTGGAACTCACACCACTTCCCAATGTTTTTTTTCAACTTCTCATTGCCCCTTGTTTTCCTGCATCTTCAAATGGTTGTATCAAGGTTGACTATCCTTGCTATTCCCCTTTTATTGTGAGTAAGGGCTACCTTTACCATACTTCTATTGTGAGAAATTTGCAGACCCAAACTCCTGCTTGTTCCACTGCTTAAATTTTGTTTAGTCTTGACACCATAGTGGTAAGCGGCTCGTAGTGAGGAGATGTCCAAAAAATCCATCTCTCCTTGGATGTACATGTGTAGACCATTGCAATAATTCGAAACCAAGTGCCACTCAAATTATTTGATACCTATATTTGAGAGCAAGGTATGAAATATATTGGTGTACTTCGGCACCATCTGGTCTCTTTCCTGATGCAGAGTTGCCCATCTTATGTATTTTTCATCATAGCTTCCAACAGGGTAGAATTCCTCCTTGAGGGAATCCACAAAGGCTTCCCAAGTGGGTCCTTTCTTGAATAGTGTATATTCATCTTCGTTTTATCTCTCCCAGTAACTATACCACCAATATTTGACATGGGAAAGGGTTTTAAGGAGCATGAAGGACCAAGGTGATCTTTTCGGTGCAGAAAAATTTTGAACAAAGTAATAGCCTTTTAAAAAATTTAACCATTTTTCAAAGATATGCATCTATCTGGCATTCAAATAAAATGATATCAAAGTTGACTTGTACCTTGAATATTTCCGCACCTCCGAAATGGCTACTTGTTGAAGGTATATCTCCCATCTGCAGTAGTCGTTGAAGGATATTGGCGAAGTTATCCATCATCTAATTCCTCTGTATCATTAGGGATTCCTCAAGCAATATCTTAATAGGACCTCCCACTCATTCATCTAGCTTGTCCCCTACCATGGGAGTTCACTTGGGCTAGTGAGAGCAGTTGTCTTCTAGTGAAACTAGCTTGAGACCCAACTCTCTATACTCTAACCTCATCGGGGACATGCACCGCGAAAAAAGAGAGCAGATTGTGTTGATACCACTGATCTAGATTATATAGCGAACAAAATGAAACACACATAGATGTATTATATAGAGTGCAATAATATAGTGAAAACTCAATTTATATTAATGAATAAAATAGTTGAATATTGTAGAACATACATTGGCTAGAATGGTGGTAGCTTAGCTCTGAAGGGAGAGAGATGAATGCTACGCTCATTTGCACAAGTTGATACAAGAGGCTGAAAAGATGACATTTTAACATAAATCAAGAACCCTAAAGGTCCAAAACCCTAACCCTAGGAGGAAAAGTGACAAAAAGTATTTTCTCTAAAAATAATGCCAAAAGGTATTTTTAGGTGTAGCTTTTACATCAATTTCTTGGAAGCGTAACTTTCACATACGATCTCTGTTTGGTGGATATAGTATCCCATTAGAAGGCTCTAACTGAGAAGCACAATTGATCATCATCATCTTGTTGCTGATAAAAACACATGATGTTCAGCTTTCTAGGTCAATAAACATTGTTTAGGCCCTCAAAACAGCCCCAAAAGTTTAAGACCCAAAAAAATACCAGAAAACTCTAACAAAATTGCCCAGCTGGAGAACTATGTTGATTCAATGGAAGAGGTGGGTGGCCATTGATATCCACTTGGATCATGATTGCACTACATTTTTGGCCCTTGAACTAAATTGATTCCATAATTCCCATAATGAGACCAAGGTGAGTAAATTGGAATTGCCCACACAATGCAACTCTCAGAGAATCCTTATGAGGACTATAGTGAACAAACATGAAAATGGATTTTGTCTTAGTGGAAAGATTTCATCACAAAAGCAATAAGATAAATCTCATCGAAAATTTAAGGGTAATAATTCATCTTGAAAGTACATATTGTTACTTATGCAACGAAACAAACCAAACACAAGTTGGAAACCATAAGCAACAAACCATAGTTACATGTGAAAGTCGGCTTCGGCATTCAAGCGCAAGAGGTATCATTTTCGAACTAGTGGACCGTGTTTTTCTCAAATGAAAATATTTCAATTGCTTATGACACCACCCATATTTATCAGCATCTTGAAAGTTCGTATAACCCAGATTCTAGACGAGCTAGAAAAAATAAATTCGGGCAAAGCATCATGTTATACAAGATCTAGGCTTTTTCCTAATAAAATATTGTACATAGTTTATATAGCCATTCAAGTGGTGATTTGAACTCCAAAAAAAATGGTTTTTAGGTTTCTGGTGGTTGTGAATCCAACTCAACAATTGGTTATTGCACATAGTTTCTATAGCCAGTTAAGTGGATATTTGAACACCAAAAAAAATGTTTATAGGTTTCTGGTGGTTGTGAATCCAAATCAAGAGTCGGTTGTTGAATATTAGGCCAGAAATGAAACAATGCACATTAATGATTCACCACCATTTTGAATGATCAGACTTCGCCCATGATGAAGGTTATGAATTTAGGAGTGGACATAGGTGTGTAAGCATTCGGTAGAAATACTTATTTGTCATTTGCGCATGGCAAAAAATTAGTGCTTTGATGAACGGTCATGATATTGATTTAAAGGGTTTATAAGTTGATTAACAAGTTATGTCAGATGCTCAGTGTCATTAAGTTGGCACACTATGAGGAATACTACTTTTATTTGGTGGTATTTTCAATTGTTTCTATATTTATCCCTTGGCCATAAATTATCTCCTATTGGAGGGCTGATATATAAGGATAAAATTAACCAACCTACCGCAGAGCAATGATTGTTGATGCAAGCTCATTGCTTTTCATTGGAAAGAGGAGACCATGTGCCCAGTTTCTGAAAGAAGTAAATCAACGCGCATCAAATGAGAAAAACCTTGCACGCACAGAATAACCCACACCCATGTCATATTTCGTCAGTTTGCTCCAAAGAGAAAAAATGACTTAGTACATATGTGAGGGAAAACATTTTCACCAATGAGTTTATCCCAATTGCTGATTTTTTCTATCCAACGGGCATGTAGCCAAGAAGAAAACATGCCCATGATTAGGTTTAGTAAAGCCCATCATTTCATGTTAATTTGTTTGTTTTGTTTTTCTTTCTTTCTTTTATTATTTTTAAGTTTTTTTGGATTTCTTTTTTTTTGTTTTTATTTTTTCCATAAAATATGAGTAACAAGAAAAACTAAAAGATAAAGCATAAAAGGAAAGAACTTTAAAAGTAGAAAAAACAAGAAAAACGGGAATAAAACATCATAAAAACAAGGTAAAACCTTTTTTTGAAACCCTATTTATTTTAGAAACCTCAAGTTCCAAGTGATATCATGAACTAGTGGAGAAACCTTGAACAAAGACAGATTGTAAGGTCTTCTCACATACAATGTACTCTTGTTGTTCTCGACAAAGGTGCTAGCAAGCAAAGGTTTATGCTCCTTGTTTCAAGTGCCAAATTTTTGGAACGATTTGAACGTTGTATTTCCTTTTACAAAAGTACTAATGATGATTATGGTGTTTGTTATCTTTGTTGGCACGGGGCTAAGTCGCAGAATTTTTGGTACAACCAGCAACAAAGGGGACAGCGACAAGGGAAAAGGACCAATTGCAGAGCACAACAAGGTGGATAAATCGAAAGTAAAGTGGAGAAAGCGGAGTCACGAGTTAGTTAGACTTAGTGGTTAAGATATGGCCACTTTGTGAAGTGGGGCAATTTTGTAATGGCCATTGAGCCTATAAATAGAGGTCGCATTGTAAGCCTTTGGGAAGATCTTATCTTATCTTTGATATTGTATCTTACATGGATGATGTGATCTCATCTTTGTATTTTGATTTGAGTTATTTAGGATCGGTTCTACGGATATGTGTTTCTGTGATTTGTAAGATGGATTTGATGTATGAAGTTCACTTTTAATGAGAAGGATTGTTTCAACCATGACTTTGTCTCTCTTGTGTTATGTCGCAATTTTGATTACATGTGTTATGTCATAGTTATAATTAGATATGTTACGTCACGGTTCTATGTATTCTGGATCTGTTGAATATGTTTCTATGATGTGTTACTGTGTAAATCTGAGTAATTTTCCTTTGCATGCGATGATGATATTATGAAGTGATTGTTAACTATGTCAATCTCTGAGTTATGTTGTGATTAACTACGAATGATGCATGTCCTCTTATACCTACGGAAGCTTGGTTCCTGCAGCCCCCTTAGGTATCTCGGGTGAGACCTCACTCACTCTGCGAGTGTTGCTGGAAAGGCTAAACCCTTTCTGGGATGATATCTATGGGAGTTTATGTCGATCTTTGTTGACACTGTGTGAAGTGAACCCCTGTCGACATATATGTGTCAACAAATGGTTCTTTTGTCGAGACCCTAGTGCGAAAAAGAGAGGACATGTTTTGGCATCCGACAAAGTGGGAGATCAAAGAGTGGTTTGACAAAAATACGCGATATTTGTTGAGGAAGAGAATCAGAAACCTGGATGGTTGACAGAACATTGGTTGCAGAAGTACATCTATACTGATATCCATGAGGTATTTTTATGTGATTTTCCTATATTGTTGTATGAATGGTTGGCTAACCTAACTTTTCAAAAGAAGAATTTCCAAGGAGGCGAGCCAGAGCATTGGACACCGGAATTGATCCAGGAATTGAATCGTGTTAACAATAAAGATTCAAGGGTTGTCGACGTCTGGGTAGATAGCATTTTGGAAGGGTACATTTCTGAGTTTGTTCTCGATACAGTTAGATCGTATAGTGACGCAAAAAGGAATTTCTTTAAAGGACCCAGAAGAAGGTACCTATTGGTGTTACCATTGTGGATTAAAATTCTCATTTGTGAAAAGGGAATATTAAAGATGACATACGACGAGTAAATATCTGGTGTGCGGAGGCTGTGGGTACTACATAGATGTGGGTCTAATAGAATGATGTGGGGTATATGGAAATGAGCTACGATGAAATTGTGAGGGAAGATGTGGAAGATTGTGGCCACCTGAGAAATGGGGAGAGGTTACGGCCGGAGAAAAAGAGGAGGACTGAGATAGAGAGAGAGAGTCCTAGTGCGATCGAAACGGAGGACTGCGAAGTGGGGCCACAAGGGACTAAGAGACCTTACGGCGATCAAGAGGATGACTAGGATACCCCTGAACCTGAGGAAGGACAGACCCAAAGCTACAACATACCCACAACCACGTGCACTTTGCCAAACTTTGGAGGAAGAAACACAAGCTCTTCGTAGGGTTTTCCTGCATGTCACAATAGCAGTAATAGTAGCAAATCTACAAACACCGGTATAAAACCAAGGATGGTAGGAAACTGCGTGAAGTTCCCTCTCTTTCAAGGAAATGGGACAGAGGATACCGAGCAGTATTGGTTCTTGTGCGAATCAGTGTGGACAGTAAAACAAGTATAGGATGAATCTATCAAGAAGGGACAACTAGCGACGACCTTCAAAGGTTGTGCGCTAGACTGGTACATGAAGTTTATACAAGTACCTGCAGGGATTCAACAGAAGACTCTAGAAGAAATCAGAGCTAGGTTAATCGACGAGTTTAAGAATCCTAAATCAGAATCACAGTACATCATGGAATTGAAGGAGATAAAGCAATTCCCTAATGAGTTGTTGTGGGAGTTTGATCAGAGGTTCAAAACTCTGATGGCTAAAGTTAGTTTTGGGATGAGCGACGTACAACATAAGGAATGGTTTATTGCAGGGTTGATACCACACATCCGGATGTCGTTGATGCAACAAATGATCCTATCTCAAGCGGAGGTGTTGGAAATCATGATGAATCTCGAAGCTTCGCCAATTGGCGAAATAGGGATTGGCATGAGCCAGATCCAGTTGCAGCTATCAAACTTGACAATTCAGTTGCAGGATATTAAGAAAGGGAAAGAAGTTCGCGAAGAGGTATGGAGTAGTCGATGCAAGTCTGAAGGGAATCATAAACATCAATGTCCTGAATTCTGTGAATATCTACAGTCTAGTGTGCCCAATCCACTCAGTCAAGGAGGAATGCCCTGGTGTCGATTTTGTCAGACGTAAGGACATCACTCGGAGGAATGTGTGTATTTATAGAAGGTTGTTTCAAAGTCGGCTAATCTATATTGTAACTTCTGTCAATCTATCAGCCATGAGGAGAAATATTGTCGAGCATATGACTTCCTTCATTAAAGGACTGCTGATACTTACTTCATGAAGGGAGACGATCAAAATCCAACACATCTGCAGTATATTCATCCGTAGTATAATCAACCGCAGTATAATCAGCCATAGTACAATCTATCGCAGTACAACTGTCACAGTTCAACCCACAGAGAGGAGGACTGAGAGGAGGATATCGCGGTGGTCCTCACGGATTAAACATTGTCAAAGGGATTTCCCAAATCCGACTCGCAGTGTACCTATTGCAGCGCAGCTGATCACACTGTTGAAGATTGTCCCCATTTAATCGCAAAGTGGTAGACTAAGAATTTGGCGCAACCACAACCGAACTCAAACCTGAACCAGAACCCAAATCCATCTCAGAATGTGTAGCATATCTCATCTAAGGTAAGAATTCAACCAGTAAATGTCGCGGTAGTGACCATAGGAGGAGTTGCGACAGGAGAAGATAGGCTACCGCCAAATGTCCAGCCCGCAATCCAGAAACAGGTATGATTTGATGTTGAAGTAGAGAAGGAAACTTTTTGGGAAGCATGAGATGCACTGATAAAGAATAATGTTCAATCGACACATGTAGTCCACAAAGAACATGTCTATGGGATGCCACAAATTTTTTATTTGACAATGTCGCAGAAGCCACCAGGAAAGATCAGTACTTTGAAAATTTTTCTAGAAAGTTGTCTAGCATTAGAAAAGGATCGGGAAGCATTAGCAGAGATAGCTCGCTTCTTGTATCGATAGGAAGAGGGGCGACAGGATCATGCAGTCAACCATCTGTATAGGAAGAAAATAGGAAGGGACATGAGGATGAATGCCCAAATTGGTTCATATGATATGGATTCCATCATTCTATATCTAGGATCTGATGTGAATATCCTAACCAAGCAAACATGGTAAGTAATGGGGAAGCCACAAATGGTATGGTCCCCTGTGCAGCTTCATTTAGAAAATCAAATCAAGGTTACACCAATTGGTTGGTTGCCTCATATATTAGTAGAGGTAGAAGGATTGAAGACATATGCATATTTTGATGTGATAGAGATAATTGATAACACTAGTCCATATCCTACATTGTTGGGTATAGATTGGGTGATGGAAAATCAGGCATTTATCAATTTCAAGAAAAAAACGATGCCTTTTGAGAACTGTGACATGAGGGTCATTGCTCCACTTGATCCACTTGAAGGACAGAGATATGTTGAACCAATGGGAGATGAGCTCACCAGAGGATGGGACAACATCTATAATATCTCAAAAGATTACGTCAATCCCTTCCCTTCCCTTCAGTAGAGATCTGAGAGTTGTCTCCATGTGAATAATCGGACGAATTGATCGGTTTCCTCATCTACCAGTCGAGGTAGAAGGATTGAAGACATATGCAAATTTTGATGTCATAGAGATAATTGATAACAATAGTCCATATCCTGCACTGTTGGGGATAGATTGGGCGATGGAAAATCAGGAAGTTGTCAATTTCAAGAAAATAACGATTCCTTTTGAGAACCACGACATGAGGGTCATTGCTCCACTTGATCCACTTGAAGGACAGAGATATGTTGAACCCATGAGAAACAAGCTCACCGAAGGATGGGACAACATCTATAATATCTAAGAAGATTATGTCAATCCCACCGCCAATGGAGAATTTGGGTAGCGAAGTATTAGCTCGGCGTCATCAGACTCCGAGAAGGCTCTAGATAATTGGAAAAATCGGTTGCATCAGGTATCATTCAGGAATTGTGCACAGATCACTCAATCACTGAGATGGGTCGTGACAGAAGTATGTGATCTACCGACATACGAAGGAATACCTAACCTAGCAATATTCATCAATGATTTTGAAGACAAAGTATCAGAACCACAGTTCCTGCTAGCATTAGATGAAGCATTGAAGGCCACTCCAGCGACGTGGTGGGGTGCGCACAAGTAGTCAATAACAAACTGGAAACAATGTTGACAATTAATGGAAGTAATATTTGGGGAAAATGACTGCTACCAAGGAAGGAAGTATGGTGGAAGGACGGATCCAAGGGATCATCTGGGAAAATGTCAGGATATATGGGGGGTGAGGCCAAAGCAAAAATGGGTTCATGCATTCATCCACACATTAGACGAAGTGCTACGGAGATAGTATGTCTCAGTAGAGCTGAGACGAGTAACAACCACCTGGGAGGATCTAACCACTAGCTTCAGTCGCATATTCAGTTTCACTAATGAGAATCCTCTAATTAACAGCATGCTGCAGGTAATCCACGAAAATATATTTGAGACAATTCCAATCGAAATGCCTATGGGACCGCAATGGATGGCGACACCAAAGATGATGATGGAATGTTACAATGTTTTGGGAGGACCTGATGATGACGAAGATCCTAGAGCTATCTATGTCTCAGAATCAGAAGGAAGTTGCGACGTTGAAGCACCAGATATGCCATTCGACAGATTCAAGCAACCATTGAAAATTAAGAAAAGAAATATTGGGTCATTGGCGAATCCAAAGTTTGTCAGTATTGGAGACTATAGGGAGGACACAACAATCGGGAAGGTCACTGACTTATTGCATGAATTTCAAGATTTGTTCCCGACAAAATTTTATGAGATGAAGGGAATTTATGGGGACTTGGGTGAGATGAAGATCCCCCTTAAACCCGATGCTAAGCTAGTGAATCAGCGACCGTATAGATTGAATCGCAGATACAAAGAACGAGTGAAGGTTGAGCTAGAGTGGATGTTGGACGCAGGGATCATTGAGCCTATCGAGGAGTCAAAATGGATCATCCCTATGGTCGTCCAGGACAAGAAGATTGGCGAAGTCCGGATCTACGTCGACTTAAGGAATTTGAATGATGCATGACTTCATGATCCATTCCCCACACCCTTTACCGACAAAATACTTGAAGGTGTCAAAGGACAGGAAGTATATTCACTCACAGATGGGTTCTCAGGATATCACCAGATCAGTATTGCAAAAGAAGATCAACACAAAACCACATTTGTAACAGAGTGGGGCTACTATTAGTACACAGTAATGCCATTTGGTCTCAAGAATGCCCCCACAATTTTCTCAAGGCTGTTTTTCGTTGCTTTCAAATATTTTATTCACATGTTCTTGGTGGTGTATATGGATGACTGGACTGTGTATGGATTGGTTAAAGACCATGTTGAGAACCTCTGGATGATGCTTGAAAGATTTCGATACCATCAGATCTCTTTGAATTTAAAGAAGTGTATCTTTTGTGCACCATTTGGTATCTTGTTGGGACATATTGTCTGCAAGGAGGGTATGTTAGTCGACCCATCCAAGATCGCGATCATTGTCGACTTACCAGAACCTACGATAGTAAAGCAGCTGAGGGCCACGTTGGGCCATACAGGATATTATAGGAAGTTCATAAAGGGGTATGCAGTGATTACTGCCCCCATGGAAAAGCTATTAAAGAAAGATGTGAATTTTGAATGGAACGGTGAATGTCAGAATAGCCTCGACATATTAAAGGAAAAGATGGTTGCAGCACCAATATTAGCCTTCCCTGACTCGAAGAAGGAATTCCATGTCCACATAGATGCTTCGTCAGTCGCACTGGGGGTGATATTGGACCAACCTGGAGAAGGTTCAATTGACCATCCCATCATGTTTGCTAGCCGGAAGTTGTCGACACAAAGAAAAATTATACAATGAAAGAAAGAGAAGGCTTGGAGATGGTATATGCATTGCAAAAGTTCCGACATTATCTGTTAGGAGGACACTTCAAGATGTTTACTGACCACTCGACACTGAAGTACCTGGTCAACAAGCTTGTGTTGGAGGGGAGATTTGTCGGTGGTTTCTGCTGTTTCAGGAGTTTGACGTTGAAATAATCATGAAGCCTAGATGATTGAACTCAGGACCTGGTCATCTGTCAAGGAACAAATCGGGTGAGGAACTAACTAGCATTGACGAAGGTCTGCCCGACGCCCAATTATTCCACATTGAAATGGCCAATGACCACTATGAACAGATTGTTCATTTTTTGGCCATGGGAAGAGCACTTGAAGAATTCACCACTAATCAGAAGAAGCAATTAGTCGTCAGAGTTGTTGACTTCCAATTGATTGTGGGACAGTTATACAATATGGGGCCCGATCAAATTCTACGTCGATATGTCCTTCCGCATGAGCAAAAAAGAGTGTTGGCTGAGGCTCATGGTGGGATCGCAGGAGGGAATTATGGAGGGCGTGCAACCACCAGAAAGAAACTTAGAGCTGGCTTATGGTGGCCAACACTGCATGGCGACGCAACATATTACTCTAAGATCTGCGACATATGTCAGAGGACAAGGAAACCATCATGATGGGATGAAATTCCATTGGTGTCCCAGTTGACATTACAACCTTTTGACAAATGGGAAGTAGACTTTGTGGGACCCATTAACCCACCAAGAAAGAGGACGAGTGCGAGGTATATCATTACTACAACAGACTACCTAAAAAGATGGGCCAAACCAACACCAGTGAAATATTGGACAGTTGTGGCAGCAGCAAGATTTCTTTTCATCAATGTGGTCACCAGGTTTGGGTGTCCAAAAATCTTGATGAGCGACCAAGGTATGCATTTTGTAAATCATACCATAAAAGCAATGACTGAGGAGTTTTAGATTCAACATAGAAGAAGTACCCCATACCACCCACAGGTGAATGGAGCACTTGAAGCGCTAAACAAAATTATGGAGCATGCACTCACTAAGGAGTGCAATACAAATCGTGACGAATGGTACTTGAAGATTCTTGTGGTTTTATGGACCTATAGAACAACGTGAAAAAGATTGATAGGACAAACCTCATTCAAGATGGTATATGGACAAGAAGCAGTAATTCCTATGGAGTACATTGTCCCCAGTCTGCACATAGCAGCAGTAACATGCATGAGCGACAATGGGGAGATTGAAGAAAAATTAGGATTGTTGCTACAACTGGAAGAAGATCGCTTCATTGCGGGATTTCAGCAGCAAGTGGAAAAATATCGACAGAAGCCATGGCATGATCGCCATGTAAAGAAGAAGCACTTTCAGCGCCGAGACATGGTACTCCTGTGCGACAATAAGTTTGCAAAACACCCAGGTAAGCTCCAAATGCATTGGCTTGGTCCATATGTCATAAATTGTATTATAGATGGGGGCACACGTCAATTGAAAAAGTTGGATGGAACACTTTTGACGAGCTTAGTGAATAGAATCTAGCTAAAGCTCTATCGGGATAGCCCGACACACCTCGACTGAGGAAGATAACAGGTTGACCTGAAGAAGAAAAAATGTTGAAAGAAAGAAAAACCAAAATGCAATAGGTACACCGTGCAGTTCAGGAGTCCGTCAACAGCACTGTGACAAGGTTTGAGTTCACACATTTGTCGAAGGAACTGCGACAAGCTTTGATTTTGTACTTCGGTCGATGAAATGAAGACGAGGTTTGAGTTCATATATTTTTTGATGGAACCACGATAGGGCTCGGCCTCATATACCTAGCGATGGAACGACGACGAGGATTGGGCCCTATCGACACCGACGAAGTGCGAATTGGTCATATTGGGCAATAAATGATGCAATTAAGACATGGAGGACAGCAGCGCAAGTGGACGGTGATGCATTTAATGCTGCATCATTGTGCCTGATTGGGTAAATTGATGACATATTTGGGTAATCATTGTCCAAATCGATTTGATGGATTATAAAAGGATGCGCAAGGAAACATTTTGACCCATTGTGCATTGTGAAGTGTTGAAGGTGAAGAGAATTACAGAAACTAGAGAGAGAATCTTTTGAAATTCTATGTCACGGCAGATATAAAGAGCTGAGGATACCTCACAAAGAAATAATGAAAAAAAAAATTGAAGAAGAGTGAAAACTGCAATAAAAAAGAGCAGAAGAAGAATAATGCCGCAGAACTCAAATAGGAGCAAAATAATGTCACATGTTCCAATTATCAGTATAATAAACAATGATGTTACAATGGAGAGAATTCAAATCATGCAGGAGAATTCGAACCTCAGTTAGTCTAGCATAAGGATTATCACCACTGGAGTGCTCTAGAAAACTCAAAGTCAACTAAACTAAACCTAAACTCAGCTAACTAAAGTCACAATTAGTTAACTGAATAAGGAGGGTGCAATAGGGAGTCTGTCATGCATGCCATTCAAAAAAGGGTGCATGAGGAAACAATCAATGGCATCTGGATCTCTAAACCCCCACAAGAGTCAAATAACTCAGGTGGATTGCACTGACACACTCAGTAGGTTCCTATAAAATAGGGAACTGACTGAAGTGGTCCTAAAATGATGCATGTAGGGCTCAGAAGGCGGTAGATGGATCTTGGATGACATATGCACACCACTAGGGGGGAAATGACATCATCAACAACTAGGAAAAATAAATAATGCTAGGTAGGACAAGGATGGAGTATTGAAATATCCTAACACCCCCCCTTAATTCATACTTTGCATCATGGGCCCTGGTTACTAAGACCAAAGGTCACCCATACAATCAAATAAATGATAAAAAATAAAGAATTATCCATGAACCAAGGAAATGGGGAAAAAACTCATGGGAAAAATACCCCCCTCAAAAATAACAGCAGTAGGGAACTCAAAGAACCTTCATGCTAAGAAGAGAAGGAAAAAAATTTCCTTAGTGAAATCCTTTGCAAAAATATTTGCAAGCTGCTCCTATGTAGGATAGCAATGCATGTGCGAGATCTGGATTTGCTCCTCTAATGTGCCTACCACTGTGTAGAAGTTGTATTTGCAAAAACAAGTCTTTCAGGAACCCTTCTTGCTACTGGACCGAATGGCTCATTGTGGTCCAAATCATGAACCTTTGAGTACCTTTTGTTTGAAAACTGAGATTGTTTCCTGGTTGTACATCCCCCATGGCAAGTCTCTCCAAGAGATTGTGGATCAAACCCCACCATCATGTAGCACCTCTCTGAGAGAAGTGGAATGGCATGACATAGTGCAAGTTTTGCATGATACTGAGATCTGGTGGTTCTATGGTCACATGGATCCCCAACTATGTTCCCAGCAGCTACAAGGAATTTGTGAGCCCATATTGACCTTGGCCATGGATTGGGAGCATGTGTTGGATCTTGATCTGAATATGAATCTCCTTAAACTTTATTCTCAACATCAAGATCTTGATCCTCATTTTCATTAGAAGAGGTATCACACTGATGTTCATGAGATTTCGATGGGGTAGGCAGAGAGTATGGCAAAAAATGTGAGAATCCATATGCCTTGGAGGCATGGTTTGCAAACCCTTTCTCTATAATATTCCCAGTGGAGATCTCTGCAATCTCAACTATGTCAGGACCAAAGACCACTTTCTTCAGTGAACCTGTGTGAGTCATCTGATATACAGACAACAAATTTTCCGACAAAGAAGGCACAAATAGAACATTCTTGAACTTTACATGCGCCATATGTACCGTTCCCTTCCCTTCAACAGAGATTTGAGAGTTGTCTCCCATGTGAATAATCGGACCATCTTTGAGATCTAGAGAAGAAAATGATTCTCTGGAGGCAACCATGTGATTGGAGGCTCCTGAATCTATGAGGAGGGCTTTTGATTTTGAAACTCCAACCTTCAGTGCATGGAAACTCTCATGACCATCAGACTCACTTCCAGAATCAGTCTCTCTTGCACCTTTTGGGAGGGAAATGTTGTGTTTTTCAAGAAGCTTAGTCATCTGATTTATCTTCTTCCGCATGCAATATCTCTCTGGGTGGTTTCCTTTCTTGCAATAGGAACACTTGGATTTCTAAAATCTCTTATGTTTTTCCTTCTTAGAGTTGGAGACTCCTTCTGAAGGAATTGACTTGGCATTCTGCTTGGGTTCATATTGCCTCTTATCCTTTCCTTTATGCTTCCCATTCCCATTCGCACCTTTTGCTTCTCCAACCATAAGAGCTTGATCTTTGGAGGCCTGTAAGGCTCCCATCTGTATTAGCTTATCTTGTTCTTGGATGAGAGATTCACTGAAAACATCTAAGGAGGGCATCTTCCAACCAAGGATTGGAATTCGCCCAGAATGGAAGGTAGAGACAAAGATAGAGAACTCAGGACCTAGCTTTCTCAAAATAGATAGCACTAGCTGCTCATCCTTATTCTCAATGCCATACTGCTTGCATTGCATAACCAGAGAATTGAATTCTGAAAATAACTGTTGAATGGTATCAAAACTGCTCGGTTGTAGAGCAATCAACTCATTTTCCAGAATATGGCCTCTTAGCTCATCTTGTTTGCCGAAGAGGGTCTCTAACTTCAACCATAACTCTCTTGGATTCTTCAATCCTTCGATGTGGAAGACTAGATCTCTGGAAATATGAATACACATGAAACCAAATGCTTCATCCAATCTATTCATATGCTTGGTTTACTCTACAGCGGATGTTGGTTCAGGATCCTTCCCCATTGTCACCATGTACAGTGATTTGTTTCGCAATACCATCTGCATATCAGCCCTCCAATCAAGATAATTGAAGGGTGTAAAGATCCTGGGAGAGAGAGGAGAGTTCGAATTGTCCATTACAATTGTTGGAGCGAGTACAAGGTGAAACTGCTGCTACTACAGAAAAACTGTTGCAACTGCAAAAAACTGTTGTAACTGCTGCAACTGTTGTTGCACTCAAAAAATTTGAATAACCTACAAAAAACTCTCAATAAGGAGGTAGACTACTACTGAGCATTGCTTTAGGACAGTAGGCACTTTTATCTGGATCATTCACACTTGGCTAGAACTCATTGGATTTCTTCAATGAATTCAATGCAATGGCACCAAGATTTGTTGTGGAAATCCAAAGGCTTCTGGTGCACTACCAAAAGCAGTTGCTCTGCCTATTCACTCAAATGGATCTGATACCATGTGAAATTCTATGTCATAGCAAATATAAAGAGCTGAGGATACCTCACAAAGGAAGAATGAGCATAAAATTTGAAGAAGAGTGAAAACTGCAGTAAAAAAGAGTAGAAGAATAATAATGCAGAAAAACGCAGATAGGAGCAGAATAATGTCACATGTTCCAATTATCAGTATAATAAATAATGATGTTATAATGGATAGAATTTGAATCATGTAGGAGAATTCAAACCTCAGTTGGTCTAGCATAGGGATTATCACCACGGGAGTGCTCTAGAAGACTCAAAGTCAACTGAACTGAACCTAAACTCAGCTAACTGAAGTCACAATCAGTTAACTGACTAAGGAGGGTGCAATAGTGAGTCTGTCATGCATGCCAGTCAGAAAAGGGCACATGAGGCCACAATCAGTGGCATATGGAGCTCTAACCCCCCACAAGAGTCAAATAACTTAGGTGGACTGCACCAGAACACTCAGTAGGTTCCTATAAAATAGGGAACTAACTGAAGTGGTCCTAAAATGATGCATGCAGGGCTCAGAAGGTGGTAGATGGATCTTGGATGACATCTGCACACCACTAGGGGGAAAATGACATCATCAACAACTAGGAAAAATCAATAATGCTAGGTAGGACAAAGATGGATTATTGAAATATCCTAACAAATCTAAGCAGATTGCAGTCGAAGAGTTACGATGGCCCATGTGATATCTAGCACCATCACGCAAGAGAGACTCGCTGCAAGGGCACCAATTGTCGAGGGGAAAGCCAAAATCGCATTTGCACCAGCGCGGATATTCCGCAAGAAAAGAAGTGCCAACTAGCCAGTGGATATAGAAAGAAGAGTAAAGACTACTCGCAGCACGACACAAGTTGCAGCCACAGGAGGAGAAGCAAGCACTTTAGGCGTCGTAGGAGAAGAGACAACAACAACGAGAGGAAGGGCCAGGAAGCAGCAATATCCAACTGCAGCGAACATTCCAGGCTATGTGCCATCGAGGATATAATGGGATCTGTCGATAAGACTGGGGAAGACTAACAAGTACACGATAGTAGAACTAGCGACACTGGAGGGTGTCCACATTACCGGTAGAGTGTTGCAGCGGTTTCATAAGATGCAATACAACAACCATGATGTCTTAGCGTATCTTGAGTGCACCCAGTAGACGTTCATGGAAAGAGTTCAGGAGGAAAGAGGTCCAATTGTAAGGGAACCAATGCCATGGGCGTTGGGACTACAACAATCAGGATTGCTGTCAATTATTCACATGTTGCATTTTGGGCGCTCAACGGAGGTCAATGCGTGCATCGAAAAGTTACTTGTGTTTTTTCACAGCGGCTATTTTTGGCTCGACAGGAAGATCCCAATCGACGTGGATCTTATTGCATGGATTACCGGATTTCCCAAGATGGGGGTAGATCCATCACAGTACTTCCAAGGAAAAGACAACGACAAAAAGTTAGCAGCGAAGATGAAAGCTAAGTATGGGGTGGTCAAAAACACCGCGGATACCTGGTCGACACAATCAATGACCAAGCGGTCAGGCTCACAGCAAATTTGTTGGCCATTAAGGTAGTTCGAAAAACCCACCCCAACCAATGCTCATCAGGGGTAATCGCATCAGCAGAGCAATATGCGGTCGGAGTTCAAATGAACCGATCGCTCTTTCTATTGAATGAATTGATGGAGGACGCATTCGCAAAACAGGAAAAGGGTAATCCCTTCACTTACTCGTGGCTCCTGCTGCTAATCACTTTGGTCGCGTGGATGGAGCCACCGCAATACCAAGGGATGGAAATGGAGTATGCCAGAGTGTGCCGAGGGGCCCGATATCAAAATCTATGGGAACTAAACAACAAAGATAGGCATCGATAGCATATTCAATTCTACATCCACTTGGAAGAATTGCACACACAAGCAGTAAAAGTTCTGCGACTAACATAGGTTGCGACAACAAAATGTCGATGGATTGAGAGGCTCGCGGTGGGGCCTCAAGCAATATTTATCCAAGCACGTGCAGACCCGTCCAAGCAGTGGCCAACAACGCTGTATAACTTGATGGAACGTGAGTTGGATGCCATCATAGAGGAATAGCCCAATGAATGGAATACCCAGGTCAGCGACGACCAACTATTGGGTCCGGAGGATGGGATGTTGATGGATCCGACAGTTTCAAAAAGGGTGGATCGGTTCTTTGTTTCAGGGAACATGCATGGAGGATCAAGCTTGCTCAAATCGTGGTTAGATTCTAGTGGGATTTGATACCATCTCCCTATTTGTCAAAAAATTGAAGATGATTCCTTAAATACGACAACACCCCTCAAATTCAATCATGCCAAGCTTATCAAGGAGGATTATAACAAATTAGTGGAAGATTCATGGCTTCCCCTACGCCAACACTCATATCAACCTTATATGTCTCAATTTGCAAAGAATATATCCAAGGTAAAATCAGCTTTGAAAGAGTGGCTATGCTCTTACAAAGAAAAAATGTAGGCTAATCTTAGAAATGCAAAATCGGAGATAAGCATAATCTATGCAAGTAATGCCTCAGGGGTGTTTTGAGAAGATGATTTAAATAGTCTGGGGAAGCTAGAAGCGATCTCTTATGAGATTCTCGAAAAGGAGGAAATATATTGGAGATCAAAGAGTCATGCATTATGGATAAAGGAGGGATATAGCAATACTATGTTCTTCCACTAGTATGCAAATCATCATAAAATTATTAATACAATTTGGGAAATTTGGACTAGTAATGGAGGAAAGGTGAGATATCACAATGAAAAGGATGAGGAAGGCATCAAGAATTTTAGCTCACTCTTTAAATATCCTTCAGGATGTCATATTCAAAACATCCTTTATATTATAAGCAAAACGCATCAATATGTCATTGATGAAATGAATGATCTATTGGAGACAGACATAACTGAAGAGGAAATTAAAAGTGTGATGACTTTAGACCCATATCATGTTGCAACGTTGTATAGAATATATTTTCAAATTTGATAGCTATGAGACTCAAGCCAATTCTTAGCGACATCGTTTCAAAGGAGAAATTTGGTTTTTTACAACATAAACAAATTCATGACGCCATTTCATTAGCACAATAAACTTTATACTCCACCAAGCATTATAATTCAAACACTGCCATTATCAAACTCAACATATCTAAAGTGTATGATAGAGTAAATTGAACCTATCTAAGGCTTGTCATGCTACAGTTAAGTTTCAACACCTTAGTTGTGAATTTGATCCTTGGATGTGTGTAGTTTGTTTCCTTTGCACTATTAATAAATGGAACGTCATCTCGCTTTTCTCAAGCGGAAAGGGGTTTGAGGCAGGGATTTACCCTCTCACCATTTATTTTCCTATTAATCATGGATGGCCTAGGTACCCTTATCAAGGAATCCAAAGCTAAAGGAAAATTTGGGGGGCTTAAGGTGTCTTCCTCTGAGACAACATCTCGCCTTCTCTTTGTATATCGGCATATTGCTCTTTGTTTCTAGTAGTGACAGATATATTCATATGCTCAAGCAAATTATTTACAAGTTTTGTACGAAAATTGGGATGATAATTAATATCAATAAGTCATGTCTTATAACTTCTCTCCATGATGAGGTCTCAGAGAGGTTGTTGGAGTCCCTGTTTCCTTTTTTGAAGAATGTTTAGGATGAGGGTTTCAAATACTCAGGTTTCTTTTTGTACAAACAGGTATTGTTTTTCACATTGGATTTGTTTATATAACAAAATAGAGGCATGCATTTCACTGTGGGTGATCATATTTATTTCTAGAGGGGTTCGTCATGTGCTCATTAAGTTTGTTCTTGAGAGCATTCCAATTTATTGGACCTCCATCGTGAATGTCCCAAAAGGCATTCTGACAAAAATAAGGAAGACATGCTTTAAATTTCTATGGTTAGGGGGTCGTCTCTTAGAGAGCATCTTGTTTGTAAGCTAGAAGCAAATTTCTATTCCTAAAAGCACTTGGGGGTTCAGGTTTGAAAAAATTATTCCTTTTTAGCCAATCCCTCATGACTAAGAGTCTTTGGAGACTCAATCATAACTCTTCTCTAGGGGGTCATGTTATGCGATCGAAATACTTATAAGGTACAGCGATGGAGGAGTGGTATCCTATCCCAAATAAAAGCAAAAAAAATTATTCGACCTATTGGAAGGCTCTTGTAGGGGATTTTGAGCAGGTGGGAAACTGGATTGTATGGAAGGTCGAGAATGGAGCCAAGATTAGAATGGGAGAGGATCCCTAGCTTGGCGCTATGGATAATTTCATTCTCTCATAAAATTTTAAGTGTTCATTACATGCGGGCGATATTTTAAATTGGAAGATGCTAAGGCTCAGTCAACTGAGAAGAAGGATTGGCTAGAAATCAATCGAAGTCCTTAGCTTACAAGAAAATGAGGTCGGGGAATGGAACAAGTATTTAAATAATCTTTTCTCCAACTTTATTTGCTTAAATGAGGAAGGAGAAGATTCCCTCAATTGGTCCAAAAGCTTGTCCAAAGCTTTTACTACCAAGTTAGGATATTCAAACACAGTGGAAATGCACTTTCATGGAGAACTAAAATGGTAGTTGAGTTTCTCCTTCAGCATCATGGTCCTTCAAAATGAAAAATTGTTCTCGGGCTTGCTCTTAGCAACAAGCTTCTCACGTCGGGTAATCTTTTAAAAGAGGCTGGGAAGACCCAAGCCGATGTGCATTGTGCCAGCAAAAAGAGGAATTTGTTTCTCACTTGTTTATCCATTATAGATATATAGGTCTGGTTTGGAATGAGACCAAGCAATCTCTTCATCTTCTTTCGATTGGAATAAACTCAACCTCGAAGATTGTGTCTTGGATTGAAGATAGGATAAATTAGTTGATTATTTCGAGGCTTTTCCGTGTATCTTTGGATGTTGCATCTGGTGGGCTAGGAACTGCGCCATTTTTCAAGACGGATCTATTTATGCTACAATCTCCTCAGTCTTTTTCAAGACGGGTCTATTTAAATTAGCAAATGAATACGAGGTGGATCCAAAGAAGAAAAAACAGAGAAATGTGATCCCGCCTCAGCTGTACTATGAAGTAGCGTGGGGTTACTTCGATGGTGCCATTCATGGGTACCCTTCCTGTGCTGTTCGAGTTGTTTTATATAAATCCAAACCCCACTCATTTTAGATTAGATACGCACCAGGAAGGGGTACAAACATCAAAGCTCCAGGTTCCAGGAGATTCAGAGATTGGTATTGATTGGTGAATAATAAGATCACAATCAAGAACATCTGTCTTAATCATCTCATGCAGGAAATTAAATGGACCTTGGGCTGTTTCCAATGGTCCAGCTTCACTCATGTCTACCAAGAACTCAATCGTTGACAGAGCTTCTGGACGACCGAGAAACAAATTCATGGACTTTCCATTATTATTTTTTGGCTCATCGTATGCTTTCATCTAGGTGGAAAAAGGCAGTTTAAAAATGCTTCAAAGCCGTGTTTTGTTGTTTTCCTAGTTATGTGCGCAGCTAGAGTTGGTCTAGTTCTCTTTTAAAGAATCTGTGTATAATTGTATTATTTACATTTTGACTTGATCCTCAAATAGAGACTACACAATCCTTCAATGAACAGAAATAGGTATTTTGAAAAGATAGTATTGATCTGTTTTGATCAATCCATGGCCATAAAAATATGTTTATTCTCTTTCGGTGAATATAAAAAAATTTCCACTGGATTGGCAGGTGCAGGAGAAGTCCTTCTTGACTCTGAGGGAAACATGGTGAAAGATTTTGCCAAGGGAATCGGCACGAGGACAAATAATGATGCGGAATGGCTCGCACTAATCAAAGGAATGGAAATCGCAAGGAGCAAAGATGTCAAGGATCTCGTGGCCTTTGGAGACTCAATGTTGGTTATTAGGGACGCCAGGTCTTTGGCCAAAAATCGTAGAAAACCAATCTCCAAGCTCCATCATCTCTTCTTCTACGTGGCTAAGGATTTTAACTATATCACCTTTCTTCACATCTTGAGGAACAACAACCAGATTGCAGACATCATGGCCAATATAGGTGCTAGTTTGGATTGTGGATTATCGACCAGCAATGGTCAAAACCTTGACATCAATTGGGTCCCTTAATTCCCCCCTCCCTAGTTTGCTAATGAAACCCATTATTGCACTAGTGAAGCGCTCTCTCTTGGCTTGGGATTTCTTTTTCCACCATCCTATAAACTATAGTCCCAACCCAAATATGAATTTGAGTTATGGCAAGATCTCCTTGGGATCCCCCTCTCCTCCTCGATCCCTGCTCGCGTCCTCTCGGCACACTTGGCGGCCTCCTCCAACTGACTCCACCTATTTCGCATGCGGGAATTCATTGAGACTAGGCTTCGAGGAACCCTTAGCATATAACTCGCTCGAGGGTGATAAGCCAGGCATTATGCAAGACTCCTTCCGCGTTGAGAGCTGTGTCTGTATTTCCAGGCTAAACATGGAGGATGATAATCATAATTCTGGTCTGAACCTTCCTACGCTGTAATGACATCGTTGCAGGAAACACCTCGAGGTCCAATCGGGGGGGGGGGTTGGAATGAAAAGATACCTCTCAGCTCTCGACATGGTGCAAGGGCAGAGCAATGGTGGTTCTGCGCAGCAAGCTTCTCATGGTGGTTCTGCGCAGCAAGCCTTTCGTGGTCAATCCAGAATTGATGAGCCAGTAAGCGGCATAAATTGGGCTCCTCTCGATGTGGTGCAGGGACAGAGCATTGGTGGTTCTGCGCAGCATGTTGTTCATGGTCACTCCAGCGAGCCGGGCAGTGGCAGGAATTGGATGCATCCAGCAGGTGATAACAATGGTCTCATTAACTTGGGGTCTCCTCAAGGGCTAGACAGTCCGTCCTCTGAGGTCCATTCGCATTTACAGGAGCTGGAAACACAAGTTCGTTGGCTCACAGGTGAGAACTCAGACCTCAAAAAAGCCATTTCTCACATTTCCACATTTGTTCAAATCACGAACTCTAAAGTTCGCAGTGGTAGCACTAAGTTGAAGGAGTATTTTGAAATGTTGGCTGAAAAATTCGAGAACGGTTGCCCCTGTTTGGTGGATATGAGCACCCAAATTAAGTCCCTGCATAGCAATCTCAGAATTGTTGAAGCAAAGATTGACAGCATAAGGTCTGATAATAAGAACAGCTCCACTGTCTTCCATGGCATCGCTGATGATAACGCCGGAGCTGCAGTTGGGAACAAGGAGAAGAACATCCACCAGCATCTTGTCAACTGTTGAACTCTATGTACACTTGTCCATGTATTCACAGGACTTTTATGTTATGGCCCTTTTTTTGCAAAGGCTTGTAGAAGTTAGTCCAGTTTTTCTCTTCACGTTATGTATTTCTTCTGTAGTTTTCTTTTAGGAAAGTTTGTAAGAATTTTCAGTTGTAACAGAATAGGGTATATGTATGACCTGCATAGATTGGAGTGTGATGAACTAGTCATGACAGCTCTCCAATTTTGGGACCAGTCTTCCCATCCTTTTTGTACATCTTTTTTTTAATATAAAAGCTCGTTACCCGTTGTTGTAAAAAAATATATATATATAAAATTTTATTTTCAAAGAAAAAATTAAGATGAACTATATATACATTATAATATAGAAAAAATGACGACAACAATTATGTCATTCTTATAATGCGACATAAATGGTATAAGAGCCACGTTCGGTTTCGGCATACGCGGAAGTGTCTCTTCACCGCCAATGCCCCTTTCACCGAAGGGTCCGATGGAGCTGCATTGACGAGGACGTCAACATCTTTAAGTGGGGGAGAATGTAATGACCCTGTGTTGAACACCATTGGCAATGGCGTGATTGAGGGCTTGCCGAGATGCATTACTTAAGGATGCACGACAAGACCATGATGAAGGGCACGCTAGGATGCATCACTTGGATGCATGGCGAGTCCAAGACACTTTGGTAGCCTTGGTGTCCGACTCTTGGTTGTAGCCTTGAGTCGGACAGGACGGTGTACTAGTGTGTTGGATCACTAGGAGGACCAAGGATGATGTCGAGTCGAGTAGGACGAGACAAACCGGTGAGACGTTGCATAGCAGGCTCGATGGAGGATGGCGAGGTTAGCAATGCAATATGTGGTGTCGCTACCATGCTAAGACAATAACGTTAAAGGTTGTAGCGTTGGTATCTGGTCGAAAAGCTTGGACAGTTCCTTCGGGCACCATAGTGAGTGCATCGTCATGCGTTGGGAAATCAGTCGTTCAAGTGTTGGCTCGAGGGTGGCAATACGATTGGTAGTGTTGTCTAAGGTTGGGTGGAAATGCGGTTGGAAGCATTACCTACAGTGAAACGAGCACTTTACATTCCGCACAACTCTATGGTGTCTGACTTGGGTTCAATTAGGCTGGTTTCGGTAAGGCATAGTCTGGGTGATACTTTCGGCTGATGGCCAATCCCAACTAGCAAGATCACACTAGTGTTGCGCGTGTATAGACTTTCGGATGGTATGGGACACTCGAGATGGATGGAAAATTCTAGGCTCGTGACAATACACTCCTTCAATGAACAGAAATCGGTATTTTGAAAAGATAGTATTGATCTGTTTTGATCAATCCATGGCCATAGAAATATGTTTATTCTCTTTTGGTGAGTATAATATTTTTTATTTTGGAAAAAAAATTAAGATGAATTATATATAAATTATAATATAGAAAAAATGACGACAACAATTATGTCGCATTCTTGTAATGAAAATTAATATAATAGCGTCATGTTAGAAACAAAGTAGTGAATTTGCATAATTTGTCATCCATTATAACTTTCGTCTGGATTTATTTTTTTGGCTAAGCTCTCAACTTTGAAGATAAGCCCTATGCACCCTATCACCTTCTGCTTTTTGGTCGATGTAGATCCAAGAGGGCAACTTGAGTACCCTCTAGACTATGAATCCAAAGCTTTCCACGATTTAGTAGCTGCCATTGGAAAATCATGTTCATTCTCAACCCTCATGTTTTGTCAGGAAACTAGACAACATTCCAGAGGTTTCTCTTCCGGCCTTTACTCTGGAAGATAGGGGTCTGGTTGGCCAATTCATTGGGATATGGGCATCCTCCATACCCATGGAGCTATGGGTTCAAGAGCACTGGAAAGTTCTCATCAAGGGTAAGCTCACCCATTTCTTTTGTTGATGAGGGTTTTACACCTTGTTGTTTGAAGCAAAGGAAGATAGAGACTTCATATTCATAGATGGGCCTTACTTCTTTGGTGTCCATAGGATGTACCTAAAGAGATGGATGCCTAAATTTGATTTGGAGGTGGATTTACCCTCAATAATGCTCGTCTAGGTATGATCACCACATCTCCCCCTTCACTACTGGAATGAAAAATCCCTCAGGAGTATTGGGAACACACACCAGAAATATATAGATTAATTTGAACCAAAGGAAGGCATGTTTGCATATGCAAGGATATGTGTTGAAGTAAATCTATAAATGGGGATCCTAGAAGCCATCCTCTTGTCACTGGACAATTGGAGGCACATCCAAAAGTTAGATTACAAATAGCTACCCTTAGAATGCAAATCTTTCCATAAATAGGACCATTTCATGAAGAATTGCAAAAAAAAACAAAACTTACGACCATGTTGAGCTACCAATAGCCTCCCATTTTCAATATTTTGGAAACCCTGATGGTTGACAAGTTGTTGACTTGAAAAAGGGCCCTTACTTTTCTTGATTGAGGCATTATGATTTTCGTGATTGCCTTATGTTCCAATTGATCTTTCATGCTTTCAATCTTGATTGAAGATCATTGACCCTTTCATTTTGAGCTACTTACCAATTAGACTCTCTTTTGATGAGTTGCATTCATTTTCATTTTGAGAATATTCCCTCTTTTCTTTCTTACTTGGTAAAAGAAATCTTGAAATGCCTTGGATTTTGTTTAATCTTCACATGATGACCCTATGAATTTTTTAAATGGTGCGAGGTGGTGCGAGGAATCCTCAGATGATTTCACGATTTTGAACTTTAACTAGACTCTTTTCTATACTAAGTTTTCACACCAAAAAAATTATTGTAATGTATCGCATTGAAAAATGTTGAGGCATTGAGAGATAAGACATTGCAAGTTGAGGGTTTCAAGCTTGAACTTAAACCTTTTGAGACAATCACATGGAAAAAATTAAAAGTGTGTGATGTGCTGCATTGTATAAACTTAAACCTTGCAATAAGACATTGTGAACTGATCATTTTGGAACCGATCACCTCTTCCAAAATTTTGGAGCGACACAATGCCCGTTTCGTGATTTTACAAGGCGGAGTGGTATATGATAAAGGCACAACAAAAGGAAAGAGCTAACCGTTGGAGCTTCCATGGGACATAATTGTTTTCAAGTCATGACTCATCATGTTCTATGAACTTTTGGTGTGACACAAAAAGTTATAAAACTTTTACATCATGACACATCACCTCAAACAAATTTTTTGCGTGACATAGCACCAATCTCGCGAGTTTACGAATTGAAATAATATGCGATAAATAAGTGGAAAAAAAGTTGAAATGACAATATTTTTTTCACATGGAAAATACAGATTTTTGTTATTCACAAAGAATCAAGGAATTCCCGGATACATAACATGTCACATAGTGGTATTTGAACCTAGATAGGGAGTATAACAACATTCCTTCCAACCACCTGATCTACACTCAATTCACTGGTGAAGTGCCACTACTTGATTTATTACATGCCAAAGTGAATGATATAATGGTGCCTAGTCCTCTACCATTGACACTTATATTTCATTAGGGAATCTAGTGCTCAAAAAATGCCACAAAGTACCTACTACTAGGAGAAAGAGGAAACCCCATGAAATGACCATTGGTCATCAGTTTGCCATGTAGGTTACAATTGGCCAGGATCATTTCATTTGTTCTTGTTGAACACATTTTGTAGCGAATAAACAACCATGATTCTACTTCACCATAGGTTAAAAATTTAACCTTGGGTAAAAGCAGTTCCATGCCATTATTTATAATTGCACATTTCCCACTTGAACTTCTCCTACCCTATGGTTCTCCATCGACCCGCCACAATGGAACTATGTCATTTATTGTGAGGTTGAATTAGGGTTTGTTCTGGTTTGATTTTGAAGATTGCATCATGCTTTTTTAATGTTTGTTACCCACACCTTGAACATTTTTTAAGCTCCCTTGTTATTGAGCGAGATCATTATTGAATTCACTCCTTGGGACTACTCTCCCTTGCAAGATTGGAACCTTGAACCTTCACTAATAAGAATTTATCATCTCTCTTCCACAACGAGATGGAATGTCTTCTTTGAACTCTTACATTGGTTAAAATGTATTTGAACTCGTAGTGGCTTGCTATTCTTATAATGTGTTGCTTGAAGATAGTTTAGTTTCCTAGAAGATAAATTGGAAGCTCCAATCCAACATTTTCAAATATTGGCTAAGAGATTTGAACCTTGCTACCTTGGTTTAAATAATTTTGTTTTTGCTTATTAATGGTACTAACGGGTTCTAATTGATGATGATGATGATGATGAGATTTAGGATTATGATATGGCTCAAAAGTGTTGTAGCCACAACAAATCCCATTTATTTCCTACTAAATTGATGAGACCCCTTTAAAATTTGTGTTGCTTTGCTTTGAATTTCTAGTTTTATTTATTACTTAGTTAGAATTTTGCTTAAGGAATTCAATTTCAAAGGGTATATTTGATCTCGATGCTTTCCAAGGTCAAGGTCATCTTTTATTTTTGTTTTCTAATGTAAAAATTGCCTTTCTGATGTGAAGATTTCTTTTTCGACATAAAAAATCATTTTTCCGTCGTATCCCACCTGATATTCCATCTCTGTAGTAACAGGCCCGATGTTATCCAAAATTTGATATAAACTTCTTTACATATTGACAAGTCATATATTTGGTATCTTTTGAGCATTCCCTTCACTATCTTAACTTACCTCCCCACCATTACAAAACCTTTGTATGCATCTCTTTTTATTTATATCCAAATTGTTGGCAATGATACAAAGTAAGGCATATTTCTACATGTTTTTCCTAACATTTGATGAATGAATGTTGATTACGTAGTCTGAACTCTGCTAATGGATTTTGATACCTTGAAATTAGCAAGAGAATTATTCTTCAGGGAGCTGCAGAACCTAGCAGAGGAGTTGCAGAAGTTATGTGAATCATAAAAGCAAGCTACGAGACTATTTCCATATATTTTGGGTTGACGTAAAGTTCATACATCGACCTGCAGAACCAAGGGAAGCCGTTCCGTAGCTTAAGATACAGCCCTGATTTGCGCCTTATTCCAATCATCGTGCGCCAAATGGAGATAGTGGTTTTTTGTGAGATCGAAGCTATAATTAACTCATCAATTTCTTCATTGATGTCTTCAATATGTTCATTGATTCATGTAATAGAGAGGATCAAGTCTCAGGCTATGTTAGAATGTTGTTTTATTTATGTTACACCGATGATTGTTCTTCCTATATTATCAGCGTTCTTTTGGGTGTTGGGAATAAATTAGAACTACTTGTTGTGTGTATAAAAGAGGATCGAACTCCTCCTCTAGGGGTTAGCCATAATTTACACAAAATTGTTGAACCTCAGTATATCCAGACTTATTATTTTATAAAAATATAGCTGATGTTGGTTTCCTGGTGCATTGAGTATTTTGTGTGACCGAGTTGCTTATGTAGCTCCTGTCTTCGAAGGAAAGGCCCCCTTCAGAGTCCAGGTGCTGATTGTGGTTTAGTTTCTTTTCTGCATTTTGCAAGAGAGTGGTGTGGTTTGATTTAACTCTTGTTGCAGTAGCTTAATTGATTGATTTCATGTTATTTCCCTGGGTGAATGATAGTTGTGGGGTGATTAAATGATTGTTCATGATATGGATGCATAGATTGGAAATGAAAGACTTCTTGGTAGTTTAATAGAGAATTATTGTTAATTGGGTTCATTGAATAGTTCATATAGTTGATTATAGAATTATGTAGAAGTGTGGATTACAAATCTGAGAGTTACTAGTTTGGTTATCATTCTTCCTTTCTTACAAGCATAATTAGGGTAGGTCTATTTTTTGCTAATTAGAAAAATCATTAAATTCTTTCTGCAAGGTTAGATATAGATTGTTCCTTTTTGAAAAAGTAATTTAGCTGGTTTGGTTTCTTTGTTGCAAGATTAGTTTAGTGGATTGGATTTTCCTTCTATTGTAGAGACTAATTGATTCTAGATTAGTAAGGGTGTGACATCACTAGATAGTTGGTTTATCTTTGGGGTGTGATTCTTAAGAGTTCAAAAGAAATTGTTTCTTTCTAAAGAATTGGTGTATTTAGACTTGTCTTTTGCAAGATTGTTAATGGTTCTTTGATTGAAGCTTCAAACCAGTCAATTAAAATTCCCTATTTAGAAAAGACTACTAAAGGTATAGTGTCTGACATAGATTTTGTCCAGTGGCTCATAAGTTCTCAGAAACCTTGGTTGATAATTAATGTACAGTTCTCCATTGCCTTCAAAACTAATTAAAAGGTAATAGAAAACCTCGTCATAGATCTGTAATCATGGAGTGAGAATGTCGAAAGGTCTGTTCAAAGTTTTATTTTTACTTTCCAATGTTTTGAATACATCGGATATCCAACAAATCGGAATTGTATTTTGCATCGTTAAATTAAACTTCCCGATGTCATAGACCTGTAATAATGATTCAAATTCAGCTACTTTTGTCACGGATCTGGAACATCGAAAAGAAAACACTGGAACCAAGGCTCTTTTTTGTCAACTCTTTTGCTTGGCATCGCAAACCCTATATAATTTTTCATTATAATTTACTTTTATATCTGAGTATGGTGTTATAGAAAATCGTTTTAATACAATTTTCATGCTTCTCCATTCCCACATCCAACATCTGACTTTCTTGGTGCCCCTACATCAGAAGTGTCATATGATCATCGGAAGACTTGTCAGCCGAGGTTGATCATTCCAACATCTGTACAAAAGTTCAAAAAACAGTCAAATCCTTAATTAATTGCCAATTATAACGATTTAACTATCATTTTGACCCCTTCTTTGCATTTAAAGATGATGGGAAATTTAACTTATAGGGTTATTAATGTAACACTTAAAGAATTTCTTTTTAAATTACTTACCATTTTCACCCTATGAACACCCTGCGACTGAAAGATATCAAGCAGTTTGAATTTTTACTAGTTCTACAACTTCTAATCGGTAAATTTTTTTGCTTATTATGGTTAAATTTGTTTTAGTTTGAAATTGTTACTTATTGTGGGTAATGTTGCATATTTTAATTGATATCATGGCTCATATGACCAAATCCAAGACTACAACCCCGTGGATGTCAAAGACCCAAATGATGGGATATTTTTTATTACATATTGTAGAAATGGAGACCCCAAATGCATGAGTTGGACAAGCATTTACAACTTGTTTGATAATGGTGATGTGTCACAGTATGAAGATGACGTTGAAACTTTTCAGAAGATCCGAAGTCCAAACCTCCATGCCATCGCTGCACGTCCGATTGTTATGTCGTATACAAACTTGGTGAGGTGGTTCATAGCATTCACGGATATACCCACCTACTCCATCCAAAATGTGAACCAGGCAATCATTGCATATTTCAAACCAAATACCATTGCTCGCATGTACGCTCTCAAAGCTCCATAGACTATGGTGTCTTTGGATTTTGCTACTAAGTATGAGAAGAAGTTCAATTTCACAGAACTTGTTAAGGGTTGGTGGTTTTACTAGGATAGCTTCTGGATAAAACCCATAAGACACCTCGGGGAGCCGATTAAATTATTGGGCTCCATGTTATGCAGGTTTTAAGGCTTGGAAAATTTCATAGAATTTAGGTTGCATAGGGCTCCTCTAGTATATCACATTACCACTCATGGTCAATTCTTTTACTGGGATCAACTATTTTCACACAACCTAAAGACCACTATTGGGTTAGTGAAGGATGCCCCTCTGATGAAAAATCCTAGGTTTTTATTTTTGGCTTATTTGTTTGATATTGTGTGTGCTTATTTCAAATTTCCTTTGATGGACTAGCAATGGAATATGAAATCACATCTTATACACATTTATTGTATTGCATTGTGGGAGGAAAATTACAAACCCTATATCTATGACATCTGTGAGAATTTTTTCAGTCATGTCTACCTCACAATCTATAAAGTTGATACCCACGGGATTTCAGAAGATGCTACGAACTTGGTGGCTACCATGGGGGATTGGTACTATGGAGAGTAATTTACCTACATTAGGATATGCCGCCATAATTCAGTTCATCTTCTCCCCAAGATTATGCCAGGAAGAATGATTTTGGAGGTGGTGGCTCATCAAACTGCGGTGGATGGTATCCATGATAGGTGCACTTCCCTGGAAAGGAAGTCATGGCCTAAATTTCTCCTCTACTTGGGACTCTTGGATATTCAAAATGAACCTCATGTCTATTTGTTGGAACTTAGATTACACGAATTGAAGTTAGGAAAGGGTATTAAGAGGATGAACGATCCTGTGCATTTTGTAGAGGGTCATTTTTCAACATCTAGGATTAAATCCACCTATATCCACGAGATTGAGCCAAATGACTTTATCTACTAAGGCATCATGACCTTTGAAGAAGTCCTGGATAAAATAAAAGACCTTGCAAAAAGGACTTACATTCATGAAGAGTGGCAAAGCCAAAGGATACAAGTATTAGAAGCAAAGAGAAAAGCTTTTGCTTTGGAGGAAAATGAAAAGAAGGCAGAACAAGAGGCATTGAACAAAGAATTGGTTGTGAGCACTCTGAAAGCTAAAAATATTGTACAACAATCAAAGAAGTAGTCACAACAGAGTACCTCCAATCCTTTGACTCCTATTCAGACACTTTCTAACCTTATGAAACAAGTGGAATCCCTCAAGAGTACGTTAGCTTAAGATCCTCCATCTTCTGTTGTTTATGGCTCTAGTTCTGAGAATGTTTCACATCTGATTAAAAATATGTTAAGCCTTTAGTTTCCTCTCTGCATAATCCCATTCCCTCTAACTATACTGTCCAATTTATTAATTTAGACTCAGAAAAACTAGAGGAAGTATTCCAATCTACTCAGCTCATACAAGAAAACCTTGATCCCTTACCTCTGTCTACTTCATCTTCTCCTTCCATTACAATAGCCACTAGCTCTCATCAGACCTCTTCCTATGCTAATGGTCATGCTCCCCCATAATCTCACAATCAACCTACTCATCATTTGACAAACCCTCCACCTAGTTCTCCCATTGGTTCCTTGTCTGACCTCTCATCCATTGAAAACCCACCATTGTCACCTTTAGTTGAAAAGATTCTTACACAAGCTCAGGTTATTCCCCCTACTACATAGACTTTATCTATTGAGCAGCCGGTTAAACCAATGGAAGTAGATATTCCCCTTCTGGTTAAGGATAGTGGAAGTCTTAATGATTAGGATGAAAAAGCTCCATCGAGAGCATGGCTATGGCTAGGTACCTAATGTACAAGCACAAGATAAATAAGATGGGAGAGAAGATACTTCCTAAAATTGCTTTAAAATCTAGTCAAAAACACCTGCGGCTCAAGTGAGGTTGTTATAGAGACACCATGGCTTGGTTAAACCATTGGGGGATTGATGAAAAATGTTGCTTTGCAAAATATCAATGACATTAAAAGTATTATTACTTCTAAGTTTAAAGAAAAAATGTGAGAAATATTTAGAGGTTAAAAGATAATTAAGATCCTATAAGGAGGTCATTGATGCAGGAGCATTGGGGCCTAGGAAAAACAATCGAAGTTGATCGACTGGAAAAGTCGACTAGGGGGAGTGCCGACGACCACTGGTGCGAAGTAATATTGGTTTTCGAAGCCAAGTACTTGAGAAGAAGCTATTGATATTTGGTCGATAGGGGTAAGAGTTCGAAAGTCGACAAATCAGATGTCAATAGATGACAAGGTTGCAGCGAAAGAGGTCGGATGTCGACGGGTTGTCGAACAATGACACCGAAAGGTTGCGGCGAAAGCCAAGCATGTAGGACGGGGAGGAATGGCAGCCGTGGAAGCGAAGCAAAGATGACAAGAAAGGTCAAAAGGTGACGAAGTGCAATATGGTCGAGACGTGGGACCGACAACTGTAGCAGGGCCAGAGATGCAGAATTCAAAAGGAAGTACTTAGCAGCCGTTGGAGGTTGTTGAGGAATTTATGAGCAATTACGAAGGTGGTTGGGGATCAGGATAGATGACACCACAGGAAGAGGTTGTGCAGCATTACAGATGACACTGACGACTGTAGGCCTGCAGGATCTGGAGCATTCGGCGGACAGCGAGGTAGAGTGTCTCGGGGAACGGAGTGACCTCGGGAAGAGCAGCAGCAGAATAGAAGAGCAGGGCGTAGGCACAGAATAGGGGATCCGATCCATAGCTCATAGTTCAGCAGAGAACCAAGAGAGAGAGAAGATCACACATAGCCAAAAACACACCTAGAGACAGATTTTCAGTTCTGTATATTGTAACAGATTAAGGTCGACTAGTTGATAGATTAAATTTATATTTGCACATTGTAATTTCATTCAGATTTAATAGAATCCAAATTCTGGCATTCGATTGACATCCAGACCGTGTGAGCACTTGTGTTGTTGTGTGTCGTTGTTAAGTAAGAGACCCCTTATCGGGACCTCCCTTGCGCCAGTTGGTATCAGAGTAGGAAGAACATGCATGTGTGTGAACAGCTCCAGCTGAGGTTGGGTAGAGATGTGGACAGTGGTGAAGTCTGGTTTCGATTGGATGAGTGAAGATTTCAGTTGAGCTTGAAAGATGGCTCAAAGAGGCATTAATGTCCGAGGTGTAGGACGAAGAGCGCATGGTGCAGCAGTCACAGTTGATCGTGAAATGTTCGACAATTGCATGCGAACAATGAAAAATTTAACGAGTGAAGTCGCAGCGATCAAAGAGAGCCAGAGGTGTGATTGTATTCCTAATGTGCTTGACCACAATGATGATGAAGTCGAGGAAGTGGAAGCATGGGAAATAGCTGAAGAAGAACCAGAAGATAGACTGATCAAGCTATTGTCAGATATGAGAGGTCGGACAAAGATCGATGTACCTACCTACTCAAGAAGTCTAGACCCCGAAGACTTGATAAACTGGTTTAGAGAAATGGAGAAATATTTCAACATAGAGCAGATTGAGGATCCTAAACGGGTTAATATTGCATGTCTAAGGTTGAAGGGTCATGCCTCATTGTGGTGGGACAATGTACAGTATGACAGAGTCAAGAAAGGCAAGGAGAAAATCAATTCTTGGGACATGATGGTTGCCAAGCTGAAGGGGAAGTTCTTGTCGGGTGACTATGTGATTTCCTTGTTCCAGAAGTTGCAAAACTTTCAACAGAAAGAGATGACCGTGAAAGAGTACATGGAAGAGTTCTATAGATTATCGATTTGGTAGGGTCAAACCGACGAAGGCGAAGAATCTGTCATGAGATATGTAAATGGATTGAAGTATGCCATACAGGACGAGTTGAGCCTGTCGAGGTTCAGAGCGGTCAGTGAAACCTACTAGTTAGCTTTGAAGGTAGAAGAGAAATTGTCAAGGAAAGTTGCATCAACCAGAGGGAGGATGACTGGTCGAGGTGCGAAGATTGTTTCCACGAAAGGCCAAAGTAGCGGAACCAGGAGAGAAGCCGTTAAAGATAACTAACGTGCAAAAGGGCTAGTGGCCAGAGAGAAAATGCAAGGGAACCGACGGGACGGTCGAGAGACCCACGGTCAGGGTGCGTATGGTCGATTTGGTCCAACAGAAAAGAAAGGAGCTGACAGACCAGCTGTAGTCTGTTATAAGTGTTGGAGTGTGGGACATAAGTCCTATGAATTCCCAGAGAATCTACACGTGGCAAATGAGTCGAAACCCAGACGTCGAAGAGATGAGCAAGTCGACGAGAGGACAGAATTGACATCTGAAAGTGGTGAAGAAGGTAAAGGACGCGGTCGAACTATGATGACCAGGAGAACGTTGGTTCAGGATGACCGACGTGATGAGAAGGAGTCGGCACAGTGAAAGGCTATCTTTGAACTAGAGTGTTGATTAGCAATAGGTATTGCAAGACCATAGTCGATGGTGGCAGTACAGAGAATCTTGTTTTGACAGAGGTCATCGACAAGTTGGGTTTGAGATGTTGGGAACACCCAAATCCATACAAGATATCATGGTTGCAGAAAGGACATCATGTCAAGGTAACCAAACAGTGCCTGATAAACTTTAAGGTTTGGAAGCTTGAATACAGTTTACTGTGCGACGTTATCCCAATGGATGCATGTCATCTTTTGTTAGGGAGACCATGGAAATATGATTGAAATATGATCTATGATGGTCAGGCCAACACAGTCACAGCGTAGAAAAATGGCACGTGGAGGATGCTGAAGCCGAAGCAGGAGGATCAACGCGACTGCAAGCAGGGCAAAAGAAACTATTGGGAAAAGCGAGTGTTGATGTGTACAGCCAAGGAATTCCTCGCAAAGGAGGAGAAACAATCGGAATGTTTCGCCATCATTCTGAAGGAACCATGTGTCGAGAGGTCGACAATGGAGGGAATTCTGGTTGAAGTCGAAGATATGCTCGATGAGTTTTCGATCATAGTGGCCGATGAAGCACAGACGAGATTTCCACCGATGAGAAGCATATCCCATCAGATCGACTTGATTCCAAGATCAATTTTTCCAAACAAGGCACCATATACAATGACTATGGCAGAGGGTCAAGAACTCAATTGACAAGTCCAAGAGTTGTTAGACATAGGATTGATCAGAGAGAGTTTGAGCCCATGTGCGGTACCAGCAGTACTAGCACCGAAGAAGGGTGGAGAATGGAGGATGTGTACAGACTCCAGAGCTATCAACAATATCATGATCAAGTACTGGTTTCCATTGCCAAGAATGGACCACCAAATCAGGGTCAAAGAAGGAGATGAATGGAAGACAACATTCAAGATGAAGGAAGGGTTGTATGAGTGGTTAGTCATGCCATTTGGATTGACTAATGCACCTAGTACATTCATGCGGTTGATGAATGAGGTACTGAATTCATTCTTGGGAAAGTTCGTCATAGTATATCTAGACGACATTCTGATATTTAGTCGAACCAAGGTCGAACACTTGGACACATTCAACAAGTATTGCAGAAGTTACAGGAAGAGAAGCTGATGGTGAACCTACAAAAGTGTTTCTTCATGAAGGAAGAACTACTGTACTTGGGATTTGTAATCTCAAGTAAAGGGTTAGTGATGGATCCAGAAACAGTGAAGGCAATATTGGATTGGCCAGAACTGACAAGCACGACAGGAGTGCGGAGTTTCCATGGACTTGTTAGTTTCTACAGGAAGTTCATCAGAGGATTCAGCCGGATATGTGCACCTTTGACAGAGTGCATGAGGAAAGGGGAGTTTAAGTGGACGAAAATTTCCCAGAAATATTTTGACAAGTTGAAGGAAAAAGTGACTAAGAGCCCAATGTTAGCACTCCCATATTTCGATAAAGTTTTCCAAGTCGATTGCGATGCGACTGGAATGGAAATTGGAGCAGTGTTGAGCCAAGAAGGCCGACCAATTTCATTCTTCAGCGAGAATTTGGATGATGCGAAGCGGAAATATTCAGTCTACAACCAGGATTTCTATGCTATTGTCCAAGCATTCAAGAAGTGGAGGCATTATTTGTTTCCCAAGGAAATTGTGTTGTACACGGATCACCAAGCACTGAGGTACTTGAACACTTAGTCGAAGTTGAATCAGTGGTACATGAAGTGGGTTGAATTCCTACAGGGATATACCTTCATGTTGAGACATAAGTCGGGCAAGTTGAACAAGGTTACCGACGTGCTGAGTCGAAGGGTTGCATTGCCGAGCATGACGACAATTCAAGAGACAAGAATAGAGTCGATGAAGACAGAGTATGAGACCGACAGGGATTTTTCGAAATCATGGAAGGCGAGTAGCGAACCATGGAGTGTCGACAGAACTCCATACTTGGATTATTTCATCCAAGAGGGATACATATTCAGGGGACAATAGTTGTGTATTCCCAGAGGATTCCTAAGGGAAAACCTAATCTGAGAGCTGCATAGTGGTGGATTAGCAAGTCATTTTGGCATCCACGAGACCAAGGAGTTGGTCAAGACAAGTAGTATTGGCCAGGAATGACGACGGATGTCGGAAAGTGGGTTCGATAATGTTGAGTTTACCAGTTGGAAAAGGGAAGAAGTCAAAATATGGGGCTTTATAAACCATTACCAGTGCCGAACACCCCGTGGGAGCACCTAAGCATGGATTTTGTGTTAGGATTTTCGAAGACGCGGCAAGGAAATGACTCAATCTTTGTTGTAGTCGACAAATTTTTGAAGGTGGCACACTTTATTCTGTGTCGGAAGACAAGTGACGCCACAAGCATTGTTGTACTATTCTTCAAGGAGATAGTCATATTGCATGGGTTGCCGAAGAGTATAACGTCGGACAAGGATACCAAGTTTATGGGACATTTCTGGAGAACCCTATGGAAGAAACTAGACACGAAGTTGCATTTTAGCTTGGCATATCATCCACAGACAAATGGACAAACTGAGGTGGTGAACAAAAGTTTGGGAAACCTTCTGAGATGTTTGGCGACCGACAGACCCAAGCAATGGGAGAACGTGTTAGCGCAACTATAGTTCGCGTACAACAATTCTATGAATCGATTGACAGGTAGGAGCCCATTCCATATCGTTCAAGGAAGAAGCCCACATGGAGCAGTGGATTTGGTCAGGATACTGTTAGAAATCAAAAAAAGTGTGGATGTAGAAACATTCGCGTAGAATATGAAAGAAGTGCATGAAGATGTGCGAAAGCATATTGAAAAGAGAAATGCGACATACAAGTTGAGAGTCGACAGAAAGAAGAGGCTACAGTCAGTCAGCGAAGGAGACTTAGCCTATGCACACTTGCGGAAGGAGATATTTTTGACAGGAACATATAACAAGCTGAAGCTGAAGAAGATTGGACCATGTAAGATTCTGAAGAAGATTTCGGATAACGCTTATGTGTTGGAGCTTCTGAAGGACTTGAGAATATCAACTACGTTCAATGTCTCGGATCTGTACAAGTTTGAAGAAGTTTCAACCAACAGCAATGCGGAAGTGTCGAACATCGACTAGACAGTGCAGATTCTAGGTCGACACGGCAAGGAGGAAATCGTTGAAGTATTGGAGGAACGCGAAGTCGGATGGATGCGAAGTTCACGGAAGAAGGAATACTTAGTTCGGTGGAAGGATGATGAGTTGCAGGAGGCGACATGGATTTTCGAAGAAGAATACAGGAGACTGATGGAGCAGTCAAGTTATTTTTCACCTAGGGAGTCTGATGCAGGATCATCGGGGTCTAGGCAAAACAGTCGAAGTTGATCAATAGGGGAAGTCGACCAGGGGGAGTGCCAACGACCACTGGTGCGAAGGAAGATTGGTTGTCGAAGCCAAGTATTCAAGTAGAAGCTGTCGATATGCGGTCGACAGGGGTAAGAGGTCGAGAGTCCACAAGTCAGATGTCGACAAACGACAAGGTTGTAGCGAAATAGGTCGGGTGTCGACGGGTTTTCGAACAACGACACCGACAGGTTGCGACAGAAGCCAAGCGTGGAGGACGAGACGAATTGGCAGCTGTGGAAGAGAAGCAAAGCCGATAAGCAAGGTTGAAAGGTAACAAAGTGCAATATGGTCGAGATGTGGGACCGACAACTGTAGCTGGGCCATAGATGCAGAATTCAAAAGGAAGTACTTAACATCCGTGGAAGCGAAGCAAAGCCGACAAGCAAGGTCGAAAGGTGACAAAGTGCAGTATGGTCGAGATGTGGGACCGACAACTATAGCAGGGCCAGAGATGCAGAATTCAAAAGGAAGTACTTAGCAGCCATTGGAGATTGTTGAGGAATTTATGAGCAGTTATGAAGGTGGCTAGGGATTAGGACAGATGTCACCATAGGTAGAGGTAGTGCAACACGACAAAGGATGCTGACAATTGCAGGTCTATAGGATATGGAGGATTCAACGGATAGAGAGGTAGAGCATCTCAAGGAACGGAGTGACCTCGGGAAGAGCAGCAGCAGAATAGAAGAGCAGGGTGTAGGCACAGAACAGGGGACCTGATCCATAGCTCATCGTTCAGCAGAGGACCAAAAGAGGGAGAAGATCGCACACAGCGAAAAACACACTTAGCGACAGATTTTCAGTTCTATATATTGTAATAGGCTAAGGCCGACTAGTTGATAGATTTACTTTGTATTTGCACATTGTAATGTCATTCAGATTTAATAAAAGCCAACTTCTGGCATTCAGTTCACATCCAGTCTCTGTGAGAACTTGTGTTGTTGTGTGTTATTGTTAAGCAAGAGCCCCCTTGTCAGGACCTCCCTTGTGCCAGTCATTAACCCTAATCTAAAAGATCAAAATTATCTCTCTGATTTAACTAGTTAAAAAATATTGCCAAGATAAGAACAAACTCTCATGAGATCGATAGTGAAACAAGGCGTTGGACAATTCCTAAAACACCATGCGCGGAAAGGATCTGTTGTCTCTGTGAGACTATGAGTGTTGAGGATGAAAATCACTTTATATATCAATTTCATAATCTTTGCTACAGTGGAAACCTTCTTAACCTTCTAACATCTCAAAACTATGGCCATCTAGGAACGCTTGACTTCAAGCTTTTTGAGCATAGGAATAAAATTTTAAAGCAAACCAAATAATTTCTTTCTTTTATCTTAAGGTCTGATAGACCAAAGTGCTCTCACTGGACATTAACCATCATCATCATCATTAAAAAACTAAACACTTAAAAATAAATGTGATTTTGGAAAACTCAAATTTTAAATTTTAAAAAATGGTTATGTATATCTATAGAGAAATTAAATTCTTAAAATCTATGAGATTATATCAATTATCTAAAGAATTAAACAAAACTCAAAACTTAAAGCATGGAAAATCTAACTCTTTAAAAACAATTTTAAATTAAAAATATATATATACTCTTTTTATTTCTTTTTACATAAACTATAATTAAAAACAATGTTTATGTATATGTATGGAGAAATTAAATAAATTATATAAACTTTCATCTCCATAAAAATATATAAACTATCTAAATTTTGCATCAAACTTGGAGTGGATTTTACACTTAAAAAAACATGTTTTTCTCCCTAAAATATTATAGGTTTAAATAATAATGTTACTTATACTTTATTTTAATTTGTATTATATATTTTTATGTTTATATTAATAAAATTATATTAATTTTAATAATTAATTTTCTATTTCAATTCTAGCATTTCAGCCATGTCAAAAGTACAATCCACATTAGATGTAAATTTATAGATCTTTAGATTAGATGTAAATTTATACAGATCATTATCTTAAGATTTTTAAGTCATATTTAGAATATTACATGTAACGTAATTAAAACCCTAATTTGAATACCTAGCTCTAATAGATAAATATAGATTTAGATAACCATATGTGCAACAAGAATACGTAGTTTTAACAGATAAATTCAACAATTACATGAGATAAAGCGGCGTGCAAAATATAGATTCAACAATTACATGAGATAAAGCGGCGTGCAAAATAATAGAGAGTGGATTCAAGCAAACATAGTTAGCTCAAATATCTTATAGACTAGGACATATTAGATTGTTGTTAAAGGCCTACTTATGGTGATGATTTCGATTAATAGAGATTCTAGTTAAGTTGGTGGAGGTAATGTTTTGTTTTACACTAATTTATAGTTTTGGGATGGTGATGGTCTCGATTAATAGAGTTAAGTGGCTGGTTTCACACTAATTTATGATTTATGGTTTTGGAAATTCAATGATTAACATCACATTTATAGTTTTGGGAATTTAATGATTAACATCGTATTGGTTTGTTTAGTTAAATTATATCATCTCCTTATAGTAATCATATTATTTCAATTTACTAAAGTATATTTTTTTATTTTATTTTAAACTTGAAATTTGATATTTGATATGTCTCTTACTTAATAGATTTAGATTTAAGTTTTAATATTTTTATTTTATAAGTAGAAATGGATTTTTTAATTACTTTTCATAAGTTTTTATTTTATAAATCAACTTTTTTAATTTCTTTTTATTTTACAAACCAAGATGTATTTTGTAATTATCTTTTTAATTACCTTACTATACTTGACAATATCTCCCTCATACTGAGTTGTAGAGCACCTCATTAGACTGTAAAGCACCTCTCTCCGATAAATACAATAAATATAGAATTATGTTATTACTTATTTTTTAAAATAAATATTATGTAATAAATTATTCATCTTTATTAACAGTATGCGGCAATCATTTCTCAAGAACCCAACTATACACAGCCAGCTTCCACCTCCTTGATTGGGAAAGCTTGCCTTGGGCCTAATTATTGAACACACAGAGCAGAAAACCCAAAATGGGTTTGAAATACAAGGTCTTCATTTTCTTTTGTGTTGGATCAAACAGCCAAAGAACATAATATGTAGCGGAAGCAATTAAAACTAGAAAGCAAATAATGACACACACATAAAATATACGCAGAGATTTACGTGGTAAAACCCTCGAGAGGGAAACATCCATGGAGCAATGGTATCGGTCTTCTTATTATTCAGTAAATGAAGATTACAATAGCTCTCAACTCTCTCAATACTTCTCTACGAGAATACAAGAAATATATACATTTCTTACACGGTTACTCATAAGTGTATAAACTTAGTTACTCGGTTAGACAGTTATACAGTCACCGAGAGAGCCGGTTGTCCCCTGTTTCCAACAATCTCCACCTTGACAACAATTTACCTGATGCCATTGCTCATTGCTCTATTCATCACCTTTCCTGCAAGCCTTAGAGAAGCTAAGCATCACCTTTCCTGCAAGCCTTAGAGAAGCTAAGCACCATCACTGCACGTCCGATTGTTATGTCATATACAGACTTGGTGAGGTGGTTCATAGCATTCGCGGATATACCCACCTACTCCATCCAAAATGTGAACTAGGCAGTCATTGCATATTTCAAACCAAATACCATTGCTCGCATGTACGCTCTCAAAGCTCCATAGACTATGGTGTCTTTGGATTTTGCTACTAAGTATGAGAAGAAGTTCAATTTCACATAAATTGTTAAGGGTTGGTGGTTTTACCAGGATAGCTTCTGGATAAAACCCATAAGACACCTCGGGGAGCCGATTAAATTATTGGGATCCATGTTATGTAGGTTTTAAGGCTTGGAAAATTTCATAGAATTTAGGTTGCAGAGGGCTCCTCTGGTATATCACATTACAACTCATGGTCAATTCTTTTACTGTGATCAACTATTTTCACACACCCTAAAGACCGCTATTGGGTTAGTGAAGGATGCCCCTGTGATGAAAAATCCTAGGTTTTTATTTTTGGCTTATTTGTTTGATATTGTGTGTGCTTATTTCAAATTTCCTTTGATGAATTAGCACTGGAATATGCAATCGAATCTTATACACATTTATTGTATTGCATTGTGAGAGGAAAATTACAAACTCTATATCTGTGACATCTATGAGAATTTTGTCTATCTCACAATCTACAAAGCTGACACCCCTGGGATTTCAGAAGATGCTAGGAAGTTGGTGGCTACCATGGGGGATTGGTACTTTGGAGATTAATTTACCTACATTAGGATACGGCGCCATAATTCAGTTCATCTTCTCCCCAAGATTATGCCACGCAAAATTATTTTGGAGGAGGTGGCTCATCAAACTATGGTGGATGGTATCCATGATAGGTGCACTTCCCTGGAAAGGAAGTCATGGCCTAAATTTATCCTCTACTTGGGACTCTTGGTCCTTGGATATTCAAAATGAACCTAATGTCTATTTGTTGGCACTTAGATTACACAAATTGAAGTTAGGAAAGGGTATTAAGAGGATGCATGATCCTGTGTATTTTGTAGAGGGTCATTTTTCAAAATCTTGGATTAAATCCACCTATATCCACGAGATTGAGCCAAATGACTTTATCTACTAAGGCGTCGTGACCTTTGAAGAAGGCCCGACTAAAATAGAGGACCTTGCAAAAAGGACTTGCATTCATGAAGAGCGGAAAAGCAAAAGGATCCAAGTATTAGAAGCAGGGACAAAAGATTTTGCTTTGGAGGAAAATGAAAAGAAGGCAGAACAAGAGGCATTGAACAAAGAATTGGTTGTGAGCACTGGGAAAGCTAAAAATATTGCACAACAATCAACTAAGCATTCACAACAGAGTACCTCCAATCCTTTAACTCCTATTCAAACACTTTCTAACCTTATGCAACAAGTGGAATCCCTAAAGAGTAAGTTAGCTCAAGATCCTCCATCTTCTGTTGTTTCTGGTTCTAGTTCTGAGAATGTTTCACATTTGATTAAAAAATATGTTAGGCCTTTAGTTTCCTCTCTACATAATCCCATTCCCTCTAAATCTACTATCCAAGTTATTAATTTAGACTTAGAAAAACTAGAGGAAGTATTCTAGTCTACTCAGGTCATACAAGAAAATCCTGATCCCTTACCTCTATCTACTTCATCTTCTCCCTCCATTACCATAGACACTAGCTCTCATCAGACCTCTTCCTTTCCTAATGGTCATGCTCCCCCATAATCTCACAATCAACCTACTCATCCGTCTACAAACTCTCCACCTAGTTCTCCCATTGGTTCCTTGTCTGACCTCTCATCCATTGAAAACCCACCATTTTCACCTTTTGGTTGAAAAGATTGTTACACGAGCTCAGGTTATCCCCCCTACTACATAGACTTTATCTATTAAGCAGCCAGTAAAACTAATAGAAGTAGATACTCCCCTTTTGGTTAAGGATAGTGGAAGTCTTACTGGTCAAGCTGAAAAAGCTCCATCGAGAGCATGGCTATGACTAGGTACCCAATGTACAAGCACAAGATAAATAATATGGGAGAGAAGAGACTTCCTAAAATTGCTTTAAAATCTAGTCAAAACCACTTGCGGATCAAGCGAGGTTGTTATAAAGATGCCATGATGGCTTGGTTAAACCATTGGGGGTTAGATGAAAAATGTCGCTTTGCAAATATCAATAACATTAAAAGTATTATTACTTCTAAGTTTAAACAAAAAATGTGGTGTGAGAAATATTTAGAGGTTAAAAGAAAATTAAGATACTATAAGGAGGTCATCAACCCTAATCTAGAAGATCAAAAGTATCTCTCTGATTTAATTAGTTAAAAAAAATTGGCAAGATAAGAGCAAACTCTCATGAGATCCATAGTGAAACAAGGCATTGGACAATTCCTAAAACACCATGGGTGGAAAGGATCTACCGTCTCTTTAAGACTATGAGTGTTGAGGATGAAAATCACTTCCTTTTAGAGTGCACTATGTGCACCCACATTATATCTCAATTTCATAATATTTGCTATAATGGAAATCTTCCTAACCTTCTAGCATGTCAAAACTATGGTCATCTAGGAACGCTTAACTTCAAGTTTTTTTAGTATAGGAATAAAATTTTAAAGCGAACCAAATAATTTATTTCATTTATCTTAAGGTCCAATAGACCAAAGTGGTTTCAGTGGACATTAACCATCATCATCATCATGAAAAAACTAAACACTTAAAAATGAATGTGATTTTGGAAAACTCAAATTTTAAATTTTAAACAATGGTTATGTATATCTCTAGAGAGATTAAATTCTTAAAAATCTATGAAATTATATCTGTTGATGTATATGTAACTTCGGAATGTATTTCACATGTATATGTATATTGTATTCCTATAGAGATGGTATTATTCCTCTATAAAGAAGTGTCGTCATTTATATTGTAAGTGTCGTAACTTATACTTGATGGGTTATTAGACCACCTTGTTTGGGGTTGGCCCTGTATAAGTCATGTGGGTCGAAGGGTTATTAGACCACCCTATTGGGGGTCGGCCATGTGGGTCAAAGGGTTATTAGACCACCCTATTGGGGGTCGGCCCACTCAGCATTATGTTATGTGGTTAAGTTCGAGCCTACATGAGTTAGGTAAAAAGGCAAGTCAAGTCAAGTATAAATAGAGTGCGGGAGGCACTCTATTTGCTCACTCACTTCTCACACATGCACTCAAGGAGGAGTGGCACACTTATGGAGGAGGAGGATCTGCTGCTAGGTTATGGCTATCTCTCTTGGTTGGTTGTATCATTGCTCTATCTATCTCTGAGGAAGTTATTGGGGTTTTTCACCTTTATGGTTTTCCCCAAGTAAATCTTTGTGTCTCTTGTGTGCTTGCATTATTGTCTCTATGATTGATATGCTGTAGATATGCTGTACATGTTGTTCTCTCAGTTAAGATCCTAGATCATATTGAAGTAAATTCAGAAAATTTAACATGGTATCAGAGCTAGCCTGAAAGAAGGCATGATATGGCATGTATGACACTTGTTGCACTTACGATGCTAGGGCTTGATATAGCAAAAACCAGTCATCGTAGAACTTTCGCTATAAATCCGTTTTGGCGACGTTTTAGGATCTGAAATTGTTACAGGACGAAGCTAAGATCTCCAGGTACCTTGTGTCCAAAGGACAACCTCTAATTCGTTGTACTTTGTGATTTATGATCTGTGCAATATAGGGTTTCTGCCTCTTCCAGATCTGAGTCAAAATCAGGTGACCTTGGGAAAAAGGTCATAACTTGTGCTAGGAAGATCCAAATGAAATTTCGTGAAAAGTGACAGGTAGAACATAGACTGTACTATCTCAGAAAACTTTTTCAGAGGCCGAAGTTGAACCAGTGACACGTGGCACGCCGTAAAAGTTCGCTCTACTGTTTTATCCCATAAAAAGGTCACGTTGCGACACTTGGAATAACTCTCTCTCAGAGAATCCAATTGAGGTCAGACCTGTCAGGATGGAAAGATAACAGGTCGAGCTATCTCAGAAAACTTTTTCAGAGGCCGAAGGTCAAACAGTGACACGTGGCACACCGTACAAGTTCTCTCTCCTGTATTTTCCCAAAACAGGTCACGTTGCGACATTTGGCATAACTCTCTCTCAGAACATCCAATTGAGGTCAGACCAGTCAGGTTGGAAAGCTAATAGGTCAGGCTATCTCAGAAAACTTTTTCAGACCCTTTAGATCAAAAATTTTGGAGTTACATTAGAAACAATCAGGTACATATTTCTGTCAAAACAGAATTATTTTTTGGTACCTTCATTCATGGCTTCCGGAATTTAGGGCTTTGGATAAAGTTGGAATTTTTGTAATCGGAGACCACGGCTGGATGCTACTCATCAAAATAGAAATTTAGAGACCAAGATCAGAATTTTTGGTTGGGTAAAAGGTCGGGCTTGATTAGACCCTAGTTCGGGACTTTGATCAGAAAAATGGAAAATTAGGGCTTCTGTAAAAATGGGAATTTTTGAAATCTGTGACCACGGCTGGAAGCTCCTCAGAAAAATAGAAGCTTAGAGCTTTGGATCAAACATTTTGATAGGGAAAAAGAGTGGGCTTCATCAAACCCCAGTTCAGGGTCACGTCCAGTGAATCCGGAAGTTTCAAAGGCAAAATTGAGGAGTGAAACTTTGCAGTTTTCAAATTCTGAATATACTAGTTTGATCAGTTCATCAAGGCGCATATTCCTATCCTATCGGAAGGTTGAAATTCAAAGTTTGAATTTTTGGGGTTTCTCTGACAAACCCATATCCAGCTCAAGTTCCAGTTCTTGCAAATCAAGTGGATTGGGTTAATCCTAGAAGAAGATGGATTGATCACCTGCATAAGTGAAAGAAGTTCCTGTCTCAGAGGGAGATGAGGATAAGGCCTTACATAAGAAGATTACAAGCGATCTCGACAGGTATGACTCATCGAGGTATGTTTCGATATTTGTCCATGATTAAGTCTATGGTATGTTTGTCTTCATGTTATTACGGTTAGTACAATTTTGATTTTAGATTTGTCGTATCACCTTAACAAAATTATGAATGCATGATAGAAGATATTCATTGGTTAGGGTGTTGACACTTATGATTGTACTAATGCATTATGGTGTTGTATGAGGTTTATGTTGTCTACTAACATAAAAGGTACACCAAGAAAGACAGATCATGTTCTGGTCCAAGAACATATGATCATGATAACATGAGGACAAAGATTCATCCATTGTCATGGATCTCATACAAGATCCATTCACGAGGTATGTATAACTTGGTTTTATAATGGTTAACTTATGAGACATGCAGGTTACTAGCACAAGTCACTGAAGAGAACCAAAAGACATTATACGGGTATGTTAGACATAACTAGCTAACATGATAATCCAGGTATGTTTTTCCTATATCAAGCTAGATTCCTACCTTGGGTTAGGATCTTATACTATCGCGTTGTTGATAATGATTATTCATGAAGTCATAGGTTTGAATAATCATGATTGTATGCATATTATGTTTCTTACCATAATTGATGATATGACTAACCAGAAGAATCATGATGGTATAGGTTTGAATAATCACAGGTTTTATGCATTTTTATCTTGATTGATGATTCAACTAACCTGAAGAGTCATAGGCTTGAGTAATTACAGGTTTAGACATGTTATGTTTCTTATGATTTGACTAACCATAAGAATCCTTGAATGCTAATGCTTATTATTTCTGTTTGAAATGATCATGACTATACATGCTTGAGATTATTGTGTTTTAATAGTATTCTAATGAATGTATGATTTTATATGAGATCACAAGGATAACACATTCATGATACTAATAAGCATGCATAGGGACCAAGGATGAATATGAGTTCAAGAACAGGTAATTCAGGAAGCAAAGATCAAGAGGGAGCACACTCTAGTTGTTCCTGCAAGAAAGCAAAGGAGCACACTTCAGTAGTTTCTGCAAGGATGCAGATATTCAGAAGGAGTTGATCATCTCTCTACATTTCACAACAGAAAGGTGTAGAAGAAGCTACCTCAGATTAGGACTCCAGCAGCTCCTGCAAGGAAGCAAAGACTCAGAGGGAGTCCACCCAACGAACAAAGAAAGATAAGTATTTTAATCATCATTTCTTGCATATTTGTTTGTTTAAATAAAATTGTTCAATAATGTATATACTGATGTTCCTAGAATTATGTTGTGTATTATGCATATTAGAATAATTGCATTGATGAATAGTTTACTCCTAATATGCATGGGTAAGTGTCCTATGGCACTGTACAACATTCCATTGCTACTTATCTAGAATGAAACCTCTTTGCTGACATGTTGGGAGTTGTGCACACTCTTAACAATGTTCTGGTAGAGATTGGAAGGCATCTAGAAAGTTACGGAATATGGATAAATGTTGTATTGAAGCATTGGCTAAGATAATTGCATGACTGTATGGCATATTTCTTTATGTGTAAGAATTTGCTCTGAAAACTATGAGATGTTTTCTAATCATGCAATTTAACTTGTTGTGTAGGAAAGATCGTATGCCATCTCCTACAAAAGAAGAACTACAACATTTTTTTCCAGCAACAAAGATATCTATTGAAGATATTGAAGATATTAAAGATATTGAAGTTCCCAGGATCTGGGATGAAGAAATGAAATGCCATGATCCGTCGATCATGAAGAATGATGTTTGGGATGTAATCCCAAGACATGAAGGGAAGTTTGCTATGACTTCCAAATGGAACTATCAAATCAAGTATGTTGCAGATGGCAGCATAGAGAAATATAAAAGTGATGAAATAGAAAATACACCAGATGGATTCAAGACAGCTTCCTTGAATGGTGTAGTTGAAGAAGAAGTGTATGTGGAGCAGCCACTTGGTTCTGAGACACATGATAGGAAATCATATATGTGCAGAACTTGGTATGGTGAAGATAGATTGCCGACACGCAGCGGAAGCTTACTACCGAGTTCGAGACGAAGAACTTGGGGATGATGCACTATTTGTTTTTGGCATGGAAGTGTGGCAGAGTGCAGAAGGAATCTTCCTTGGACAAGGGAAGTATGCAGTAGAGATCCTGAAGAGGTTCGGGATGATGGACTACAAGGCTATGGCCACACCTATGGCATCGAACCTGAAGCGCCTGTGTGATGCTTCATCTGAGCCGATTGATATCACTATGTATCGTCAGATGATTGGGTCCTTGATGTACCTGACGAACACGAGACCAGATATTTGCTTTGCTGTGAACACATTGAGCCAGTTCCTGACGGATCCGAGGAGTGTTCACCTGGTTGCTGTAAAGCATATTCTGAGGTACCTGAAGGGTACAATGGATTATGGGCTCAGGTATGAGGTGAATCAAAAGTTTAACCTGCAGGGTTATGTTGATTTAGATTGGGATGGCAGTGCTGCAGATAGGAAGAGCACATCTGGGTGTTGCTTCAGTATGGGATCATGTGTGATCTCTTGGTTTAGCAGGAAACAATCCTGCGTAGCACTGAGTACAGCTGAGGCAGAGTATATTGCAGCCTGTTCAGCTAGTTGTGAGGCAGTATGGCTATGGAAGCTACTGTCTGAGTTATTTGATCTCCTGTTGGATGCTACTGGTATCTTCTATGATAACCAGAGTTGTGTGGAGCTGTCCGAGAACCCAGTGTTTCATGACAGGTCGAAACACATAGAGATCAAATATCACTATATCAGGGATATGGTGCAGAGAGGAGCTGTGAAGCTCCTGTATGTTGCGACGGATGAGCAGATTGCAGATGTGCTGACAAAGCCACTAGCCAGGGTGAAGTTCGAGTACTTCAGAGAGAAGCTTGGCGTGCTTCAGATCGAGGACACTTCGAGGAAGAAGTGATGGACACATTTGCTGAAGCCATTCCAAGCATGTTGGAAGGGGGATCCTTCACATGGCTGTGGATGTAAGCGCTGGATGATGAACATCAAGAGGATGTTCTGGTTTCTGCTGGATATGATCAGTTGGATCATGTATATGTATTTTGTGTATGCATCATGTTGGATGCTGGATATGATCAGTTGGATCATGTATATGTATTTTGTGTATGCATCATGTTGGATGCTGGATATGATCAGTTGGATCATTATATGTATGTATGTATGCATCATGTTGGATGCTGGATATGATCGGTTGGATCATGTGTCTGTATTTTGTATATGCATCATGTTGGATGCTGGATATGATCGGATCGATCATGTGTATGTATTTTTGTATGAACGCATCATGTTGGATGCTGATGGATACATTGTGTGGATCATGTATGATGATATGTATCATGTATTTGTATCAGGTGGATACATTGATGATCAGGAGGATCATGTATGATACTTGGTATGCATCAGGTAGATGCATTGATGATCAGGAGGATCATGTATGATGATATGTATCATGTATTTGTATCAGGTGGATACATTGATGATCAGGAGGATCATGTATGATACTTGGTATGCATCAGGTAGATGCATTGATGATCAGGTGGATCATGCAGCAGGATGTTGCAGTGATGATCAGGATGATCATAGATGACGAGCTTCAGGATGTTGCTCTAGATGACATGCAGCAGGACGTTGCAGTGATGATGATCAGGATGATCATGGATACATCAGGATGATGTATGGTGAGTATCAGGTTGATACTCTATGGCCGTGGATCAGGTTGTGCAGATGAGCATGTAATTCGTTGCCCTGGGAGATTTGCAGATGGTCTTTCGAGGTTTTGCCTATGGCATGTAATTCGGTGCCCTGGGAAATCTGGCAAATGCTCTTTCGAGGTTTTGCTCTGGGAGGACATGTAATTCGTTGCCCTGGGAGATCTGCAGATAGTCTTGCGAGGTTTTGCCTATGGCATGTAATTCGTTGCCCTGGGATATTTGGCAGATGCTCTTGCGAGGTTTTGTCCTATGGCATGTAATTCGTTTCCCTGGGAGATCCGATAGGTTGGGCTGTGTGCCCGTAATCAGTCCTGGGATGCTCTTGCGAGGTTTTTCCATGACCACATGTAATTCGTTGCCCTGGGAGATCCTATAGGTAGAGCTGTGTGCTCGTAACAGCCTGGGATGCTCTTGCGAGGTTTTGTGGTGAGGTCACATGTAATTCGTTGCCCTGGGAGATCCTATAGGTAGAGTTGTGTGCTCGTAACAGCCTGGGATGCTCTTTCGAGGTTTTGTGACGCATGTAAAAGTCCTGAGGATTCCACAGTATGGCCAGTGATGACGAAGACCTGCAGGTGGTGGGCCTACATCCAGTATGAAAAAGGACTGGCTCTGTAGAACTTCCTATGACGAGTAGATTCAGAGATTGATTGAGATAGCAGCAGCAGTGACGATGATGATGACTCGATGACGATTATCCAGTGACGATGATCCAGAGAAGATGACTTGTGCTAGAAGAACTGTGCTGAGAAATACCTTCCTAGTTAAGAGGGAGTGTTGATGTATATGTAACTTCGGAATGTATTTCACATGTATATGTATATTGTATTCCTATAGAGATGGTATTATTCCTCTATAAAGAAGTGTCGTCATTTATATTGTAAGTGTCGTAACTTATACTTGATGGGTTATTAGACCACCTTGTTTGGGGTTGGCCCTGTATAAGTCATGTGGGTCGAAGGGTTATTAGACCACCCTATTGGGGGTCGGCCATGTGGGTCAAAGGGTTATTAGACCACCCTATTGGGGGTCGGCCCACTCAGCATTATGTTATGTGGTTAAGTTTGAGCCTACATGAGTTAGGTAAAAAGGCAAGTCAAGTCAAGTATAAATAGAGTGCGGGAGGCACTCTATTTGCTCACTCACTTCTCACACATGCACTCAAGGAGGAGTGGCGCACTTATGGAGGAGGAGGATCTGCTGCTAGGTTATGGCTATCTCTCTTGGTTGGTTGTATCATTGCTCTATCTATCTCTGAGGAAGTTATTGGGGTTTTTCACCTTTATGGTTTTCCCCAAGTAAATATTTGTGTCTCTTGTGTGCTTGCATTATTGTCTCTATGATTGATATGCTGTAGATATGCTGTACATGTTGTTCTCTCAGTTAAGATCCTAGATCAGATTGAAGTAAATTCAGAAAATTTAACAATATCAATTATCTAAAGAATTAAAAAAAACTTAAAATTTAAAGCATGAAAAAACTAAACCCTTTAAAAACAATTTTAAATTTAAAAATATAGATACATGTTTGTTTTTTGTTTTTGTTTTTTTTGGGACTTAAACCGTAATTAAAAACAATGTTTATATATATGTATGGAGAAATTAAATAGATTATATGTAAAATTTTATCTCCATATAAATATATAAATACTCTAAATTTTGGAGTGGATTTTACACTTAAGAATATGTTTTTCTCCCTAAAATATTATACGTTCAAATAATAATGTTATTTTTTTCTTCGGAGGGAAAAAAACATACTATTGCTATTCATTGAATCAAATAGTACAATGATATATCATGTCTCATAGTATCAAGACTTAACAACATAACTAAAGCTCGCAGGCTTGTACAAAATAAAAAAAATTCCAAAAACAGTTATATACTTTTACTTCCATCCATCAAATTAAGGATGTTCATCCTCAAAAGTCCCCAAAAAAGTAAAGGGCACCCTTATCCAAAATATTAAGTTCATGCCATTCTTCCCATATAAGATATCCTTCGTCTCCATCGAAAGCTTGTTTTGACAGCTTATCTGCCAAGTCATTATGTTCCCTGTATATATGTTCAAATGTGATAGTCTCACATTTGTCTATCTCAGCCCTGGTGCGCTTGCACCAATGTCAAAGAGCCAACACCTACAATCTGTAATCACCAGTAGCCCACTTAATTGTAACCCGGGAATCACCAAATACCTTCAAGTCAACAAGACCAAATATATTTGCAGTCTTCAAAACACACCACAAAGCCATTAATTCCGCCTTCATGTTTGTCCCTGATCTACAATTGAGACGGAGTGTAAAATAGTGATTCTTGTTTTAAAAAATCACACCACCAGTTGCACACAAACCATGTTGAGCTGCCCCATCAAAAAAAAGAACCGGCTTGTTGACTGTAAAGGAGAACAGACCTATCCTTTTAGTACCATTCTTCACCTTTTCATTTTTATAAATCTGTGCCATCTTTATAACAGTAATCCCACATGACTTAACCTCAAGAAATCTCCCTTGGAAAGTAGCACAATTTCTTGCATACCATATCACCCAAGACACAAAGATAGGTAATAGATAATATGAATTTACATTTATGTACCAATTAAGAAGACAGAACTCATAATCACCAACATCCCAAGTATCGTTAATATGTAAATCTGCACAAACTAGTTCCCAGATATAATTCCCAAACTGACAATCAACAAAAAGATGACAAACTAATTCCAGATTTTGTTTGCAAAGAATACACCAGTTGGGTCCAGTGCAACCACATCTTACCAGATTGTCCCATGTTTTAAGATTACCTTGTAAAGTTTGCCATAGAAAACACTTGATCTTCAAACGATAGTCCCATTTCCAAATTTTTTTATACCATCAATTCTGCGGGAATATGCACCGATCTTGAAGGATTCTAATATAAGTTGCTTGAGCAGTCACAGTACCAGATTTTTCATCCCCAATCCAAACAATTTTATCAGCTTCAACATTTAAATGAACTCCCGCAGCTTCCAATTTACGCACATAACCATCCCATTCAAGTGCATCATATCCTTGAAGTCCCAGGTCTCTAGAACAACGCTAGTGTTTGCCAACACCACTAAAACAAATTCCATTTCTCACCCTACTCAGAGTAGATAACCCATAAAACTTTAAATAGTCCAGCAATCTATCAGAAAGTATACATGAGTCCTCCATACCCAAAATAGGAGCCTTCCCAACCATAATCTGTTCACCAGAACCCACCTACCATCTCATGTCATCCGCAATCCAGCCAAAAACTTTTAGCATACCTCTCCACATAGGAGAGATACATCCCTCCAATTTATTCGGTTTCCATAACCAAGAATACACCTCAGACTTAATATATTTATGATGAAGAACCCGAGACCAAAGAGTACACCCAAATATCCCACGCCACAAACTTTTTAATCTCAGTGCTATGCTAAAAATCCTGAGATCCTTGATACCCCATCTGCCATACCTTTCAGGCCTAGAAAGAGCCTCCCAACCTATCATAATAAGTTTTGCACGCTCAACACTTCCAGTCCACAAGAAATTAAATAATAATTTCCTAAATGCATTTAAAATTGTCATTGGCACTTTCCAAAAGAGACATCCAATAAACTGGAAGACCTGTCAATACTGCTTTCACAAGTATAAGCTTCCCCCCAATTGAGAGGAACCTGTAATCCCAATGAGAGATATGGGCCTCCACCTTTCGAATAAGCCACCTCCAGTCATTTATTTGATAATGGTTTGGCTTTAAAAAAAACCCAAGGTATTTAAATCCTTCCTCTAAATCGCCACATTTATAAGGCAGAAATCTCTCAATTTCCAACCTTCTTAATGGACTCACATTATAATGGAAAAAGTTGGATTTAGTAGAACTGACTTTCATACCTGTGACAATGCAGAACGTGTTGATGATATTTCTAAAAACCATCCATCCTCAACAGAAGCAATGCCCGCCAATAACACATCATCGATAAAAATCAAGTGTGTGAGAACACACCCACGGCCCACTTCAATACCTTTGATGAATCCCTCCTCTTTTGCAACATTCAAGAGCCTGCTAAAAGCATCAATCACTAAAATGAACAGTAAAGGTGACAAAGGGCATCCTTGACGCATCCCCCTTGTACAATGGAAAAAATCAGAAGGTGTACCATTTACCAGCATAGCAATACTCGCCGTAAAGACACAGCCCATTATCCAATTTAACACCAGAGGAGGAATCCCAATATGTATCAGCACAAGTCTTAAAAATGACCAATTCACCTGATCATACACCTTCTCCAGATCCATTTTTAACAACAAAGCTTGTTGCTTCCTAGTCTTTATAGAATGCATGAGTTCTTGAGAGACACCAATGGTATCATGTATCTGGCGGTTATGTAAAAAAGCAAATTGTTCCTCTGTAATATGCTCAAACAAGGCAGACTTAATCCTTTGTGCAATGATCTTAGTAATTAACTTGTATGCTAAATTACAAAGAGAAATAGGCCGGAATTCTCCAAAAGATGACGGATTATCACATTTAGGAATCAATGTTAAAAAAGTAGAATTTAGGGCACCAGAAGAAAATCTAGACACTCTCGAATATTCAACCATATTTAGTAAATCCTTACCCAATAGATCAAAAAAATGGATGTACACTTCAACCGGCCAACCGTCGGGTCCTGGGCTTTTTTCCTTCTTAAAAATTTTCAAAGTCTGTTCTATTTCCTCTAATGTAACCATTTTCCCCAACTCAGCAGCTTCATGGTCATCAAAAAATCTAGGAAAGAGTCTAGCAACTCTAATCTGGTCCAATAGCACACCATTCCCATCATCCTTATAAATATTACTAAAAAATTTAACAGCTTCAGACTTTAATGATGCATCACCAGAAATTTTGTTGCCCAATTCATCCTTCAATTCCCAAATTGTATTCATGTTTCGCTGAGCAGATGCAAAGGAATGGAAAAACTTTGAGTTTTTGTCACCATGCTGTACCCACAATGCTCTACTCTTTAATCTCCACTCCTTCTCCTCTTGGAGCAAGATCTCCTCTTTCTTTTTCTCAAATTTTTTAACAGATTCAAATCCATCCACATCCAGAACACCAATAACATTATCTTCATAATACTTCTGAATAACCAATTCCAACTGATCCAATTCCTCCTTATCAACATCTTTTTTATCCTTTATCCATTTACTGATAGCATTCTTAAGCCTTCTCATTTTCTTACAGAAATAATCAAGCGCATCGGATCCTTCAACAATCTATGAAATCCAGAAATTTTTTACCATAGTGCAGAACTCCTCCTGACATAGCCAAGAGCTATTAAATTTGAAAGGGCGATGAGACTTCACACCATAATCACCAAATTGAAATATAACTGGCCAATGATCAGAAAATTTAGATTCATGAACCCAGGTGCGATACTTCTGAAAATAGCAGAGCAGATTTTCCTTAACCAGGAAACGATCAAGTCGTTTATGAATACCATCATTACCACATATTCCGTTTGTCCAGGAGGGACACACCTTAACAGGGACCACATCAATTAGAGCATTTCTATCAAGAAAAGAAGTGAAGTAGTCCGCCAATGGGTCTAGTCTGGCCTTTTGTCCCCAAATTTTTGAAGATGACTTAGTAAAATTTAAGTCACCTGCAAAAATGAGATTATCTACATTCAGAATTATTGAACATTCCAGCGAATCCCAAAACCTCTACCTGTCATTATATGGCACATAACAGTTAAATACAGTCAAATCTAAATTTAAACCCAGAAATAAACCCCTCATCAGAATTCCCCATGGCGTTTTGTAAATTTAAAGGAAAACATATTAGGATTCCACGCAATGGCCAACCCCCCAGAAATGCCATTCGAGCAAACAGCCGAAACCTCCCAACTTGGAAACACCCCACCAATATTTGAAATCGCATCAAAACTCGAGCACATAGTTTCTTGAAATAAAACAATCCCTGGGCTAGTAACAAGGAATAGGTTGGTCAAGGCCCTAGCCCTGGAAGCCTTTCCCAACCTACGAACATTCAGAGATAGTAAAGACATCACGAACCATCACCCAAGGGTTTCTCCACTCTAAGACCCGATTCTGATAAAAAATCTTTCCCCTCAGCTTTCAATCTATCCGCCACAGTAAGATAACCCTCAACGGAACAATCCTTAACAGATCCCAACTTCACCTTTCTTCTTTTGCGAATTGTCACATTCTGAAACTTAATAGAGCTAAGGGGAAGAGCTTCCAAGTTCAAAGAAGGATTCTTGGAATAAACAGGTAGGGGTGAGCAAATCGTCGATGCCTGAAACCCCACACCTCCACTAGATACAAATGTATCCTTATCCTCCCCAACCAAATCAATAGTAGCCATCAAAGCCCCCTGGTGACAATCCACAGTAGGTTTACAACCAGGGTCAGAAACCCCAAAAGAGTCAAAACCCTTGACAATAGGAGAAGACACCGTGGGTTGAGGGTTCGACACCAGGTCAAAAAAATTTGTCAGTGCACACCCCTTCTCAACCACAGCAAGTTGACTATCCAAGTTCCGAACCACCGAAGATTGCTCCCCATCCCTCATAATCCCCCCTCCCCCAGTAGAAGTGCAAATATTACTATGTCTCAATTTAACTTCTCCTAAAGAAATACGTCTATCTAAATCCCTTTCCCAATTTGCAATTAAAGCCAATTCTTCATTAGAAACAACAGTATAGGTTGTTTCTGGTAAAGATTTGGACTTACCAATATCTGAGAAGGTCGGGGCCGATTCACCATGAATTGGAGTCATGGAATTGAGCACAGTCTCTGACGAAACCCTATCCCTTCAACCCAGCAAATTATGGCACTGAGCTTGCACATGACCCACTATATGGAAAAAGAAGCATCTGAAAGAAATTCTGAAATAATCCAGGCATTGTCCCCACATCTGGTTACCCCAAACAATTTCAACATATGCAGGAATCCCCAGACTCAAGTCGAATTCCACCATAACTTTCGCATATCTTCTATCCATTCCAAATAGGGTTTTCTTATCAATCCTAACAAATTTTGCCACAGTATTTGCTAGTCCAATAATAATATCCCCCGTCCAAAGCTCGATGGGCAATCCAGGAATCAACATCCAGAGGTGCCTGATACCTTGTCTTTCATGCAAAGGGTCAATTGCAATATTCTAGCACTTGAGGATCAAAGAACCATCTTTAAAGAGCCATGTTCCAGCCAAAATATTCTCCATAAATTCCTGCTTCGAAAAGGTGAATAATATCCATTTGTTCATTAAAAGATTGATACGAGGAGCAATACCAATAATGGGAACCCAGTACTTCTTCACCCAATCTACAATCTCCTCCTTTAACCCCGAGGTGAATTCCAAACGTCCCACTAAAGCCCTCTCGGCCAGCATTTCCACCCTCTCCAGGTTTGAATCTGTCAAAATCACGAACCTATCCACCCGTTCCCTGGATTTTAGTGTTTTAACCCTACATCGTTGTTTAGCTCGAGCACCAGACAGATTAGGGTTTCGTAATGGGGCGCCATCAATAGAACACTGAGTATTTGCCTCTGCAAGGCCAGGGACCCCAGAGGCAGTGGGAAAAGGCATAATGACGAAAAATAGGACTTATGAAGGAGATAAAGTGAACCGGAAATACCGGTGATCAAAACCCACAGCTGTCTCAACCACAACACAAAGTGGGAAAAACCACACCACACCTAGACCCACACTAAACACCCCTCCAAAAATACCAACCAGAATCAGTACACCACGGAAATGATAAACACAACAGCAAACCAAAAAGGGTTAAGTGAGCACCAACAAAACACCTATTCCCACTTTTTTTACTTGGCTGGTACTAGGTCGGTCCAACCCGAACCGGCTTAACTCCAAGCTGCTAAAATGCTCATCAAAAACCCCCACGGTCATCATGCCAAACCAAAACCTGCAAACTAGGTAGAGCTCCTGCTAAAAACTCCATCCCCCCTCCAGCCGTCACATCAATCTAAATTAAATTATACTTTATTTTTATTTTTTATCATATATTTTTATTTTTATATTAATAAAATCATATTAATTTTAATAATTAATTTAAAAATTTTATTAAAATAATACTTTTAATTAATATATAATATAAAAATTAAAAAAAAAAAAATTATTATATGATTAAAAAGATAATTAATTTTCTATTTCAATTCTAGCCTTTTAGCCGTGTCAAAAGTACAATCCACATTAGATGTAAATTTATAGATCTTTATATTAGATGTAAACTTATAGATCTTTAGATTAGATATAAATTTATAGAGATCATTATCTTGGGATTTTTCGGTCAAATTTAGAGTTTTTTTTTATACGAAAAAAACATTTTTTATTAATAAAAAGTTATATCTGAAGTTAACTAGTAAGGCGATTTGCCTATACATTCAAAAAATAGTTACAAACTATTATGTGTAGTTCATACAGATATTTTCAAAAATGGACTAAGTTGTTCTTTCTTCAAAGTATTACACAAAACATAAAATTCCAGACAGTCCCTCAAACATAACATAAGGAAACCAACTTGAGAAGTGAATCATCCTTATACTCCCTGATAAGAATGAAACCTTCCATAACCCCCAGAGCAAGCTTGGAGAGCTTATCAGCATCTGAATTGTACTCCCTGTAGATGTGTCAGAAGGAGATAGCAGAGAACCAAGTGATGAGAGTGTGTACGCGTTTGATCCAACCGCTCAGCTTCACCGAGGAAAGACATTGCTCCCCCTTTCCCCAAGATATGATAACATGGGAATCACCAAAAATATTCAGAGAAGAAAGTCCCAAGGACTTGCCAAAATAAAGCAGTCCCCACAAAGCTAAAATTTCAGATCTGGTGTTTGTGCCTTCTCCATCTCCCAACTGTAACTGAAAATAATGATTATGTGAAACTTTCAAGATCATACCAGCCCCACATATGCCCTCCTGGGCAGCACCGTCGAAATATCCAATAGGAAAGCAGAAATCATTCTCCTCGTGTTGGATAATTTTTCTAGAATTTTTAACCAGAGGATTGATGACCGCTTGGAAATAACCAACAATTCTAGAACAAAGCAGAGAGATAGAGAAAAATTCTCTGTGGAAAATGTATCGGTTACGAACTTTCCGAAATTCCCAAATTGTAACATATAACAGAGCAGGCTCAAATGAATGGGATGTTGTCCACAAATGAAAATTTTCAACAAATGTACTACTAGTCCAAGAGAAATGAAAATTTAGAGTAGATTTAAGACAGGCCCATAGCATTTTGAAAAAAGTACAATGAACGAAAAGGTGATCCACCTCCTCCCCATCCTCCCGGCACATAGCGCAAACACCCGACCCACGGAATCCACGTTTGAAAAGATTATTCCATGTAAGCACCTTATTTTGGATGACCAACCACATGAAGCATTGAATCTTTAGTGGACACTTAACATTCCAAACCAATCCATACTGTCGCTGACGTGGTTCACCAATCTCACCTTCCATTAAAAGTGAATAAGCTAGCCGCGCTGAAATCTTGCCATTGGTTTGATTGTGACCACAGCAAATAACATCCTCCTCCTGCAATAGAGAAATGCCCTCATGGATGAGAAACAATACAAACCTGCCCCAGGAGCTGCGTAAGTGAGGCTCCAATTCCAATTCACCAGTAGATTGCCAGCAGAAACTGTCCAGCTCCGGTTGCCGAGTCGCCTATTTTAAAACGAAAATGTTTCTTTCATGTAAAGAAAGGATGAGCTCATTAGGTAGCCAAAAATCCTCCCCAAGACCCGCAATCGGTTCCAGGCCCACAAATACCTATGTACCCCTTCCAACATCCCAGCAAATACCTAAATTGACAATAGGGAAGGTCTTCAGAAAACTCCTCCAAATATATGAACCACGGGCTTTCAACTTCCCATTACGAGGCCATAAGGGAAGCGATAGTCTTCCAAGGTATTTGCATTTAATGAATCTCCCCTAAAGACCTCTATCATGTAATCTCCTCTAGAAAGATTTCGCACAAAGTGAAAAATTAAAAAAACCTGAGACCTTTTATGCCCCATCCGTTTAAATGCTTATGGCGAGCTAAAGATTCCCATGATGATAAGTGCAATTTGTGAGAACCACCAGCACCATTCCAAAGAAAACCAAAGAAGAGTCTATGCAAAGCAATGATGACCATCATGGGAACAATAAAGAGAGAGAACCAAAATACCGGAATACTTTGTAGCATCGAGCAAAAGAGAGTAAGACGACCACCCAGTGAGAGATATTTGAAAGACCAACCGCTAATTCTCCTTTGCACCTTCTTGATTAGCCACCCCCAATCTGCCGAAGTGTAGCCAACCGGCTTCAGGTAGTAACCGATTTATCTGAACCCTGTACCTATATCCTTCATCTGCTAGGGAAACATATTACCAATATGTTCCTTTAAGGTCAGATCCTTGCAATGATAAAGAAAAGAGGACTTAAAAGGACTAATGTCCAGTCCTGCAGCGTTACAAAAATAATTAGTAATAATTTTGAACTGAGACCATTCTCCAAACGTGCTTGAGCCAAATAAAAGCATGTCATCCACAAATAGCAAGTGAAAAATATAGAGAGTCGATGCCACTTTGATTCTAGTAATAATACCCTTATGTCTAGCATCATTAATAAGGAGACTTAACCCTTCAATGGCCAAAATAAATAAGTAAGGAGATAAAGAGAAGCCTTGCCGTAAACCTATGTCACCCGCAAATGAAGCAGACGGAGATCCATTTTACCAAGATTGAATAATTAGCAGAGGTGAAACTGGACATTATCCAGTCCACCATCTCCAAATGAAGGCCGATTTGAAGTAAGATGAAGCGTAAAAATGTCCAGTAAAGCCTCAAATTTCTTTTGCTTAATATAGTGTAAGCCATCGTGTGCTATACCGACAACATCCAACAATTATCTATTATGAAGGAACCCAAACTATTCAGCAGATATGCCTCTTTCCAAATAAGGTTTGATACTCTCTGAGATGATTTTAGAGACAACTTTGTACAGTAGATTACACAAGGAAATAGGTCGATAATCACCAAAACCCGTTGGTTTGTCCACTTTCGGGATGAGAGTAATATAAGTAGCATTGAGCTTAACAGGGATATGCGCCTCAACTCTAGATTCCTCGACATCCAAGGTGATATCAGTCCCAAGCAAGGGAAAAAAGTGTAGGCAAATTCAACCGTCCACACCTCGAGCCCCGGCGATTTATCGTTAGAGAAAACTCTTTAGAGTTTTCAGTACCTCTTCTTTGATAACCGGTTGCCCAATGACCATGCAGGCCTCCTCATCAAACATCCGAGGAATTAGCTTAATGATCTGTAGTTGATCTTCTAGGCCATTGGAGGTGTTGAGATTATAAATCTCTTTAAAATGTCTGACCGCAGCTTCCTTCAAAAGAGACTGCTCTTGGATCACCTGTCCTTGTTCACCCTCGATTTCCCATATGGAATTAGTGAGCCTGCGTTGATTCGCGAAACAATGGAAACATTTCGTGTTACTATCCCCCACTTTGATCCATATCTCACGACTCTTCTGCCGCCATGTTTCTTCCTGCAACCCCAATAACCTGTTCTTTTCTCCTTCCAAGGTGCACAACAAATCCATCTTATTAGGGTTGAAGATCTCATCATCCACCGACTGTGCTAGGGCTTGAATTTCGCAGTCAAGATCCACTAAACGCGTGGTGTTTTCTTTCTTCTTGACCTTCTCCCAATAAAATACCTCCTTTCTAAAAAGGCCGAGCCTCATAGCCAAGATATATAGTGGATTACCTTGAAAAGAGCTAGTACTAGCTCCCCACGAATCTCGAACAAAGTCACAAAAAGCCATATCCTCAAGCCAAATGGGGTTAAATTTGAAAGGATAACCCCCAACACTGGAATCAAAATCCAGCTACAGAGAGACCGCCTTATGGTTAGAAAAGCTCGTAGCATATGTCCAAGAGCGGTATCTACCAACAGAACTGCGGAGGTCTTTAGCCATGAAGAAATGGTCCAATCTTTTTGCTATCCCATCTCTACCACTCCTTCCATTTGACCAAGTAGGAACTAATTTGGGTGGCATCACATCCAAAATATTGGCATCTTCAAATAGGTCTTTGAAATACACTACAAGGGAATCCAAATCCCTGCCCGCACCCCACACCTTAGCTTCCGAAAGGGTAAAGTTGAAATCACCCGCCATAATAAGAGCAGAGTCATGTAACAAACCCTCGGAGTTAACCTGATCCCAAAAAATTCTATGGTTCTAGTATGGGGCGTAGACATTAAGGATACGCAAATGCTTGTCAAAACCTTTAAGCTTTCCTTCAATCAAAATACTTGCACAAGCGTGGAAATCACTTACGTTAGCTACCTCAGGGTTCCAAGCCGACAAGATGCCCCCAAAAAGCCCTGAAGCATCCACAGCACAAGCCCGCCAGTCTGGCTTGATACGCAAAAAGAATTGTAGGGCATCAGAGGCAGATAACATGGTCTCTTAAATGAGTAAAATGGAAGGTTTAAAATGTTAGATGAAAAATTTTAGTGTAGCTCACTTGGGACCGTTGCAGAGTCCACGTGCATTAAAGGTCGTAATTATCATGGGGTCACAGAATCCATGGTCGTGCTAGCTCTAAGAGCCGAAAAGTGGGAGGAGAGAGATAAATATGACGAAAGGGACCCGTTCAGACCCTTTTCAAACAAAGAGGAGATAGCAGGGTTCACAAAAACGGGAGGAGCACCCCCCTTCTCTTCCAAACCTTTCTTAGGTCGACGGGTCTTCTGAATAGTAACATTACCTTTAATAATAGAAGAGATAGGGATGAATTCCTTATCCCCCGAGTCTCGAGTCGAGCAGATGGGAAAAGACTCCTCAGTGCCCTGTTCAATAAGAGGTAGATTAGGTGCAGGTGGAGGGTCATCATCGAATTCAAGGATAGAGTAAGGCGAAAGAGTAATGCCTAAAGAATTGTCTATAGGATCAAGAGGAGGTAAAGGGGGGAGGCTCTCATTTAGGGTATCGACCTCCAGACAAGGGTGAAGAACGTTGATCAGAGACGGGAACAAAGGCGGGACAGTCCCAAAAGATAAGGGCGGGGAATACAAAGAAAATTTACAATATTACATGTAACGTAATTAAAACCCTAATTTGAATACATAGTTCTAATAGATAAATATAGACTTAGAATACCATATGTGCAATAAGAATACCTAGTTTTAAGAGAGAAATATAGATTCAACAATCGCATTCATGAAATAAAGCGGCATGCAAAAATATAGAGAGTGGATTCAAGCAAATATAGTCTAGCTCAAATATCGAATAGCCTAGGACATATTAGATTGTTGTTAAAGGGCCTAGTCATGGTGATGATTTTGATTAATAGAGATTCTAGTTAAGTTGGTGGAGGTAACGTTTTGTTTCACAATAAAAATTTGATTTGTCTCTTACTTAATAGATCAGGATTTAAATTTAAATTTTTTTATTTTAAAGTAGGTATAGATTTTTTATTTTTTTTAATTACTTTTCATAATTTATTTTATTTTATAAGTCAAGTTTTTTTTAATTAGTTTTTATTTTATGAACCAACATGTATTTTTTTAATTACCTTACTTTAAATGACAATATCTCCCCTACTCAACATTACTTATTTTTTAAAATACATATTATTTAATAAATTATTCAATTTTATTAACAATATGCGACAGTCATTTCTGGAGAACCCAACTATACACAGCCCGCTCCTTGATTGGGAAAGCTTGTCATGGGACTAATCATTGAATACACAGAGCATAAAACCCAAAATGGGTTTGAAATACAAGGTCTTCATTTTCTTTTGTTTCCATTGATATGTTTTGTGATTCCAAATGGTGAATTTATAGACCATGATGGGTTAACAAACACACCATGTTTTGGAAGTTTTTTTTTTTTCTGGAAAAAATCGTACTTTTATGAGATTTAAACAAAAGTACATTCATCATCAATGTTCACCACATCTTAACTTCATCTTTTGAAGTACTTAAAAACTGGAACTTTGTTCCTCTTACTTCAAAACTTGTGCATGAACTTTTTATGTTTCTTAAAAAACAATATAGCATAAAAGGATGGCTTCAAAGCCTCTGTACTGCTCTTCAGCTCATGATGAACCTGCACATTCCATACTGGAAGGGCTTGAAATTTTTGTGTTTCTACAAGAAACACTATACCAAAAAAGATGGGCTTCAAAGCCACTGTATTCATCTTCAAACTGAATTCTTTTACCGCACATGATGAACCTGCACTTTGGGATAACCTGTAAACTTTTCCCATTTTATGTAAAACAAAAACTAGGTTTCAAAAACATTGTATTCAACAAGCCTGAAACTTCATAAAAATCAAGATTTTTAAACATTATGATCGTAACTGAGTTCTTCAACTATGTTCCCATGATGAACATGCACAAAGATTTTTCCTGGAATTTTCGATATTCCAATCTTAGATAAGTTGTTTTCCTTTTGATTTGCTTCTCTATATATAGGTGAAAGTAATTGTTTCACAAAGATTAGCAATCTTTTCCAGATCATTAGCTAAATTTCTTATATTGACCACCCTTATGGATACTAAGTCATTCCAATTTATCATCATAAATATTCAAACTCCTTAATCCTCTTCTAATGGCCTCTCTCAAGGTAGTATGGAGGTCTATGAACTCTGCGTTATTGTTACTTCCATCCTCAACTCCTGCACTAAGCTCAATATATTGATTTTCTTTAAAAATAATCACTCCTCCAATGCCACCTTTCTGGTTTTCTCTCTGAAAAGCTCTATAAAAAACACTAGTTCTTGATTTATCAATAACAGGCTGTATAATCAATCTCTATTTTTTTATTTTTTCCTTCTCCTTAAATATCTGAGCAAGAGCTATTTTCATTGCTGAAACCTGAAATGTTGGAGTAAATTTCCTTGAAAATACACACATTGTGGGCCAACCATATTCCCCAAAAGGTTAGAAAAGGAATGGACCGGTGTTTTGTTAATGAGCTTTTCTTGAACCAGTATTTTTATATTCTACTCAATTTTTGCCTACGGTTTACTATTCTCTTGGCAATAAGAGTTCCTTTATAAAGAAATACACTTTCTCTACGATGTTATATTATTGTTTAAGTACATTTTTATAATTTGAAAAATACAAATAGGTGTTAGACAAATAACGCTAGCCACTTTTAATCATAAAATTTATAACGAACTTTTGATTTTTGGGTTTCTATTTTCTATCTAATTTTTGCTCAAATATCAGAGTTTGTATTAAGATTCTATTAGTGTTAAAATTTACCATATATATATAGGGTTTCTATATTCTATCTAATGTTTGCTTAAATATTAGAGTTTGTATTAAGATTCTATTAGTGTTAAAATTATATATATATATATATATATATAATTGTTTTATTGTTCATTAGAAGCTTGGATTCAAGCAGGGCAAAAACCAATAAATGTGTGTCTAATGTTTGGAAGTGCATTCCCAGGAGGATTGGGCAAGGCTACAAGTTGCATTTGGGTATAGATCCATGGATAGGGTGATCTGGTTTTATTTGAGAACTTGAGACAAGTACTTTAAGCTCAAGGGATAACAAGACTTGGGAATGCAGATGTCAAAGAGCGTGGGCGTTTTGGAGTCTAGATTTGGAAACCCGATATGATACTTAATTTGCAAGGACAACTAGAGGAAGAATGGAACATGTACATATGAGTTTGCTTTCTCATAGTGCTTTCTATTTGAAAGACCAGGAGGATGAACTACTATGGTCATGGAATAAATCCAATGGAAGGTTGATTACTGAACTGCGCTATGAAGCCATTGTGCCGAGGACAAAAATAGGGATCAAGCTTGGTGGTGGCCCGCATGCTTTAGAATCTTAATTGTACTCTCAAAATAAAGTTATTTGTATGGTTAGCCATGACCAACAAAATCAGAATCTTGACATGGGATAATTGGTAAGGAATTGGCAAGGCCTGAATAGATGCATATTATGCAAGTTTGAACATTTGTCTTATGCTCATTCTCAAAATTGGTCTGGCAAGGTTCTTGTGGGAGTTAGTTAAAAGAGTGATGATTTTTTTTTTCAGTGATGTCGGAATCCTGTGACACCATATTTGCTAAAATCGCGAGTTTTGGTTGTTGGAATTGCAATTTTGATTGCATAAATAGATTCATCAATCTCAATTACCTATGGAACACCTTGATTATGCAAATCCAACAACTTAAAACTACAATTTCAACAATTTCCGCCAAATTTTGATTGGAAAAATCAAGAGTGCAAATCATCACTCTTTTAGGATCTCATGTCCAGTAATTGTCCAGGTCTTTGTTGCTTTGTTATGAAGAATGACACCATAATCGATTACTGGATGCATTTAAGGTTCTCGCTTGTTATATAATGTGGAGGCTTTGGCTAACACATAGTAAAATTCTATTTGAAGACCATATATGGATGCCCTCCTAAGTCTCACATAAAATAAGATTTCCTTTAGAGAAGTGGATCGATCTCCAAACAAGTCCATACAGGGGATTATCAAACATCGTGTGATTGACCGACCAAAATATTGCTTGGGGTTTTTTTGATGGGGCTCAACAAGGCACCGCAATATTACAATATTATGCTGAGATGGAGGAATTCTATGTTAGACAACATATCATGAAAAATAGATGAAGAAGTTAAAGAAGACATGAAGAAGAACAATGGCGGAAAAGGCATCACATTAATGAGCTATTAAGCTTTCTTGGAAATGTACATAGATGCACATATATATTACAAAAATACCATAACTGTCATGTAACCGTATAATAGTTAGGTTAAATAACAAACTATGATTTCTTTTAACATCCCCCTTTAATCATAAGTTTGTTAGTGCCTAAAAAACTGATACTTCTTGACAATCAACAATGTGTCAAGTAAATTCAGAGAGTACAAAACTCAAGAAGGTCAACTACAAATGGATGAAAATCTCTCTGAAACAAAATCTAGCAAAATATGAAGACTTCTACTAAGTTGCATGGTTTCAAGTTGACCATAAACTATCCCAATAGAGAAACAATTGTATATGTTCTCTGAAAATGTAAACAAGCAAAACTTTATGTCTTCTACTTGATTGGTGGTTTTTGGATGACCATAAACCATATCAACAACAACGAGGTGGTTTTAGGATTACCATAAACCATATCAACTAGAAGCTTGAATGACTTCTGTTGAAGACAGAAATTGTACCAAGAACCACGAAAAGATGGTTTAAAGATTACCAAAAACTTTCAATAAAACAAGTAGACTCTCATGTGTTCTACTCGATTGATGGTTCTGGAAACTTGACTTTTACTCTGTCTTCAAAATTCAGGAACAAGGTTGCATACTTGATTCCCATTTGTTCACAAGCTCACAAAAACTTGGAACATGACTTCAATCTGTATATATTATTCCCCCCTATCAGTGACAAGTCCCTGTATCATCAAATCCTGAATCAAAACACTTTTGTCCATTTGCAATAGTAAGATCACCAACCAAACAGGTTTGTACTTGTGTATGGATCTGATTGTAAGAACATTCCAACAACTTGGCTTCCAGTAACCAACGCCAAGTACATAACCAACCAAAATGCACCTTTTTTCTTCTTAATTTTTGGTTGCTTCCAACACTTATCTGAAACATGATTATTCTTCCCACAAAATTTGCATGGATGAAGATCAAAACACTGGAATTCCTTATGTCCAACTCAATGACAATGTTGGCACTATTCAGGTTCATTTTTCAACAAATCATCATCATAATCAAAACCTGTATCATCATCTATATCAACATTTGCATTAGCACGCCGATCATCATCTTGTTCCTATACCTATTCTATATCATCATGTACATGTACCATATCATCATCATTAAATAGAAACCCACCAATCCCAAACTTGATTGGTTTGGAATAATTAGGTATATGAAAAAACTCCTCATCATCAGCCTTTTCAAATCCTATACCATCTATGTTACATTTAAACTCAATTTCTTCCCAAGGACGAACAAAATTATGTTGATCCACTTTATCCTCTTTATTGTCAATGTCATCAGTTGAAACTATATTGAACTGGTGCTCACAATCAACATGTACATGCTTGTTGTTTGAATACTTACTGACATCATTTTCATCTAATTTACTATCAAACAATGGATTATCCTGAAAGAGAATGAAATTAGGCTTTTGATGTCGCTCATATGTTAACAAGTTATTTTGAACTTTTAGCATGCCCACCTTTCTGTGCATGACTTGAAGACAAGTAAGTACATACATAATTGTTCCTTTGTTGAGTGAAATTGTGGATCCTGGAGTTATGTTGATTAATGTATGGAGCAGATGAAACATATCTTCAATTTTCGCCATTCTATTAAAGATATGTACCATTTCAAGTTGCTTATGCTTTTGTGGCCTTTGAGAAAATGAGAATGCTTAAGTGTGTTTTAAAAAACAAGTCAAAAGACCACTAGAAAGAACTAGAAAGTCCAAAGTTCCCCTTATAAAAAAAAATTGTAAATATTTAACCACCCTCCTTTACAAAGACTTAATGTAAATAAGAACTATATTAGTGCCTTATAACTCCTCTTTATAAAGTCCAAATATTAAATTTTGTACATGAAATTTCCTCCCGGTCAACATTCATCAATTTAGTGTTAAACATCATATATATGAATCTTGTACTCTCCCTTCACCAGAATGTTTCCTCACAAATTGTGAATTTTTCATTCTTGGGGCAATCTTAACCAGGGATCGACTTCGCTTTCATGGCTTTTATTCATGCAAAACTTGCAAGTGAATCTACATGGCTTCAAATTTCAATCTTGACAAAATCAATCCTTTTTTAGGCGTAACCGTAATTCTCTTTATATATAAAACCCTTTTACAATATGTTATGGAAATTTCTTTATAAATTTATCCTTCCAAAACTTGTCTTTTACCATTCCGCAAGCTTATAATTTTATTTAAAACCCTTTCAAAAAAAAAAATAGTTATTTGCCTTTCTCCAAAAGTTAAAAATGTTTTTACTCACTGCAAAAATTTACCATTACTCAGGAGCACAAGAATTTCTTCAATAACTTCTAACACCAGATCTCATATTTTTTTTATTCTAATCAAATAAACAGTTCTCTAACTTTTAACTAATTAAAAAGATATATGTAAAATCCTTACTCCTGAGGTTCCACAGCTTTCTCCACATAATTTCCTTGTATTATATTAGGTGGATTGCTCCACCACCTTTAAAAATGAATCAACACCCTGAAATGACATCTCCTTCATTCCTCTCTGAAGTGCACTCCAAGTAGGAATCTTTGGACAACATTCTTCTTCACGTGCTCGAGGCCATCCTCATATTTTTATTTGTTGATTATATGGCACACCTCCATGCTATCTTTCTCGTTATTGTTTGCATGCATGCATTACAATCCAATAGCTGCTCAAGATCAACATTTGAAACTTTAACCACTATGATATTTCTACTCTCCTAGACTCACAGATATTCATGTGCTCTGATACCACTGTTAGACAACATATCATGAACAATAGATGAAGAAGATAACTAAGACAGGAAGAAAAATAATGGTAGAAAAGGCATCATATTAATGAGCTATTAAGCTTTCTTGGATATGTACATAGATGCGCACATATATTACAAAAAGACCATAACTATCATGTAACTGTATAACAGTTAGGTTAACTAACAAACTATGATTAGTTTGTAACATTCTATTCCAGAGTTCTTCCTATTGCTTTATGTTTAAATATGGCACGAGTGAAGGCATTAAAAATCGAGCTGAAATATATGCGTTATGGATTCTTTTGAAATGCGCCACTGAGAAAGGTATTTATGTTATACAAATCTTTGATAATTGTAAATTACTTCTGGATTGGTGCAACAACAAATGCATTATCTCAAATCTAATCATCGCTCTTATGTTAGACAAGATGAAGCAATTTTCCACTCCATATCATTCAATCACATTGGCATTAAACACAAAAGCATATGCATCATCAAAAGAAGCATTGTCTTTACGACAAGGTACCCTTCATATTCAAGAACAAAAGGGTGATGAAATATTTCCAATGGTGGAATGGATGTTAATATAACAATCTGGGGAACGTCAAATTGTAGCAGGTCTTATTAGTTTTGTTTGACAGCGCTGTAAAGGGGCTCTGAAAATTAGTATACTCTGGAATGATGGTTTTTGATAGGAGATATATATATATATATATATATATATATATATATATATATATATATATATATATATTCTGACAAAATTTCATATTTTAAAAAATAATTAATAAATAAAAAATCATCTTCAATTAAGCTTCTAATTTTTTTAATTGATGGGATATGTAAATAAATAAATAAATTTAATGTTAAAATTTCGAATGAAATGTCATTCAATTTGATTTGTTTTTTTAGATATGATAATGAAAATTATTAGCATTACTTATACTAACCCATGAAATTTAATATGATAATTTAAGTTTAATAATAATAAAGTTTAACATTATAAATAGCCTGAGGGTAGATTGCGGGAGCTCCAAGTACCGCGACTGAATTCAGCTTTGAGGATAGGGTTTCTACGATGGCATCAGATGGTGAAGAGAGTCGCCTCCAGATCCAGACGAAGAGGCCTTTAGGAATTTGATTGCTTCAACGTAGAAAACTAGAATTAGGTCGGAATCCTCTTGATTCATCAAAAAATTGGGCATCCTTCATATTTCTTTACCTTCCACAACAACCAAACAAAGGCTTTGGTGATGTCTTAGTGAGGGTTAACCAAATAATTCACTGGCATCTAGCCTTCTCCTAGATCTATGGATATTTGGCTTTGGAAAAATTGGGAACCACTTATCAATGGCAGAATGACTCACTATTTTTGTGGCAGGGGTTTCTATGCTTTCATGATTGAGTTTAAAGAGGATAGAGATTTAATTTTTAGAAGATCATATTTATTCAGCAACAAAGGCATGTATCTTAACAGATGGACTCCTAATTTTGATCCAAAATCATACATTCCATCTATTGCTCCAGTTTGGGTAAGAATGTCACATCTTCCTCTTCATTGTTGGGGAGATAACTCTCTAAGAGATATTGGAAACAAGTTAAGGAAATTTATTGATAAAGAAGAACCTAAGCAAGGAATGTTTCAGTGTGCAAGAATTTGTGTTGAGGTAGGTTTGGAGAAGGGATTACCAGAAGCAATTCATCTTGTTTTGGATAACTGCATACATTTTTAGCAATTAGAATATGAACATATACCTTTTAATTGTAAATCATGTCATACATACGGTCATTTTTCAAAATACAACAAGAAGGTAGGAAATGTAATCTATGATCCCCATAAACAAGATGAAAACTAGAAAACAATGAGCAAGAAAGCTAATCATGCTACAACAACAAGTGCAAAAGACATCCCATCGTCTTTGGTCATAATCACTGGGAATCCAGTAATCATTGAGAACAGGTTTGAAGCTCTAAATCAAGAAATTCATCGTTGTTCTGATGACGATATTGCTTTGCATGTGGAGCAGCCTGGGATTTCCTTTTCCTTAAGTCAATCTGAGAATCGACTGGAAGCCATAAACCAAGAATCCCCCTCGTAGCTTCATTGAGGTTGTGGCTCCTCAGGTGAAAGAACGAATGTCATCCTTCCCCACAAGACTGTCATCTATCATGTATGGAATTAATTTACCCATTCTTGAAGGAAGAAAAGAAGAAAATACGGTGGACCTATTTGAGGAAGGCAAAGGAAGTCAGGAAACACTGACTATATTAGTAGGGTTCATGGTTACTAAAAAGCAAGCAAAGCAGGCCTTAACAAAAGAAGATCGAGAAGGAGTTAAGGATGAAGAAAAATCCACACAGAAAGGAAGAAAGCTAGGAAAAGAAGTTTGTGGGGAAGTAAAAAAAAAGGAAAAAATGTTCGGGCTTCAGTCAACATTGGATCGATCATTGATCTGTATAAATAAGACTAAAGGAGCGGTAAATCTGGTTACTCCAAGTTCAAAAAAGGGAGGATCCGCCAAGTCTAAAGATGGAGGTCCTCCCAAGCCAATCATTAAGTAATGCATATAGTCTCTTGGATCTGCAAAGGGATGGGAAGTAGAGGTAAAGAGGAAGTTCTCAAGCAATTGTTAAAGATGGAGAATTTGTCAATCCTTCTACTCCAAGAAACTAAACTCCCAAGAAAGGTTATGCAAAATAAGGGGTATTTTTTATGGCAAATCTTTACAGGTAACCTGTATCTCTTATAAAATTCTATTATTCAGGAACTTCGATTATTCTTTATTCTGCGGAATGGGTAGTATTCATTGGGTAACTCGTCTTTATAGCACTGTTGTTGAAATTGTTGTTTGCACTACTCTATGTCTATTTGATTGTAATGTTGATGAGGTCAATAATATAGAGGAATCCAAATGTGTAGGTTTTCATGGTTATACCTTGGCTTTGGAGATAAATGTTGACAAGTAGTGGAATAAGTATCATAAGGATCTGAGAAATGGTAGAAGTTAGTGTTTAATCATTGAAATGGACTCTATCGTTCCCAGCATTACTCTCTATCATTTGAATAGGTTTGGGATATGTGGTGGCACTTCTTCAAAGGTTTTATGTGGCTCTTATAAAAAGTCTTTTAAGAGATTTTTTTTCTGGTCCTGCAAAATGGATAGTAATTCTAGGTTAACATGTCCTTATAGCATTGTGGTTGAAACCCCTATTGTTTGTAATACTCTAATTGAGTGTAATTATGCTTGTAATGTGGCAAGTAAGAGAGTCATCATCAGGTATTCCAGTTTTCATACTTATACCTTGGCTCTGGAGGTGATACATGTCATGCAGTGGAAGAAGTATTACAAGGAAGCCAGATTTAGAGAACATCAATCCAAACACATCAACATAATTAATTTTGATTGCTTCGTAGTGCAAATTACTTTTAGATATCTGGCAGGTGGATTCCTCATTCTTTAATAGATGAGATCAGGTCTGTAGTTAATGATTTCTTCAACCTTCCATTGGAAGAAAAGCAGAAGTTTGCTCTGCAAGAAGGAGATCCTCAAGGCTATGGTCAGATGTTCGTGACAGCTGAGGATCAAACGTTGCACTGGGTTGACTTACTTGCTTTGTCACTCAAGCCCAACTTGATTAAAAATCTCGCCCTCTGGCCTACCGTCCCCACAAATTTCAGGTGACCAGACTGTATTGTACTGTGATTATGTATTGAAAATTTCAGATAAATGTATTGATGATAGTGGGTATTGTTGAAGACTGTCTTCTGGATCTATAAAATTTGATTCTTATGATTAAAATGTTGAGAAAGAAGCACGTTTTAGGTCACCGTAATTTTTACAAGTTAGAAAATCATGGAATTTAGAATTGTACTAAAGATTAGGAAATTGCGATGAATGTAGGTATAAGCAGGGCACTCTAAAAAATCCTTTCTTCTCATGATGTTTTAAGAATTTTCCAATGCTCTGTTTCATTAAAGCTCATGGAAATTCCTTCTTGTACAAAATGTTATAATCGAATTAGAAGTCTATCATTTTACAATTCATTTTAAGAATTGTCCAATACTGTGTTTCGTTAAAGCTCATAAGAATTCGTTCTTATACAAAATGTTATGATCTAATTAGAAGTCTATCACTTTACAATTCAAATGAGATAATTGGTAGAATCAGAAATCTGGTCACTCTACAAATCATCAACAACTTTAAACGACTTAATTGGTTGAATTAGAAGTGTGATTTTATAATTGAAACTAGATAATTGGTAAAATTGGAAGTATCGTTACTTTACAGATCATCAATAACTTTCTCAAGTTGTTCTCTCATGGTTAAGGGTGGGAGCCAGCCATGTTTTGGGGGAATCATCAATAACTTTTGTCATCGTTGAGAATGAGAGCCTCCTAACTTCTGTCATTGTTGAGAATGAGAGCCAGCGATGGATCTTATGACTGTTTCAAGTCTTATGACTATTCCAAGGTTTAATTCCCTGCGGAGAGGGTTCACAGCCTTTCAACACCTTAAGTCGAATCTGGTTCTACCTATCCACAGTTCAAGTCAAGGACAGGCGAGCCTAGAGTTTATGGTGGAGGATGTTTTGTCAATGGAAAACCTTCGACATAGCAAGTCCAGCAAAGCCTGTTGACTTTAAAGTCTTCCAACGGCGATTCCATGTAGTTTCCGTTGCCCTATGTCTAGAAGAGATGTGGTAGCATGGAATGCAATGATTACAGGGTGCGTCCACATGGTTGAAGCAAAAGAAATACGGCCCTAATGGTTGAAGTTGTGCATGAACACTAAAACCCACAGGAGAGTAATGACCACGCTGTGTAATAACCACTACGGGAAAACCATTGGAATGTTAAACTAGTCCCTACAAACTCCAGTATAAATGAAAGGCGAGATTCATTGTTTTGTCGTGAGAAAAAGGGGAAGAAAATTGCGATGAAGCTGGAAGTTAAGTCCGATTTCGGGAGGCATAAGAGAGAAGATCAGAATGCTGAGGATGATCTGATTTGGGGATAGTCAAGAGAATTACATGAATTTATGGTTGATTTTGGTAAATCTTGAAGGAGCACCTATAGATGCAAAAAGAGGATATTGCTAGTGTTAAAGGTGAGGAAGATAGACTCGAGGACAGGAGCAGAAGACAAACATTCTATGTTCATATAGTTGCAGCAAAAGACTTTGTGTGAATCGGGGGAAGCTTGCAGCAGACAGATCACACCCACAGTAAGCATCGATTTCGGTTCAAACCCTACAATTACAGTAAAAGCTAATAAACCAAGAAACCCGAGCATATTAAATGGTTAGTTACAAAACTGAAACCGGTAGAGGTTAGAGTTACAGTCATTGATGAGGTTAGTTCAGCCGTTGAGGAGACTCCAGTTGCGAACTTCATGAACTTAGAGCCATGAGCTTCATCCGTGATCGTCAAAGTTACAGTAAAGGCTAAAATAGAGCATAAAACGGAGCCATGAAGGGGGAGGGGCCGCTGCAGAGCATATTTTTTTGAGCCGGCGAAGGGGAAAAGAGCTCCCGAATTTTTTTTAAAATCTCCGACCCGGGGACCACTGTGGCCGTGGGCCCAGTCAATGGAGTCAAGAGCTTCTCTCCTGAACGTACAAACAAGATAAGCTCAGCCATACGTGAGATCTACGAGTTTGACCGAAAGTTCATTCCTTCAATTTGGAATATGACAAGAATTCATCCCACATAGATATGCTTAAGGGTCAGTGCAAGCTAATGAGGGTCACTTTTGGCACGTTAGATGCAATAGAAAACTGAAAAAGCAGGCATCCCTCAACTTACTTGGATTTTTTGATTTACTTATGGAAAATATCTTGCATTGAGTAAAAAAGATGAAATGTAGGAAATTGAATCACGTTTCTGAATATATAACTTTTATGTATTGAAAATTTGCATAGCTATGTCAAGTTTCAGTTTTCCTAACAGACACTTTTTATTTTTCAGGCAAATGATAAGGTATATGTTTTTGTGGGTAGAGCCTTTGAGGGCCTAAATGATGGAATCAAGCTACAAAAATCGGCATGCATGTAGAGAACACATAGCACTTGTGCGCCATTATTTTTCGAAAATTAAATTAGTAATTTTATAATTTTTTTATAATTGTCTAAGTGATCAAACCTCAAAAATAGTACATCTTTTGTGGGTAGAGCCTTTGAAGGTCTTAATGCAAAAATCTTGAAATGGGTTTTTCATAGAACGTGGAGGTTAGTGTCCTCTTGTGCACCATACAATTTTTTTTTGAAATGATTGAGAATTGAAAAAGTTATGGAAGAAACACTAACAATGTGTTTCACGAGTTAAGGAGGTAGGACAGAAAAGAAATTGAAAGAAAATAGGAAAAATTAATATTTCAAAATAAAAGTTACATATTTGGAATCTGCAGAAAAAATGCTATTTGTGTCTAAGATTTCGTCAAAAATAACTCTGTGTAGCATATTGTAACGAGTGGCTAAGCACAGGCTTCTCCAGAAACTGGAAGAAATACCCAATTAGCTTTGGTTTTTCATTAACATAGCACAGGTTTGGAATTACCGAAGCAAACTCCAAAGCATACACATAGGATTATTGTTGACATGTGAGCATGTGACTCGGCCTGTTTAAATTCAAAAATATTGCCGCGCTTTTAGATTTAAATAACGCGTACGCGTTATATAACTAAATAACGCGTGCGCGTTATATCAATAATTAACGCGTACGCGTTATATAACTACATAACAAGTACGCGTTATATAGTTACAAAACGCGCTCGCGTTATTCAAATCATAAAATACATGTTTAATACTTGAGAAAGAGGGGGTGTAGAAGTCAAGGGAAATTTTGTTTAATATTTGAGAAGGGGTGGGGAAGGGTCAAGGGAATCTATGGTTAATATTTAATAGGGGTGGGAAAGGGTCAAGGGCTTAGAAGGATGTTGGAAGCTTGAGTGGGGAGAGATGAAGGGAATGAGAACATGATGGGCTACAGGGGGTGAAGGGAAGTGGAGCTTGAGAGCACTATTAGGAGTAGAATAGGTTCTGAAGAGGTATAGGGTTAGAAGTTGAAAGTGAGACTTGAGTGACAAGGGGGATGTGAGAGAGAAATAAAGAATACAAGGGGGGGAGAGACATAGAGCGAGGGAGGGAGAGGGACAATGGGGAGGAAGGGATTTGGAGGGAGTGAGAGATAGATGGGGATAGAACGAAATAAGAGATAGGAAGGGAGGGACAGAAAGTGTTGGTGGGAGACATGCAGAGAGTGGTGGCGATGGAGAGAGAGGGAGTGATGGAGAGATTGGGATAGGTTGAGGGAAAGATGAGGGAGGGATAGAAGGTGAGAGACAGGCGATGAGAGAGGGAGGGAGAGAAGGTAGGGTGAGGGATGGAGGGAGAAAGTTGGAGATAGATATGGATGGAGGGGGTATGGGTTTGAGAATGGAAAGTGACATAATGTGTGTGTATGTGTGTGTGTTTGAGAGAGAGAGAGAGACAGAGAGAGAGACAGAGAGAGAGAGAGAGAGAGAGAGATTGATGGTTGGGGAGAGAGAGACTAGAGGGAGTTGTGAGCATCATATTCTCCATCAGCATCATATTCTTCATCATCATCATCTTCATGACCATCATCGTCATCATCAACATCTTCATCATCATCACCATCATCATCATCATCATCATATTCCTCATCAAATCAAAATCTCCATCATCATTATCATCATCATGATCATCATCTAAACATCACCATCACCATCATCATCAACATCTTCATCATCATCACCATCACCATCATCATCAAAATCTTCATCGTCATCACCATCACCATCACCATATTCATCATCATTGTCATCTCTAGGTTCCCCATCAACATCAACATCTCCATCATCATCATCTTCTTCATCATCATCATCTTCATCACCATCATCATCATCATCAACATCTTCATCATCATCACCATCATCATCATCATCATTATCTTCCTTGAATCAGATCAACATATCCATCATGTCACCATCATCTTCTGAACATCATCATCTAAACATCACCATCACCATCACCATCATCATCATCATCTTCATCATCATTACCATCACCATCATCATCAACATCTTCATTGTCATCACCATCATCATCATCATCATCATTGGCATTTGTAGGTTCCTCATCAACATCTCCATCATTATCATCTTCTCCATCATCATCATCTTCATCACCATCATCATCAGCATCAACATCTTCATCATCATCACCATAATCATCATCTTCATCGTCATCAGGTCAACATCTCCATCATCATCATCTTCTTCATCATCTTCACCATCATCATCATCATCATCATCTTCATCGCCATCTCCATCATCTCCATCATCTCCATCATCATCACCATCACCATCATCATCATCTTCATGACCATAAACATCTTCATCATCATTGTCATCTCCCCCTTCCTCATCAACATCTCCATCATCATCATCATCATCATCATCATCACCATCTGAACATCACCATCACCATCATCGTCAACATCTTCATCATCATCATCATCATCATCAGCATCATCATCAGCATCAGCATCATCATCAAAATCTTCATCGTCATCACCATCACCATCTTCATCATCATTGTCATCTCTAGGTTCCCTATCAACACATCTCCATCATCGTCATCTTCTTCATCATCATCATCTTCATCACCATCATCATCGTCATCTTCTTCATCATCATCATCTTCATCACCATCATCATCGTCATCAACATCTTCATCATCATCACCACCATCATCATCATCATCTTCCTCATCAGATCAACATCTCCATCATGTCACCATCATCTTCATCTTCATCATCATCATCATCATCAACATCATCATTACCAACACCATCATCATCAACATCTTCATCGTCATCACCATCATCATTGGCATCTGTAGGTTCCTCATCAACATCTCCATCATCGTCATCATTGGCATCTACAGGTTCCTCATCAACATATCCATCATCGTCATTTTCTCCATCATCATCACCATCATCACCATCATGATCTTCTGAACATCATCATGATCATCATCTAAACATCACCATCACCATCATCGTCAACATCTTCATCATCATCGCCATCAGCATCATCATCAAAATCTTCATCGTCATCACCGTCACCATCTTCATCATCATTGTCATCTCTAGGTTCCCCATCAACACATCTCCATCATCATCATCTTCTTCATCATCATCATCTTCATCACCATCATCATCGTCATCAACATCTTCATCATCATCACCATCATCATCATCATCATCTTCCTCATCAGATCAACATCTCCATCATGTCACCATCATCTTCGTCATCATCATCATCATCATCATTACCAGCACCATCATCATCAACATCTTCATCGTCATCACCATCATCATTGGCATCTGTAGGTTCCTCATCAACATCTCCATCATCATCATCATTGGCATCTGCAGGTTCCTCATCAACATATCCATCATTGTCATTTTCTCCATCATCATCACCATCATCACCATCATGATCTTCTGAACATCATCATGATCATCATCTCAACATCACCATCACCATCATCGTCAACATCTTCATCATCATCGCCATCAGCATCATCATCAAAATCTTCATCGTCATCACCATCACCATCACCATCACCATCACCATCTTCATCATCATTGTCATCTCTAGGTTCCCCATCAACACAACATCTCCATCATCATCATCTTCATCATCATCATCATCTTCATCTCCATCATCGTCCTCATCAACATGATCTTCATCATCATCACCATCATCACCATCATCATCATCATCTTCCTCATCAGATCAACATCTCCATCATGTCACCATCATCTTCATCACCATCATCATCACCATCATCATCAACATCAACATCTTCATCATCATCACCATCATCTTCATCAACATTATCATCTTTATCATCTTCATCTGCATCATGATCATCTTCATTGTCATCACCCTCCTCCTCCTCATCATCTTTATCATCTTCATCTACATCATGATCATCTTCATTGTCATCACCCTCCTCCTCCTCATCATCTTGTGCACTTATGCACTTAGGGATTAATATTTAGAAGAGGGTCTAAAGGCCTTTATGGGGGAGGGGCTCTAGGAACAAGGTAAGACAGAGAGGGCAGGGGGGAGGGATAAAGGCGTAGAGGGTTAGTGATTAAGGGAGAAGAAGGGAGAGAGTGCTATAGGGAGGGATAATGACGAAGATAAAGAGAAGGTGGAGAGATGGAGAGTGGGGTGGTAGAGACATGGCTGAAGGGAGAGAAAGAAACATGAAAGAAACATGTAGGGAGAATGAGGGACACATATTTAGAAAGAGATAGGGGGTATCTAGGGATTATTGGGAGAGAGCTAGGGGGTATTAAACCATACAAAACATTTGTTTTGTATGCAATCATATAAATTATTAGTTTTCTTTGATTTTGTTCGTTGCCCTAGCCGTGCACCTAACCTATTTATTGTGCTTGACTATATCGCGTTCGCGTTTTTTAACTACATATCGCGCACGCGTTTTATATTTATAAAACGCGTACGCGTTTTGGAACTCCAGAAATAATGGACTGTTGCTGTCCGAGAGCAACTTCACTCTGTCCGAACGAAAGCAACAATCCCGCGATTTTTCAAACAGCACGAGCCCGCGTCTGAAAATTTTCACATTCTACACCAACTCCATCATTTTTTTTTATGCAGGTGCAGCATTGAGGACATCTTTCATGGTTGCTCACTGTGGTGTTGGGTTATATGGCCATATTTGAAGAAAATAATTAGCAAGCTTGAAGAATCTCCAATTGAAGAACACCAAAGATAAGGCCTTTGAAAGATTCATTTTGCCTATATTTGAGGAGCACACAAGGTAAGATATCAAGCTTCAAGACCAACAAGGAAGAACTTCCATTTGCTTATTATTGAAGAGCTTGTAATTGAGGAGCAACAAAAACAAACTATATTGAATTGATCATTGTGGTGATGGGGAATGCACGTAACCGAGTAAACAAATCCACAAGGAAGAAGAGACCTCAAGAAGTCATTGAAGAAGAGAAAGAAAAGAAAAGAATATACATGATGAATCGGAGGCTTTCTTTGGAAACTAATCCAAATCCAATTGTAGAGGATACCATGGTTCATCCTATTAATCCACGACAAGAGGGACCTTCAATTTCCACAATAGTTGTTGAACAAGCACCCCATGGAAGTAATCAAGAAGCAAAACGTAGGTGCTCATTAGGGGATGTTTCAATTCCCACTTCAAGTCAAAGTGATAAGTTACCATCTCAAGATGAAGCTCACGAAGAAACACACAATTTGCTATCCGGATGTGGTTATACAAGCGATGAAGTCAGAGAGGCGTTGGACATTTTTCCTACTGTTGAAGAAGAGAATGTTATCCACACCATCGATGAGGATGTTGGACTTCCACAAGGGGATGTTGGACTTCCACAGACCATGGATGAGGATGTTGGACTTCCACCATCCAACTACCAGGAAGAGAATGAAGGACACCAAGCTACTACTGAAACGCCAGAGCGTCTTGGTGATGCGCTACATGGTACAATTCCAACCCCCTTACCTCCATTAGCAAGCACACGTCGAAGAACTCCGAAGCGTATACAAGTTGATGAAAGACTTATGAATTCCATTGAAGGTACGCTATCTAAACGTAGTATTGCTTATCAAACTCAACAGATACTTGATAAATATTTTGTTTCTAAATGTGATGGAGATAAATGTAGATTATTTTTATCATTGTTAAAATCTAGGAGCATGAATGTTGTTAGGAAAAAGTTAGGGATAAAGATGATAAAGAATTCTGAACCAAGTTCTCATATAGTTAAAAGCCTAGTAGATGCATTTGGTAAAATTGGTAAGAACACACGTTCAAAGGACCGCAATGCTGCTCGTCGTGTGTTGTCACAATCAATTGCAGATAAGAACACCAGGGCCCTTCGTATTCTCAGGCCTACATCGAAACTAGTTAATTTGAATGTAAAAACCCTCCGTAGGTATTCTATTAGAAGAGAACATCTTGACACAACCGATCAGACAGATTTTTGGGCCTTTGTTGGTCGGTTGCCACGTCGTGACATGAAGCTAGTTGATGCAGTAAAGGGACTAGTGCATAGTTTTTGGCATGATCACACAAGGCCTTCTTCAAACCGAAAGGATGTACTAAAACTAAGAAGGGGTTCAAAGGATCGTGAGCCACATACTAAGCATCTTCTTGATATAACACAGACAGAGCTTTACGAAAAATTTAAGATTGAGCATAGACAATTGAACTTGGGGCAAAGATCTTTTGAGAAATGTAAGCCATGGTATGTTAGAATAAATACTCTTCGTAACACTTGTTGTTGTAGATACCATGTAGAATATGAATATTACTATGAAACATTTTTGTACATTCGTCGTGTGTTGCATACTAACATTGTGCAGGATTGCTCCATGACAATACCACCGACTTCATCAAGAGAATTCATTCATAGCATCATGTGCAATAGGCCCGAGGGGCAAACATACTATGCAAAATCTTGTTTGGATGGAACATGCTCCAACTGTGCTGGAATGGCATTATTGAGCCAATGTATGCACGAGAATGGAGACAGTGAATTTGGGAAAATGGTTACAGACATGAAAAGTTTCAAATATATCAACTATGAAATAGTCCCAGGGAAAGAAAGCAAAAAAATACAATTGGTGACATCTCAGGTATGCATTTATATCTATAAAATTATGTTGTAACGGTTACATTTCAATCCTTACTTACAACAAAAAACTGACATTGAGATCATTTTGTGTCACCAGGTACAAGTTAGTGACTTCATCAAGGAATTTATTGAAAAGACACATCAATATGTTCAGCATGTCCACGTGGCACGATGGCAGGATGAGAAGTTTAGAATATGCAGAGATACATTTCCCCTTGGTACTATACTTTCAGTTGTTGATTTTGCCGAGAACTACACTCTGCAACCTCAAAATGAGATCCAAAGTCAGTATTATCACTCTGAGCAGGTTTCCTTGATGGTCCATATCACATACAGGCATGGCCCAAATAGCACTGAAGAGCAAAGAGAAATTCTGAAGGAATATCACTTCTACATAAGTGATGATAGGTGCCACGACTTCCACTATGTACGTCATTGCTTCATCATGTTCTATGATCACTTGAAGGGAAGGAACATACAGATGGACCGACACTGGATTTGGTCTGATGGGTGTGCTGGTCAGTTCAAAAATGCACGCATATTTCAGTGGTTGTGTTCATTGCATAAAAACTACAAAGTGCCACATATGTGGAACTATTTTGAGACTGGGCATGGTAAAGGAGAGCATGATGGAGCCGGAGCATGTGTCAAAACAGCCCTACGAAGAGAGGAATTGAAAGTATCTACAGAATCTACTATTCTAAATGCTCAATCTATAGTCAGGTGGTGCACGTCAGTAATGGGAGAGGAATCAACTATGCGAGTAGAATCCACAAGAAAGAGACATGTGGAGAGATTTTTTTGGGAGGTGGTAGACATAGATCGTTCACATGCATGGGAATGCAAGACTGTGCCTGGGACTCGTGGCTTTCATTCGGTTCGAAGCTCTGATAACCCAGTATTTGAAATTTGGACCAGAAAGCTTGCTTGTTTTTGCCCGCCTTGTTGTGATGGTGACTGGGATGGGTGTGAATCATTGGATTGGGTTGATGGATGGGATCGCATATCACTTCCACTTGATCAGCGTGCAATTGTTGAGTTAACTCCGTTGGAAGAAGACCAATCATCTATTTCTGCAGATTTTGATCATGTATCAGACCTTGTACAACCCGGTATGATGCATTTCCTTAACATTTTTTGTTTGTTTACGTAGTCTTCAAATGCACATTAATGGACTTGTATCGCACTCTAAATATTTTGATCATATACCTACAATCATATAATGCAGGGCACATATACGCAGTGGTTGCCTCAAAAGATACTGAATGGGGTGATGAATACTGGTTGGCACGCTGTATAGATGGAAAGCAAACCCTCATTGTGTCCATGACTGACGATGAAAACAACCACTTTCCAACTGGTTCTATGGTTGTTAAAGGTGAATACTTGACACGGGACAACAATGGAAGAAAGAAGGGTGGATATGTTTACAGGGATTACAAACCAGGTGCAAGTGTATATCACTTTACCAACTTAATCATTGGCACAAACCTTCAGGTACGAACAATGCCTAGTCGAAATACATCGAAGGTACGCTACTTCTTACCGGATACAGAGCACGAGAGACTAATGGAGACCATCAGTATAAGAGATGATCCGGAGGGCTTGGTTGTATGATAATAGGTGGGATCTAGCATGATGAGGTACGTTACATACTTTTAATACTATACTATTTTCACTATTTGTAATTGAATATTGATATATGTTCAATTTTCACATGTATTTTTCATATGAATATGTCAATTTTGCGTTCTTGATATGCCAAATTTACAAGAGATGGATTAAAATTATATTATGTTCATATGATCAGTAAACCATATATTAATCATGTTTGAGAGGTTGCTTAGCTAACTTTAAGGGCATTTAAGCTCTATGTTAAGCCCAACTAAATCCTTATGAATCACTAGACAATCGAATTGGTTCCTTGAGTAATTCAACTATGAAAGTCTCTCTTAATCTAGCGACAACCACCTTTTACCCATTTCTATAGAATTTATCTTCTTTAATAATTTTCTAATCCAAATTTTAATAGCTATTACATTTTCACTATACAACTATGAAAGTCTCTAGTGACAACCACCTTTTACCCATTTTTATTATACATCTCTAAGTTATCCACACAAAAACACACACATATATATATAATAATTATTGTGTATTCATAGTCAAAACTAAAAAATATATGGATTAAAGTGGATAAACATTAAACTAAACTAAAATTAAACTAAAATTAAACTAAATTAAATTAAACTAAAAAATATATGGATTAAAGTGGATAAACATTAAACTAAAATTATAATAATTGTGTTTTTTAATCCATTTTTTACATATGATCAGTAAACCCTAAAATTATATTATGTTCATCATGTTGGTTATTGGCTTCACCCAACAAAATTAATTCAATTCATGCTCACTATATTAAACAATACACTTATATTAAATTTAATTCATGTCTTGTTAAATATTTCATAATGAATTAGCTAGTTGAGAGCACCACCTTAGACCAAGCCATCATCATCATGGACCTGCAAAACCCTAGTTTCCAAAGTGTCTAGGCAGGTTCGGGCTAGGAACACTAGCCATACCCGCCCGGTGGATGATTTTCCAAAGTTGACCCCTGTGTGCAAAAATTGCACACTCCCACACTGAGCAAAACCCTAGTTTACGAAATGAATGCACAATGAAGCCACTGGGCCATGGGGAGACGAGGGAGAGGGCCCCCTAGAGGTAATCGCACGCCAGGAGACCAACGGAGTCGACGGTTCGTCGGTGCGACGTCCGGTTTCCGAGTTATGTCGAGTTGCAAGTCGCATGAAAATGCCGTTCAGGGACACTTGGTGAATTTCCGTCCGGGAGCCAAAAAGCAAACGGAGCAGGAAGATTGCGTGCCGTTGGCTCCCGCAAGTGTGTGTGGGCAATGCCGACGTGGGAACACTGCCAACACTGGCTCGGGGGAGGTTTTTGCAGAGTTTACCGACCAATGCGAGATTGCATGCAATTACACTGAGCAAAACCCTAGTTTACGAAATGAATGCACAATGAAGCCACTGGGCCATGGGGAGACGAGGGAGAGGGCCCCCTAGAGGTAATCGCACGCCAGGAGACCAACGGAGTCGACGGTTCGTCGGTGCGACGTCCGGTTTCCGAGTTATGTCGAGTTGCAAGTCGCATGAAAATGCCGTTCAGGGACACTTGGTGAATTTCCGTCCGGGAGCCAAAAAGCAAACGGAGCAAGAAGATTGCGTGCCGTTGGCTCCCGCAAGTGTGTGTGGGCAATGCCGACGTGGGAACACTGCCAACACTGGCTCGGGGGAGGTTTTTGCAGAGTTGACCCACCAATGCGAGATTGCATGCAATTACACTGAGCAAAACCCTAGTTTACGAAATGAATGCACAATGAAGCCACTGGGCCATGGGGAGACGAGGGAGAGGGCCCCCTAGAGGTAATCGCACGCCAGGAGACCAACGGAGTCGACGGTTCGTCGGTGCGACGTCCGGTTTCCGAGTTATGTCGAGTTGCAAGTCGCATGAAAATGCCGTTCAGGGACACTTGGTGAATTTCCGTCCGGGAGCCAAAAAGCAAACGGAGCAAGAAGATTGCGTGCCGTTGGCTCCCGCAAGTGTGTGTGGGCAATGCCGACGTGGGAACACTGCCAACACTGGCTCGGGGGAGGTTTTTGCAGAGTTGACCCACCAATGCGAGATTGCATGCAATTACACTGAGCAAAACCCTAGTTTACGAAATGAATGCACAATGAAGCCACTGGGCCATGGGGAGACGAGGGAGAGGGTCCCCTAGAGGTAATCGCACGCCAGGAGACCAACGGAGTCGACGGTTCGTCGGTCCGACGTCCGGTTTCCGAGTTATGTCGAGTTGCAAGTCGCATGAAAATGCCGTTCAGGGACACTTGGTGAATTTCCGTCCGGGAGCCAAAAAGCAAATGGAGCAAGAAGATTGCGTGCCGTTGGCTCCCGCAAGTGTGTGTGGGCAATGCCGACGTGGGAACACTGCCAACACTGGCTCGGGGGAGGTTTTTGCAGAGTTGACCCACCAATGCGAGATTGCATGCAATTACACTGAGCAAAACCCTAGTTTACGAAATGAATGCACAATGAAGCCACTGGGCCATGGGGAGACGAGGGAGAGGGTCCCCTAGAGGTAATCGCACGCCAGGAGACCAACGGAGTCGACGGTTCGTCGGTCCGACGTCCGGTTTCCGAGTTATGTCGAGTTGCAAGTCGCATGAAAATGCCGTTCAGGGACACTTGGTGAATTTCCGCCCATTTTATAATTTAAGCCACTTTTAAATATTTGAACTTCCATATTATTTTTGAAAGAGTATAATATTTCAAAACTCCTAAAGAGACAAAAACACATGATCAAAACTCCTAAGGCTGTAATTTAGAGTAGTAATAATGGGGGGTGATGGAGTTGAATTTGATCCTATGGAAGATAATGATACTAATATTATTGAGAATAAAGGGATAATAGGTTGATCCATGACACCTTTGTTTGCATGGATGAGGATGCACCTATGTATGAGACCTATGATAATATTCATGATGTACATCTTATTGATAAGGCACACAAAGGCCTATACAAGAGATCAAAGATGGGTCACTTTGTCTACTAATTTGATGTTGATAAAATTGAAGGTATTGAATGACATTTCAAACAATGGTATGACAAAGATCCTAATGTATACACAAGGTTAATATATAAGGTGCCCCATAAGGTTCTTTGTCATATCCCTATAATTCTAGGTTTTTGATGATTGTTTAGGTTAAAAAACATAGCACATTATATGGATTATCATGTACAAAGATAAGTGAAGATGGTATTATATGAGTGGCTACAAATGGTTCTCAATTTACGATCATCAAGGAAATATTACCCATTTTTTAAGAAGAACCTCATAATGTTAGACTTTCATTGGTAGTTGATGGCAATGGGTGTGCATGAGTGAGTTCATTGAAACCTTGAAAACATTGTATTGCATTTAGTTTGATTAAATTACACGAGCAAGAACTTTGACATAACTTGTAATGATCATCCAAAATCACAAATTTTAATTAGATACCAATTAGTGCATGCATGTAGTGAATTCGTTGAAACCTTTGAATATAATAGTTTGTTCTTTTGACATAGTGCATTCATGAGTAAAAGATAATCCACACAAATCAACACATTAGAATGACACAAGTACATGTATCCAAAAGTACATATATATCCAAAAGTGCATGTCTCCAAAAGTACATGTATATCCAAAAGTCTCCAAAAGTGCATGTCTCCAAAAATACATGTATATCCAAAAGTATCGAAAAGTACATGTATCCAATGAAGTCAATGTACATGTCTCCAAAAGTACATGCACAATAAAGTCAATGTACATGTCTCCAAAACTGAATGTATCGAAAAGTACATATATATACAAAAGTATCCAAAAGCACATGTGTCCAAAACTATCCAAAAGTATCAAAACTCAAGCTTTCTCTTGTTCTTTCCCGACGTTGATCCTCTAGGCACATCCCTAGGATCAATGTGCATCCCTGGATCCTGCAAATTAAATATCAATTGTTAAATTCAACTAACTATGTACACTAATACATTATCTCAACAATTATCAACTGGTGCATGGAAAGTGCATGAAACACTTGGTCACTGAAGGACATCTCACCTCAACTGACAAAGGAGATTGTGTTGCTTGTGTAGCAGATGGAGCCGTCGGTTGAACATCCAGGATGGTTGAACCAGGGGGGCCAGGCACTGCTCCTGCTGGTGGTGGCTACAATGAAAAAATGTTGAAATAGTTAGAAATGCATGAATAAACAATAGGTCCAACAATAATAAACTATGTAAAGATAATGTTGAAATAGTTACATACCTGTGTGTGATCAGTCGCCACTGCAGATGCGGCACTAACTGCTGCATCAACCATCGATGCAAGGTTCTCAGCAGACAACTCGGGTTCCTGTTGCAGTAAACATGCAATTCAAACATTAACAAAAACGATTTATGCACTGGATTTCAAGTTAAACAACAAATATCATCGAAGGATATACATTACCGTGGTGTGAGTAAGCCCATGGTCGTGGGCAGCTGGAGTCTTTCTCGGAGTAGAACGCCTCACATACACACGACCCTTGTTCACGAATGGCCTGGAGGGAGATGCAAATACAGGCAATGGGCCAGATGTGTCGGATGGTGCCTACAGTCAGCAAGTGTTCATGTAGTTAGACATGCATGATTCAACAAACAAACATGTATTTAAAAAATGTCATTTTTAATTGTTTACCTGGAGCCCAGACGTTTCAGGGGACGGTATGACCATGGGCACTACCTCCACATTACCTTGCCCCTGTGAAGGATCTGCCATCTGCAAGTTTAATAATTGTAAATATTAGACCGTATATAGCATTAATGAACTAAAATGTAAAGTATGTGGAAATTAACAAATTAACAAGTATTAAAAAACTGAAATTTTAAAATGTTTACCTCGGTGTGAGATACGGCAATAGGTGGTATATAAGATGGGCCTGCCGAATGGGTAGCATCATGCCCCCCTGTCGAGTCTGGAACATCCGGCTCTGGGGCGTCACTGCCGGTAATCATCATCAACTGCAAGTTCACAAAATTAATATATTAGCTCAAACTATATATATGTGTACAAAGACGAAAATAAATGAAGAATTTATTACAATTAACCATCAAGATACCTCTCTCAAAAAGCCACTGAAGGCAACATCTGATGCAATACCATAGCAGGGACGACCACATGACGTGCACTCGTGAGGATCAGTACTAGGATGGGGAATAGCTGATGGTCCTCCACTAGTGGATGGTCCTGATGGTCCTGCAGAAGTGGATGGTACTGATGGTCCTGCAGTAGCTGATGGTCCTGCATGGTGACGAGCTGGTGTATGTACCACACCAGGGACAGATGTCCCTTCCTCACCCATATGTTGAACCATCCTGCCATGGCGAAGAACCGTCCGTGCCAAACTCAAAAATGCATCCCGTGTCTGCGGAATAATGCGATGTGCTGGTGGGACATCTGGCCCAGGCAACTGCCTGCGAGGTGCAGGGATAGGGCGATCCTGGTCTCGAAGCCTGGCATTGGGTCGGTTTTGGGGCATCCCCCCACCGATCCCCTGGAACTGTAAGATGTCAAAATAGTTAACGTGTTTATGCAACACGAACTCTGCATACATCTTTCGAAGGAAATATAAGGGAATTTCCCTGTTGTTGTGTGGTGGCATATCAAAAACCATGTACCATCTGTCCATCCAGTTATCAACAAATGGTTGAAACGTGCACCACTCAATGGAGATATGCGGCTTGCTTGCATTAGGGATTTCCCCCGTCCGAGGGTCCCTAAACAATGCAAATACAACCTCTTTGGATATTTTTAGCTTTTTTACTGCATTGTAATCTAGTCCATCAGCATATTGTTGTCTTTTTCTTTCTCTGTAAGATGCAATATCATACAGGACATTCGTAGATTGTGTAATTGTGTCCACAATTGCATCCAAGGTTGATGCAAGTGAACGGCGAATCCTGTCGCCACCACTAAAAGCTTCACTTATGCCCCTCAATTGGGCAAGCTCAATCAATATTTCGGCATTGGCATCCATAGCCGCAACTGCAATAAAGACATTAATACGAAAATCATTAGAAACATATACATGGTATATAATGACGTCTCTTCAAAATTGAACATGTATTAAATCAAACTCACATAAGCAATTTAATGGCATTTACTTACATACATTTAAAACTTAAAATTAAACATTTGACAATTAAAAAGTAAGTTAGTCAGATTGGTAGAGACGAGGAGGAGGAGGATCAAGGCAGTGATGAGTTTGTTGATTCAGGCATGGAGGAGGAGGATCAAGGCAGTGATGAGTTTGCATCTATGTGTCTCAATGTCTCATTGTGTTTTGTGATTGTGAATGACAAATGTGTTGTGATTTGTGAATGATCTAATTTCTATTGAATATTTCATATTTGTAATTGTAAATGTAATTTCTATTGAATATTTGTAATTGTAAATGTTAAATTTTATTGGATGATCTATATGTCTATATTTTTAAATTTTAATATATTTTAAAAATATATTAATTCCGGGGGTCACCGTGTCCTACGTGTCATAATTCCGGGGGTCACCGTGTCTAGTGGGGACCAGGGATCAAATTTGAAGGGTGGGGTCCCATTTCACTATGAAGGGCTATGAGATATTGAACACTATTGAAGGGCTATGAGAAATTTATTAATATTTATTCTATGTGTATATATGGATGTGTTCATGTTGTATGGATTGGATTCTAGGTTAACCGAGGCCTTTTTAGAGCAAAGAATGGGGTAATTACTATTTGGGAACAAGTTTTTTATCAAATGTAAATTGCGGTGATGGAAGATATTGAGGGTGCCACATGTTGTGGAGAAAGTAGTATTGATTCCTATGACGTAATAGGGAGTTCAAAAAGTCTGGTTTCAAGTATTGTCATGCGTAGCTCGATTGATTTTTCTCGCGCTAGGGTTGTAGCAACTGTTATGGCCATTACTGTTAAAAGGATTGATGGGGTGGAATCCCGTGAAACGATGAGTTCTTTTGTTAAGACGTAGATTCAGTGAAATTTGGTGGGAGTCTTATGTTCATTTTATGCACAAAATTCGATTACTTGATTTTGTTGCATTGTTAACTCTCCTCCTAGTCATAGCTACAATCTCTTATATAATTGTGAAGGTTATCAATCCACTCAATATATTAAAGTTGTAGTAGGCCAAAATCATCCACATATTTATTGTACTCACAAATGTTGACATTCCAATTTCTATGTAGAGCGCCCATTAACATTAGATTTTAATAATTTTGTTGATGCCATTAAATGTGTTAAACACGTAAGCGCTCGCTACAAACACGAGAACTTCGAAGCGTTCAAGCCATGGGCTACTCAGTGTAAGCCCGTCCACGTAAGTTCCTCAATGATATTATTAGAGGCCCAATGGTCCATGATCCATGGATGATCGAACACGTGGATATTGGAGAGTAAGCGAGTCCCACTCCCAAGTCACCTAGCTAGTAGCCGCATTCCCAATTTCCCACTAAAAATTGTTGATGGGTGAAATTTGAAGCTACCCTTCTGTTGCAATTTTAAACAGTAGTGGTTAATTTAATTATTGAAGGGCTTACCATGAAATTAAATTTTTTTTGCATGGTAAAATTTGAAGTGGCCTTCTATGACGTGTGGGTAAAATTTGAAGTGGCCTGAAGGCTTCAAATTTGAAGCCTGGTGGGGACACTCGTGTCCCGTGTCCTCGTGTCGGGTGACTTAGAAAGGGGGGAGTTTTAATTTTTTCAATTTTTGGTTTGATTATGAAGTTTTGAGTTTTGTGAAAAGGGTTTCATTTTGAGGTGTGAATTTAATTACAAATTGGGTTATTCCCAATTTGATCAATATTACAAAACTAGGTTAAACAATCAAAAAAATAGTAATTTGGATTAAAAAATCACAAAAAAATGATTTGGGTGAATAAATTACCTGACTAGATGAGAATGCACCGGTGAATTTGTCTCCTCTCCAGCTGAATTGAGCAACACGGATAGTTGAGTGGGCCACAAAGCGTCCTCGTCTAGGGTCAATTTCGCCTCTATTCGCGTTTCTGATGCGTGAGTGTCGCGGGTGGTCGGCAATCGGCCGACTGTGTTTTTAAATTCATTTTTAGTTTTACATATCGCGTACGCGATTTGTAAATACATAACGCGTACGCGTTTGTTAACTACATAACGCGTACGCGATATTGTTACCTAGCCTACATGTCCAATGACATGTTAGGCTCGGGTCTTACCATGGCAGGGGGTAAATATCATAAACGCGTTATGTTTTAGGTATCAGGAACGAGATTTGAAAAAAGTAGCATTGCATCTAAAGTGACCCTCATCTTCTTGCACACACCCTTAATTATCTAGTTGTCCTCATGTTTAATAATTTTGAATCTTCAAACTCATGAACCAGCTCTCATGGCTTCATAACAACAACTACTTCTTTTGTTTTGCGATTGTATCATGTGGGTCACGTTTGGGTCAATTCTATCGAAGTGAATGGCAATAGCCCACCCATGAGCACGGTGCACATGTCCCAACGTCATGGGCTGCGATTATTCCATTCAAAATATGGTACAAGTCTAAAAGTTTGAGGATTTTCATCTTGGCTATTTTTTAATAAATCCGAATTTTTGGTTGAATGTTAAATGGATTCATTGTTTTCGAATAAACCATTAAAGCATTAAATATCTATATTTTACAAGTTTAAAAACTGAATTTTTAATCTTTTTACCTCAAACTGTCTAAATTGTGTAAAATTGCTCCCGCAAAAATCAAAATCAAAATCGTCTAAACTACATGGAATGATATCACAAAAAATCAAAGTCGACGAAAGAAGGCAACAAAATATATAAAAAAAAAACAAAATCATTGAAACTACGCGGAAAATATCACTCAACAAAAACCATACATTTTGTTAGTGGGACCTGATGAGCTCCAGAATGCACTACTCTTTGTCGTCGTACTTGGGATACACCCTTTTCCATGTCCAATGAAATCAATGAAATTATATGGACCACACCATGGATGCACATTCTATGGTAAATTTGATGCAGTGGGATCATCTTGTAATACCCCCAATTCGACCCTTAGGATATAATAGCCTTTAATGTAAATACGTGTACATGTGATGTATGTTTTCCTAGCGTGGAGCTCAAGGCCAAGGCCCCGCTAGTGAAAGCCGAATTTTATTTAAGGGCAAGTATTTGATATTTTGATACCATGTGCTCTTAAGCCATGGAAATTGTAATAGGATGTAAATTAAACATCAGGCAATATAAAATGTCCAAAACTGGCTACGGAGGCAACGAATGAGAAGGGGCCACGTGTATCCACTAGGGAGTGGTGAGGGGGCTATGGGAGTGACCCATAGGTTGCCATTTGTCTTTATGTGAACCCATTGACTTCCTTAGGTGACATTATTGCCAATTGTAAGGAAGTGGTTGAGATTTCAGCCCATGACTTTGATGGAGTATGGGCAGCCCTGAAATTCGTATGGGAAGGCATGGGCTATTTTGACTTGTCCCACAAGTCACTCTACATCTTGGGGGGTTGCTCCATCCTTATCCCCATTCCATTGTGGAAGTATGGGACATCCTTGCCCACCCAAAAACGAGCTCCCAGCAAGGAGAAAACCAGAAATCGCGACTTGAAGGAAACCCACGTTTTGGGAAGCCAAAACGTCCCGATTTGGTATTGGACAGAGAAATCCAATGGGGGATCCATTGGTAGGAACCTTGGGGCGAATTTGGGAGCAATAGCTACCCCAAAAGCCATGGGAAAACCCAGTTTTAATGGCCCAGAAAATCAGTGACGGATTTGGGGTTGTTTGTTTGTGACAGAGTTGTGAGAAATCCAGTTGTGGATGTATGAGCAGAGGATGGGATTGCTGAGTCTAGCTTGAAGAGTATGTGGCTCTGGGATTGAGCTTAGTGGACTAGCATCCTCCTCTGTCTCCTATTACATGCTTGAGAAACCCAACCGTGTGTTGGCTTAGCATGGCTGTTTGAGTGAAACCCTGACTGTGAGTGAGCCATCTAGTTCCTCCTTAGTGGATACACAGCCCAGCTCGGGGGTGATCTCTCAGCTGAAAGAATACAGGCTGGACAGAGATCTATGGTTGGGTGGAACGTTGCTCTCACGTAGCCAGTCGTTTGGACCATTCTAATTCGAGATAAGTATTCTTGATGTTAATTCTATGCCCTGCAAGCATTTTAAATAATGATTGTTGTTTATATGTTGAATGCATGATAAAATTGTGTGCATATGTATTGTTATTTCCGCTGTGTTTATATTGAATGGAATCTGCATACATAAGTTTTAAAAATGTTAGGAATTTATGTGCAAAATATTGGGGCTAAGATTGCCATAAGCCCGGTATGTTGTTAACGTTTCCTTCCTTGTTGTTCTATGGAGAAGGGGACGTTACACATCTTTTGACTAGGGTCCGTAGTGATCACTGTTATTAATATTTTCAATGGATTAATGACCACCCATGACGTTTTGGGAATGTGCACCGTACTCTCATTGGGTTTTTGCCATGGGTTTTACTAAAATTCTCTCCTTCCTCATGCTTTCCTTATATCGGTATCATTTGAATCATGGTATTGGGTGGGTATTCATGCTTTCCTTATATCGGTATCATTTGAATCATGGTAGTGGGTGGGTATTGGCCATGGATTTTATTAAAATTTTCTCTTTGCTCATGTTTATGTTGGCCTTTTTCACAATCATTTTCATTATAGAAGTCATATCTCATAATGTTGTTTACTTAAAATTATAGTTTTGATTCATTAATGTATATTATTTTCAATTTTATATAGATAGGTGTTTTTTATTTTAGAATTTGGGGTGTATTAACACTTATGTTTTTCTTAGATTGCACGAGGATGTGATAAGTGTATTGTCCCGATTGATTCAATTATTTAATAATAAAAAGGGAGATCAACAAGTTTAATAAATATAAAATTAACTAGTAGCTAATGCATGGATAACTAGGTAAGGATAACTAATTTAACTAAAAAAATGTGTAATAGATATCAATTAGCTTTCTATTAAGTTTAGAGTCTATTTAAAGGAGGCTAAGAGGAAAACACAAAATATAATTGAGGAGGCTAAGAAGCACAAATAGATGACAATTGAGGGGGAAAAAGGGAATTGAGAGAAGGAATCTTAAATTTTTACCTCCTCTTATTCATGCTTCTCACTTTTTTATTAATTAGGTTTTCGAAGTAGGTTTAGGTAAATTTTGTGTAAATATTAAAATGATTTCAATAAATATATTACAGATTTAGAGATATATTTTTCATATGTGATATATGAAGATCTACATAAACATCATTCAATCCCAATATTCTGTTTGGTGATCGATGTTGGATTGCAATTCCGTCATCAGTAGTAGAGTGGCGTAACCTATAGTAGTGGTTATCCAATGCATAGATTAGTTGCGGTCAAACTCACATCTATGGCTCACACCTATGGATATGCACGCCCTACTTTCTCTTCTCTTGGCTATTTGTCATTCGTCCGCTTTCTTGATCTTTCTAGGTATGAGCCAGATTCTCAAGAATAAGCAAGCTAAAAGGATCTGTAGGATGTGGAGGTTGAGGTTGGAGTTTTGACATAAACCTATATTTTTGTTTTGTTTTGTTTTTTGTTTATATAAATTAATGTTTTCATTTCTCTAAATTTAAGAGTTTAGCGTTTGGTCTATTTTACTACTATTGATGTAGATATTACCCATAGATATTACCCATTCTCAAGAGAGAGGGACAAAGAGGACATTTATGATTATTCATATGAAAAATAATATAAAAATTAATATGTATATGTATATGTCGAAGTAAGTTCTATTATATAAGATATTTCAAGAGTAAACAATTATGATACTCTTCAACTTCAATGAAAAATCCTACTTCTAATGATTTTGTGTTTTGTGTTGATGCCACGCAACAATGTGTTTTCGTCACATTTTATTTATAGAAGAACTCAACATAATTACTCAAAATACCTTGAAGATCACGATGGAGGCGCATGTTTAATTAAGAGCTCGATAGATTAAAATCTAGAGGTTATAATGATTCGAAGATCTATAATAATAGATCGAAAATAAACTTGATATACCAATTTGTTAGTTGTTAATGTATCAAATTCAAGCACATTTACTAGGCATTGAAGGTGGATTTGTTTAAGAGATTCCAATTAACTCAAATATTTATTGAAGAAGTTTTCGCATTTATATGATTGATATGTGAATTTGATACATTATCTATATTGTTCATTCCGCATAAAGATAGAATTCCATATGCAACGATAATGGTATATACAAATAACAATAAAACAAACCAGAAGACATAATATATTAGTTATATTGATAAAAATTTGAGGATCCGCTTGAACATAGATTTAGATTTATCGAATGAATAATCAGGTTTTGCATAGCTTTGCAGGTAAAATGGCCCTAAACAGAGATCACTTAGATCACATTATACTCCCGTATAATGAGGATTTGGCTCTAATGATCCGTGCTATAGGTTAGTTGAACTCTAAGCTTAAGAACATATTACTTGGAAGCAAGCATTAATTTGGATGATAGCGAGAACTTGTAATACGTCATATTACTATGAATATTATTATTATGTTTAATGGTTATTAGTTTAAATTTTGAAAGTAGTATATTGTTTTTAGTTTTTAAAAATAATTTGTCTTTGATTTCACATGATAGCTTCAGGAGAAAATGACATTTATTTTTAAACAATAATAAAAAATTTAAAATTGATATAACTATTTGTATTGAAAGGAGTAGTTTAGTGGGCTTTTGTGTGAATTTGATAAAAAAAAATTTGGTAAAATTTAAATTTGGAAGTGTTTAAATTGTGTTTTTAGAATCCATAAGTAAATTCAACACCCTCGAATATTGTCATAGCACCCAAATTATTCAATTTCCATTCCAAATTTTTTTAAAGATTTCCAACTGGACTAGTCCGAAGAAAATATGCTCCCAAAGATTGAAAACATAGAATATTTAGACTACACCACATTAAAATTTTAAATCTTGATATAAAACTCATTTATTGGACATCTTAATAAATAATTTGGATTGATATCTAAGTGCAATCTAGACATGAGATCCCACCCTAATTCTTTAATTTAGTAGTTATTTATGTTAACCTTTGAATACGGTTAAGTAGTTAGTAGTGGATTATTAATATAAAAATTTTGTCTCTTTATGCCCATTAAGTAGTTCATACTCATTATTATTGACCAAGTCAAGTAGTTAGGGTTTTGAGATATTGAAATCCTATTTAAAGACTAAGAGGCTACGGATTGATTTAACTCTGCCAAAATAAAATGTCATTCATTCCTATCATCTTGCTTTACTTGTAAATCACAAATTTGAAGATCTTTTTTAACATTTTTAAGATTCTTAATTTCTATTGTTAGGGCCTTATTTTCTATCTTCTCCTAGTATGTTTTAATTTCTTAATCATATATATTATTATAACAATCCCATTCAGATCAAACTTATAAATTCTATAAAAAAAAATGGTAATCCAATTAGAAAGA